>JAJIBD010001343.1:0-51116 GCA_021461705.1 Cryptotis parvus | reverse complement strand
CAAATCTTGGAGAGCACATGGAACAAACTGAAACACTCCTACAGAGCAGGTGGGATGACACCCTGGTAAAATCGCCAGGGCCTCTTTGCGTGGCGTCCCTGTAGGTGAGGGGTTTCAGTGGTCTCTCTAAGATGAGGGTTTCTGTGGCCTCCCTGGAGATGAGGATTTCCATGGCCTCTCTGGAGGTGAGGCTTTCTGTGGCTTCCCTGGAGGTGTTTCTGTGGTCTCCTGGGAGTGTTCCATGGTCTCGAGATTGAAGGTATCCGTGGCATCCCTGGAGGTGAGGGTTTCTGTGGCCTCCCTTGGAGGTGGTCTCCGTGTTCTCCCTGAAGGTATTTCTGTAGCCTCCTTGGAGGTATTTCTGCGGTCTCCTTGAGATGAGGGTTTTAATGGTCTCTTTAGAGATGAGGGTTTCTGTGGTCTCCCTGGAATTCCGGGGTTTTGTGGCCACTCTGGAGGTAAATGTCTCTGTGGACTCTGAGATGAGGGTTTCCGTGGGTCTCCCTGGAGGTGATTGCATGGTCTTGAGGGTTTTCTTGGCCTCCCAGGAGGTGCTTCTGTTGCCTCCTTGGAGGTGAGTATTTCTGTGGTCTCCTTGAGATGAGAGTTTAAATAGTCTCTCCAGAGGTGAGGGTTTAAATAGTCTCTCCAGAGGTGAGGGTTTAAATAGTCTCTCCAGAGGTGAGGGTTTCTGTGGTCTCCCTGGAGGTAAGGGTCTTTGTGGCCACCCTGGAGGTGAATGTTTCTGTGGTCTCCTGGCGGTGAGGGTTTCTGTGACCTCCCTGGCGGTGAGGGTTTCTGTGGCTTCCCTGAGATGAAGCTTTCTGTGATCTTGGAGGTGAGGGTTTCCGTGTCTCCTAGATGAGGGCTTCCATGGTCTCCCATGGCTTTCATGTTTTTTCTAGAGGGGTTTCTAGTATCCCTGGAGATGCTTGATGGTCTCCCTGGAGGTGAGGGTTTCCTTGGCTTCCCAGGAGGTGATAGTTTCTGTGGCCTTCAGGAGGTGAGCGTGCGCCTCCCTGAACACTCACCCTACGAAGATGGCATGAGCACAGAACTGTGCCCAAGGGTGCTGAGGGCGTCATTTTTAACAAGCCAGCAGGAGCAACTCCCCAATGTCCACCAACTGATTTTGTTCAGGTGTAAACACCAAATAAAGTGACAAACAAGGAAGTATTCAAAATCAGAAACAAAAACAAATCCCAGGGAAATGTTTCTTGAAGACACCTGAATACTGCACTTGGTGTGAGGGGTTTGAACCTGGGCTGAGTCTGTCCCTACCAACGTTCCTGCTGGCAGCAGAAAGGCAGCCCCAGGCCGGACTGTGGCAGGAGGCCTGGCTCAATCCCTGCCACTGGACTCCACCAGGAGTGATCCCCTAGAGTTGTCCCTGAGCACCACCGGGTGTGGCTTCACGGCTTAGAAATACTAATTTAAAAAAACTCTGGCACTGAAATGGACACTTCCACGCTGTCGGGCAACATAAACAAGCCCCTCACGTGCTGTGACCACATTCACGGGACACTGGGGGTCGGGCTCGGTGTGAGGCGGACGAGAAGTGTCGTGAGTCTCAGGCACTCACCTAGCAGGGGGTGCAGTATCTCTGCACATCGATGCCATAAGCATTAACACTATTATAACCACATCACCCTACACTACAATAAATATTTCAAAAAATCTGAAAACCCAGAAGATTCTTGCCTCCCTGCATCAACCAATCACAATCCCAAACCCGGTTTACTCACCATTCTGAATGTGCGCATTAACAATGTGCTTCAAGTGTTCTATGGATTTAACAAAAAACGTGCTTCCTTACATGCAGGGAGAAAGAGAGAGAGAAACAGAAGAGGCATCACTTACTAGGCGGCTCAAACACAAAGGAAAATTCCTGACATAACTTTCTGCCTCCCATTCAAGTACTAACCAGGCCCGACCCTGCTTAGTTTCTGAGATCAGACGAGATCGGATGCATTCAGGGTGGTATGGCCATAGACATTTTTGTAAAAAAGCAAAATACAGAGGGAAGAAGCAGTGACTTTTTTTTTTGATAATTATGTTTTTTTTTTTAATTTTTTAGAATTTGTCCATTTTTACTGTGGGTCTGCTGTTAATATTTCATCATGATAACCATTTCTTTATGGCACCCGCACGGCAGAGCCTGGCAAGCTACCCGTGTTGTATTTGATATGCCAAATACCAGTAACAATTATAGACCTCATTCCCATGACCTGATGGAATGATTTGAGGCTCTTTTATGTTCCTGGAGCAAGCAGATGCCCTTGGGCTCTACTTGCATGAGACAGGACATATGGAGATGTTACTGGTGCCCGCTCGAAAAAAAATCAATGATGAATGGGAAGACAGTGATACAGTGAACTTTCTGCCTAAAGCAGCCCCAGGATGCTAGGCCGAAGAACACGGAACCCAGGGCCAAGAAGGGATTTCTTCTCAGCTCAGGTCTGGCGTCTCCCTTAACTCCCGTGGCGCAGACACTGAGTCCTGGAGCCCCCGCCACAGGCCAGTGTGTCCACGCGGGCTTGGCGCTCACCTCTGGGTCTTTGTTCCACTGGACCACGTACTCCCAGCAGCAGTGCGCATGCAGCACATCAGGCTCTAGGCTGCAAGGGAACTGCTCGTAGGCCAGGTTCAGCAGCTCTGCAAGTCAAAGGGAGGTGAGGTTAGGGACTGCGGAAATGTGTTCTTCGCCTGGCGGCCATGCCTCTCTAGTTAAGACTTACCTGGGATGCGGCCCAGGTCCGTCCTCCCCTCAGATACACATCTCTGTAACACCTTCTTGGGCTTCATCTGGGTTTTCTACAACCTTACTGGCCAGCTTTAAGTCGTCAGGGCTAAGGTCCTGCTTAAATATCCACTTGGCTACGGTGTCAGCAATGCCTGCTGGGGGGCGGAGGAACAGAAAGCAAAGGACAGTGGGCTGTGCGCCTCCAGATGTGCAAAGTGCAAAGTGACTCTGAAACCCGAGACTCGAGCAGTGCCAGCACGTGGATGGGCTGCCAGTACAGCCCCGCACCCCCCTCAGACGAGCACACAACTGGAAATGCACGTGTGTCCATGTGCCACGGACTGTCACTGGCCAGGTTCACAACACGTGTGTGTCCATGTGCCGTGGCTGCCGCTGGCTGGGTTCGTGACACAGGAAGCAGCTGCCTGACCTGGACTCAGGGTCAGTGAAAGCAGAGGTCCATGTGCACGGCCAGCTGCGACCTCCCACCACAGGTCCTTCCGGGTCCACTCGCTGCTCTGTGCAGCTCTTGCAGGCTCTCGGGACATGGTGGCATGGAGCAGCTGTCGCCGATGGGCATGACACAGCCGGCGCCCCCAATTCATGAACGCAAACTGCAGAGCAGTCAGGACCGTGCCCCTAGCTGATCACTGAGCACGAGTGAGGTGTCTGCTCAGCTTGCCCAATCTGGGCCCTGTCTCCTGCCACCCGAGTCTAAGGGCAGCCAGCCACATGTGCTGGTGAAGCCCACAGAGCAGCGCCCCTCAGGGGGCTCATTTCCAAGCCGTGGCGCCTCGACCCTACCACAGTTCTCTTGTGACTCAGTGTCACGCTGGTTTCCCCCAGCTTGCACTAGGCTGGCAGAAGGATGAACAGTGGGTCTGCCACTAAAAAAGTCTCTACCACAAACCAGTGCTGCAGAGAAGAAAACTAAAACCTCTAAGTGCCCACGCCACAATACAGTCGTGCCACAATGGACTGTCTCAGAGCTGGCCAGGGCGTGCTGAGCTGCTCCACATCCTCCACTGTCCAGTGACCCTCTGACTCCAGCCAGAGGTGCCAGAAAGGACAAGGGAGGCCCTGGGAGGCAGGAGGGAGGCGGACCTGCGGGTGGGAGCCATGAGCCGTTTCTAGGGGAGGAAGCCTTTGAGCTGGTCCTTAAAAGACGAGGAAGAGTGAGGCTCGCCCTTGAAGCCGTGCTGGCCCAGCACGAATCCTGCTTGCTTGTCTGCGCCCCTTTGCTTTGTCTACTCTGGAGAAGCCAGAGTTCCTTGATCACTACTTCCTCCCTTCTCTCTCCTCACGCCTTGATAAGTAAGTGCCCAGAAGAACTCCCTCGGTTCACCAAAAACACAAATAGGATGAGGGAGAGCCAGAATGAGCCCTCGTTTCTGCAGAGAAACAGGACGAGAAAATAAAAGCTCCAGACAGAGAGGGAGCAGAGGGCAGGAGCCGCAGCTCAGACGCTCACAGATGCTCAGCCCGCAGGAGCGGAAAGGAAGCGGGGTCCCAGGAGAGGGGGAAGGAGGCACCTGGCTGGCTCCCCGAGAGCTGCCGGGGAAGGAGGCAGGGTCCCAGGACGGGGGAAGGAGGCGGGGTCCCAGCCCAGCTCCCGAGAGCCCATGTCGGCTGCCCGCAAAGTAAGTGCCATAAGCCCCGACCTCTCTCTTCGACCCTGTGTTTCTCGGCCTGTCCTTTGCATCCGTCACTGCTGCTCCAACCCACAGCAAGCAAAGTCCCGCTCCAGAGGAATACAGACCCTGGGGGAAACCCAGGTTACCTTTTCCCCCCTTCCAGCAACTTCTTCACCGAGAGCCTGGGGAGCGGCTCGGCCTGCAGTGAGGCCCCACGGGCGGCCGCAGCACCAGCCTGGCTGTGCAGCAGCGCCTGCAGGAGAAGACAGTCCTCGAGCTGCCGGAGCAGCAGCTTCCAGTACTCGGAGTCCAGCGAAAGCGCCTCCCAGGAGTCAGTGAGACCCTCCGAGGTCAAGCGCCTGCAGCGGCCTGGGAACACAAGCAGAGAACGCCTGGGTGATGCGCGGTTTGGGGCTGGGGCCGGGCCACCAGAATGAGCTCTGGGTCCCAGAGAAGACGGACTTTAGGTCAAGGGCCTGTCCCAACATCTCCACACCGAGCTGCCCGACTGCTGGGGAAGATGGCAGAGTTCGTGGTTGCGCGGACAGAGCTGGAGTTGGCCCAGAGAGTCGGGCGCCTGTCCTGACGGAAGCCTCCCGCATCAGCACAGGGCTGGGGCTTGGGTAAGGGGGTGCGGAGGGCGCGGGTTCTGCAGCCAGATGGGGCGGGTGGAACCACACCCGGACGGAGACTTGATCTGAGTCTACAACTCTGGAACCTGCCCTTCAGGGCAGGTGGCGACAGTTGGGCTGTGTGTGACCTGCCTCACAAGATAAACAAGAACCTGCCGGACACACGTCTAAGCCGTAATGTGCCACAACACGTAAGACAGTGTCGCCCAGGAAGAGATGGGTAGCCTGGGGCAGCCACACCACCGCCGCACTTACTTTCTTCTCCAATCCGCTGCTGGACAGCTGTGCGGCCACTGCATAGCCCACGTGTGCCGACAGCAGGGCAGCTCCATTGTTCTCAGACTGGACACAAGCCGCCCGCATCTGCTGCCACCAAGGGGACACGGACTGGGAGTCCCAGCCCCTCATCGATGGCCACTACAGAGAAAGGGACAGGCACAGGACAAACAAGTGAATGCTGTGGGGTCAGGTGTATGGGGGTTCAGGGTTATGGGGGGGAGTGGGCAGACTACTTGTGTGTCGCTATTGTGTCTGGGATGGTGCGAACTCTCCCCAGCTTTGTCTAAACTCTCATGTTACACAGAGTGATACATAAATCCCCACTAATGTACCTACATGTTTCTGAGTGAGCAGATGAATAAATCTATAATCTGCTTTATTCAGAACATGTACATTCTACTTAATTATACTGAGTTTACCTCGCTTCTGAAGAAATCCTTGCTTGGAATACTTTCGTGATTGCTAAAAACTGCAAAAACGCTTTAACAACAGACTAATGATCATGCCCAAAGCAAGACACGGGTCACTCCTCCAAAGCCTGTCCCTGCGCCCGACCTCGCTGAGGTGAGGACAGGCTCTGCGTACATCAGTGGGTTTCTGAGGACACGCTAGGATCCCCCTCCCCGAAGACACACTCCAAGGGCCCTGAAAGCCTCATACTGACACAGAAAAGGGTCTCAGCGGTGGGACACTGTACAAAGTCATCCCCAGGTGTCAGCAGACATACGGGGGAGCTGCCCTCCCCTTCCCACAAACAATGAAGCGTTTCCAAGAGTAGCCATGCAGACGAGGGGCCAGGCCAGCACTGGCCACGCAGGCGAGGGCAGCTCCCGGCCTCACCTCTCTTTTTCTTTTTTTTCCTTTTTGCTTTTTGGGTCACACCCGCAATGCTAAGGGGTTACTCCTGGCTCTTCGCTCAAAATTACTCCTAGCAGAGCTTGGGGGACCATATGGGATGCCATGGATCAAACCCGGTCGGGCGCGTGCAAGGCAAACACCCTACCCGCTGTGCTATCGCCTCGGGCTCCAGGCCTCACCTTTCATCTGGCTCAGGAGGCCCAGCATGGTGTGGAGACAGCACACAGACCGCGGCTTATCCAAAATGTCCTTCTCCTTGAGAGCCAGGCGCTCAGGAGCAGAGACTGCAATCAGAGGGAATTATCCGTTCAGGACAGACAAATACCCAAGAGCAGCAAACGCCCGCGGCTCTGCACATATGGGGCACCCACGGCAGGTGACAGCTGGTCATCACCGTTTAGGATGTGGGGCCACCTATGAGATCCTTCATCATCCTGCGGGGTGAGCACTGCTCCCGGCACCCGCCTTTATGAATGGTGCAGTGGGGAATTGCCACGTAAAACTTAAATCTGGGGGCCGGGAGACGCACAGAGGTTACAGCACAGGCCTCACTGGTCTGCTCAAGCCAGGTTCGAAGTCTCAGCGGCACACACTCCCCTGAGCCCTGGAGGCACCTGGAGCATGGCCCAGCTCGGTCTGGGATTGTGTGTATGTGTGTATGTATGTGTGTTTGTGTGTGTATGTATGTACTAGGATAAACCTCAGGCCCCTACTGCTGAGTGTGTGTGTGTGTATGTGAATGTGTGTTTGTGTACCAGAATGGACCTCAGGCCCCCCACTGCTGCGTGTGTGTGTGCATGTGTGTTTGTGTACCAGAATGGACCTCAGGCCCCCACTGCTGCGTGTGTGTGGACCTCAGGTCCTAGACTGCTGTGTGGTTCCCTCTAGAGAGGGTGTGCGTGCGTATGTGCGTACGTAGACCTCAGGCCCTCAACAGATGAGCTCCAGGCCAAGGTCTCTCTGGTCATGTGCAGGCTTTCCTGTGTCTTCTATGAACCCCCCTGACCAAGCCCTCGGGGGACAGCAGCCAGAGCTCACCAGCAGCAGCTGCGGGCTCAGCCCTGCCGCCTCCAGGCTCCGGCACATGTCCTCCGTGGAGCTCTCTCCGTGCAAACACTTCCAGAAGAAGAAACTGCCTAAGGAGACAGAAACACGCCCTGCTGTACCCAACCTGCGTGGACTCGCCTCCGGCACTGCAGCCAGACCCCGAGGAGCAACCACACGAGAGGAAAGGGCACCGCTTCAGTCTGCTCGGCTGGGCCAGCACAGAGCGAAGCCTCCAAGTCTGACACCAACCCTCGAGCAGACTAGGAAGGGCCTCGCGGCTGGACTGGCACGCCCATGCACATGCCCACAGCCCCTCGGGCTGGCTGCAGGCACATACTGCATACGGGTCGAGTTCCGTGAGAAAGCAAACAAGTCCTGAGACGCTGTGAGTCCTCCCGGCAGCCCCTCGGAACCAGGGCTCACAGGACAGCTCCTTCTCCTGCCACTCACCGAGAGCCACGTACTCTCGTCACTTATCTTCTTTACGCTGATGGCTTCTTTCTCGTAGTCTAAGTACTCCAGGAATGTTTTGACGGGCAACACACCATCCGTGTCATCAGAAAAACCGCACCGTGGTCCTGGTGTTCTCTTGCTTGTATTTCTCCAGTAACGCCTGGAGCTTGAGCAGTTCTTTCTCATCAAGCCGTAGTAATGCTGCCAGGTCCTGAAAAACAGGAGGCAAAGGTTCTGGATGACCAAGTCCTTCTCTTCGAACCTGCCACCTGTGTCAACCCCATCATCCTAAATGCAAGGCTACTGGGCCAAGATGACAATTTGTTTGTGAATCTGGACTCTGGAACCCAGGAGCAGTTTATCTGAAGAGCATAAACTCATCCATTTTGAAATGACACATGACCACAAGGACCACTCCCAGAAATATTCCTCAAAGACGCTTTATGAAGAAACTGTGGCAGTAGGAACGTGAGGGCTGTTAGGAGATCCTCAGACAGACACCATCAGCCTCAACCTTTCCTGCATGAAAGGTTCGCTGAGGTGGAGAGAAAACTAAAGCTCCTGAAAAAGCTTTGTCCTGCAGAACAGCAACCACAGAATCACTGTGACAAGCTTATGGCTACAGTAGTTCAAAACGTAATAAAATCTGCTCTATATTCCCAAGGTTAAAAAATATGCTTAGCATGTGCAGACTGATTCAATTATAGAGGAAAAATATTTCATTTCTCCCTTAGAAAAAAATTTTAACTTAGGTAGGAGGGTTTTAAATAAGAAGCTTCTGCAAGAGGAGAGACAGTACAGGGATTAAGGTCTTTCGCCTTGCGTGGGGCCAACCTGGGTTCAATCGCCGGCACCACACGAGGTCCTCTGAGTCCCGCCAGGAGTAACTCCTGAGCACAGAGCCAAGAGTTAACCCAGAGCATCCAAAGCTCCCTGATCCTCTAAGAAGAAAAGACCTGAGATGTGCCTGAGGTCACAGTGGTGTGAACTAGAAGATTCTCTGGATTCTACTCAGAGAAGCTTCATTTCCCCGTACCAAGAGCAAGATATTGAGAAATACATCTCAGAAATGAGTGATACTGTTGTCAGAAGGTAGAGCTAAGGAAATGCGAAGGAAGGTCTGATGGATACTGCCTGTTAACAGATACACAGGGGGCCGGAGCGATAGCCCAGCGGGTAGGGCGTTTGCTTTGCACGCGGCTGGCCTCTGCCGGCCCGGGTTCGATCCCCGGCATCCCATATGGTCCCCGAGCACCGCCAGGAGTAATTCCTGAGTGCAGAGCCAGGAGTAACCCCTGAGCATCGCCGGGTGTGACCCAAAAAGCAAAAAAAAAAAAAAAAAAAAAAACAGATACACAGGGTCTTCTACATACTAACTCTATTGGGAGACAGTCTGCCAGAAAACCCTGTGTATTTGTTAATAGGCAGTATCCATCAGACCTTCCTTCGCATATCCTTAGATCTACCTTCTGCCAACATGATACACCACCACAATAAAGATAGCACGATGCTGAACCACTTGGTTTTTCATGGAATAAAGAGAAAATTTACTGTCGTTATTTTAAATCCTTATTTTTTTTGGGGGTCACACCTGGCGATGCTCAGGGGTTACTCCTGGCTTTGCACTCAGGAATTATTCCCTGGCGGTGCTCAGGGGACCATATGGGATGCTGGGGATTGAACCTGGGTTGGCTGCATGCAAAGGCAAACGCCCTACCCACTGGACTATCACCCGGCCCCTTATATCCTTTTAAGAATGGAGAAAAGCCAATTCTAGGCAGTATAAAGTACTAACAATCAAAATGGAATATTCTGAAATAAATAACAAATATTTAGCAGCAAGGCAAACAACAGTCTACAAGTGAGCTTATAAAGAAAAATAGTTCTCATTTTATTTGTTTTTCTTTTGGGTCACACCAGGCAATGCTCAGGGGTTACTCTTGGTTCTGCACTCAGGAATTACTCCTGGCAGTGCTCGGGGACCACATGGGATGGCGGGGATTGAACCCAGGCCAGCCGCATGCAAGGCAAATGCCCTTCCCGCTGTGCTATCACTCAGTCCCTTAGTTTTTATATTTATTTTTTTGCTATTTCCCCATTTAAAAAAAATTTTTTTAAATTTTTTTTATTATACCACCGTGAAACATACAATTACAAAGGTGTTCATAATTGGTTCTTGGTAATACAGTATTCCAGCACCCATCCCTCCACCAGTGCCCCATTTCCACCACCAATGTACCCCCCCCTCCCGCCCCAGGCCACCTTAATAGCAGGTACCCCAGTTTCCTCTCTTTCTCTCTCTCTATCTCTCTCTCTGTCTCTGCATCTCTCTCCCTCTTATTTTACATTGTGGCTAGCCCTGCAGATATTTAGAGTTTATCACTTAAGTCTCTTTGTGTATATTCAGTGGTGAGTTTTAATCTGCCATTACCATTTCCCGTATTTAGTAAAACACTGCTATCTATTTATATCCTATTAATGAATGCAGTCATTCTATATCTGTCCTTTTCCTTCTGACTAATTTCACTCAGCATGATAGACTCCATGTCCATCCATTTGCAGGTAAATTTCATAATTTCATCTTTTCTGACAGCCGCATAGTATTCCATAGTGTAGATGAACCACAGTTTCTTTAGCCAGTCCTCTGTTCTCGGGCATTTAGGTTGTTTCCAGATTCTAGCTATAGTGAATAGCGCAGAGATGAATAAAGAAGTACAGATAGTGTTTCTGCTAAAATTTTTTTTCTTTTTCTGCATATCTGTGTGTATAATGGAGGAGGGTGTCACAAATTTTTTAATTCCTGATTTTCTATATCTTACCAATGAAAAGTTTTAATCACAGTATTTTCAAAAAAAGAGGCTACTCTGTATACTACCCTAATTTGGGATTACTTACGTTATCAGAAAATGGTGTGTCTGAGTGACAATCAAGGGAATTTAACTGATTAACAGACTCATAAAGACGGAGCAATTTCAGCTTATTGTCACAAAACTGGAGCAATCCTTCATCAACGGACTCAAGCTCTGAAAAAAAGAGAAAAATACATGAAACACCTGGAAGACTCAAATAATACCTGTTAAAAATGAAATTTCACGGGCCGGAGCGATGGTCCAGCGGGTAGGGCATTTGCCTTGCACGCAGCCAGCCTGTGCCAGCCCGATGTTGATCCCCAGCATCCCATATGGTCTCCATGCACCACCAGGAGTAACCCCTTAGCATTCCTGAGAAATACCCCAATAAATTGCTATATGATAAATCTTTACATCTAACATAAATATTCCTCCCTCGAAAGGCAGCCACTGTGACCCCTCATGAACTCTCCCTTGGGACCTAATCACCTGAATACTATTCAAATTCTCACAGCCATCATAAAATAGAACTTTGCATATTCAATACCTGACATTTTTAGGAGCCTCAGTTATGGGTTTACTATAGACCAGAGGAAGATAACTTTTATTTTATTAAAGCCTTGAGAGATGTGAATGATGCTTTTTGTTGGTTTCTTGGGCCACAGTCAGCAGTGCTCAGGGCTTACTTGTGGCTCTGCACTCAGGGATCACTCCCGGTGGAGCTCTGGAGACCATCTGGGATGCTGCATGCAAGGAAGCTCCTGACCTGCTATATCATCACTCTTGCCCCAAGACAGGAATCCTTTTCACTGTGCCTTTTCACTTGAGCCATTCTAACAAGTTCGCATACTCGAGAGATTCCCTATTCAGCAAAACTCAGTTTCACATCATGTACAGAAAAACAAAGACCCTCGAATTGCATATTAAAGTCCCAAAACAGGGACCAGAGTGATAGTCCAGCGGGTAGGGCATTTGCCTTGCATGTGGCCGGACCCAGGTTTGATCCCTGGCATCCCATATGGTCCCCTGAGCACGGCCAGGGAGTAATTCCTGAGTGCAGAGCCAGGAGTAACCCCGAGCAATGCCAGGAATGACCCAAAGAGCAAGAATAAAAAAAAGAATAAATAAATAAAAGAAAGCCCCCAAAACAGAACACTGTAAACTTGGTTTACTAAGCTAGCTTAAGTTGGCTTGGTTATAAATTTAACAGTCACATTTAATAGCTTTCTAGAAACTTCTCTAAAATTTTTTTTTTTTTTTTTTTTTTTTTTTGCTTTTTGGGTCACACCCGGCAATGCTCAGGGGTTACTCCCTGGCTCTGCACTCAGGAATTACTCCTGGCGGTGCGCTGGGACCATATGGGACACCGGAGCCTAGCACAGGCCGGCCGCGTAAGGCAAACGCCCCTACCCGCAGGGCTATCGCCCCGCCCCAACTTCTCTAAAATTTGAAGTGAGATAATCTCCAATCCATTCAAATCCTTTTACCTTGATTTTTTAAACGTGTCCATTAGAGTTTGAGTGATATTTCTTAGACAGGAAAATGGTAGACGATCACTTGCCAAGATGCTTTCCAAAGCCTAGAGAGAATATTCAGCCATTTGAAAGGTTGAAAGCAATGACTGTTGTCAAGTTTCTATCTGTGCCTCTCCCTTTCCCCGCCCCAAATTTCAGAGGGATGCTCAATACTTGGACACAGCTACACGGGGCAGAGCTGCTACCGGCTCTCCCTGTGCTTGGCTGCTCGTGAGGTGTCTGGGAGGGAAGGCAGGTTGTAGCCCTGGCCTGCCATCCCAATAGAGCCTTGCAAGAAGCCAGAGGAACCCCCACACCATGAGGACCGCCATTTTCAACATCCAGACTCCACAGCTCATCAGAGCTCCACCCAAGAGAAAAGCCAATGTCTTCCCCTTGCACGCACTCCACAAAGCGGCCATGCAGTTCATCAGTAAATGCACAAACTGAGAGCCTACTACCGAGAGTATCCCACTCAGATGGCAGAGCCTGGCAAGCTACCCGTGTTGTATTTGATATGCCAAAAACCAGTAACAATTATAGACCTCATACCCATGATACAAATGGTTTGAGGCTCTTCGTATTCCTGGAGCAAGCAGATGCCTTTGGGCTACACTAGCATGCAACAAGGACGTATGGACATGTTACTGGTGCCCACTTGAGCAAATCAATGAACAACGGGAAGACAAGTGTTACAGGCTCAAAACTTGAGCTATTTTACACCCCAAAGTATGAGAGGGGGTCTCGTAAGTAATGCAGTCACTTCCATATTTAAGCTGTTTTACACCCCAAGGAGTTAAAGAGGCCTTGTGAGTAATGCATGATCACGTCCATGTCACACAAACACAGCTGAATAACAAAAACTCCAGACTGAGAATGAGGCAACGGGAAGTGATGGACACCGATATGCGCTTTAATAGTCAATATAATCAAGTGCCAGCAGAGGGAGCAGGCACGGGATGGGGGCAGGTGGGAAATGAGGGTCTTTGGTGGTGGGAACAAACTGGTGGTGGGAGTGGTGTTGAAGTATGAATCTTTCTAACAACTGTATTATGAAAATCTTTTACTGTAGAAATTATAATGCTTCAATAAGAGAAAAGAAAAAGAAAAGACAAAAGAAAAGGGGAGGTGAGAGGAGGGGAAGGGAGGGGAGGGGAGGGAGGAGGGGAGGGGAGGGGAAGGAGGGGAGGAGGGGAGGGGGGGGAAGGGAGGGGAGGAGAGGAGAGGAGAGGGAAGGAGAGGGAAGGAGAGGGAGGGAGGGAGGGAGGAGGGAGGGAGGGGAGGGAGGGGAGGGAGGGGAGGGAGGGAGGGAGGGAGGGGAGGGAGGGGAGGGAGGGAGGGGAGGGGAGGGGAGGAGGAGAGGAGAGGAGAGGAGAGGAGAGGAGAGGAGAGGAGAGGAGAGGAGAGAGAGAGGAGAGGAGAGGAGAGGAGAGGAGAGGAGAGGAGAGGAAAAGAAAAAGAAGAGAAAAATATTAATTAGCACCATGGGGCGGAGAGAAACACCATGGGTAGGGCATTTTGCCTTGCATGTGGCCGACCCAGGTTCAATCCCCCGCATCCCATATGGTTCCCTGAGTACCACTAGGAGTAATTCCTGAGCAAAGAGCCAGGAGTGAAACCTGGCTGCCAGGTGTGATCCAAAACAGAAAAAAAATTATTAGCACAAAAAAAAAAAAAGAAAAAGAAAACCCAGGAAGAATAAAGCTGTCACCGAGAAGGGTCTGAGAGCATTGGCACCGACTGCCGGAAAGCTGGCAGCACTGAAAGCCGCCCCTGCTGAAGGGGGGAAAGGTGGAACACAGAGCGGATCCAGTGGTGCCACCCCGGGTGCGGAGCAGCGAAGAGAAGTGAGAAAGGGAAGCAGAGAGTTACAGGAGGAGGGAGAGACACTTGGGGCTTCTGCACCCTCTGACCGGATAAACCTGTATTTACTGTTTCTCTCTGGGACTGAGCTGTGTGCACAAAACACAGGTACTGGTGTGTACAGCAGTGCACACTTAATTAGAAGAGAAAGAGAGAAAAACCGGAACCTCGGAATGTCCATGAGAACACAGAAAAGAGCAAACAGGAAGACTTCAGGCCGACATGTTTGCAGGGAAACAGAAAATGATATTTAGTTTTGTGTTTGGTTTTGGGGTCACATCTGACAGTGCGAAGGGCTTCTTCTTGGCTCTGCGCCGGTATTTCCACAGGCTAGAGCTACAGTACAGCAGCGAGGGTGCTGGCCTTGAACGCAGCCAGCTGGGGTTCGAGTCCCAGCATTTCAGACAGCTCCCGAGTGTGGTCAGGAGCAATATCTGAGGGACGAGCAAAGCACCCCTGAGCATCGCCTAGTGTGACCCCCAGAAACCAAGAAACTGTTCTTAGGAGCATGTATAGTAACTATCAGCAGTGAAAGTTCACGTAACATACACACTTGCCTGTCTTTTGGTTGCAGGGTACTTAATATCAAGAATCAATTCCTTTATTTCTTTTCAACCAAATCTAGAGAGAGGAAATTAAAATTTTTACTTCTTAGAGGTCAACTTGATTCTGAAAGAAAAAGGTACAAATTTATACTACCAGGATCTCTGTGTTTCCTGACACTGTCACACGTTTTATTTTTTTAGCAAGGGTTGGAGTCACACACAGGGGGTTACTCCTGGCTCTGCTCAGGGGTGCTCCCTGCAGTGCTCAGTGGACACACGGCCTGGAGTGAAGTGGGACAGTGGCCATCTCTTCGGCCCTCATTGTCATAAATTCAGTACTTCCTGGATAAACCATTTTATTCTTCCAAGAAAGAGTCCAATGAAAAGTACATGTACCTCACCTCATTCCAAAAGGAGTCATAATAGCTCATAAATGCACGAGACTGTTCCATTTATGATGCCCCAGAGATTTCTGAAGAGGCCTAACAGTACATTCTGTTATTTTCCTGAAGGTACCAACCAAGATTGGGAGATTTTGCTTTCAGCGAGGCTGCAAGCTTCTTCACCAAGTGCATGTCCTTCGCCCGCTCGCTCTTCTTGTCACTAAGACAACAAACACAACAAATGCCCAAAGCACGTGAAACGATTTTGCTTCTGATTCCAAGAAGCTGCATTTTCCCCTTTTTTACTCTCATAGTTACCGTTAGGGGCGTCAGGCTAACAAGGACTACGGACGGGAGTGGCAGCTCTGAGGAAGTGGCCACAGAGACGCACTCAGGGCTGAGGCCCGGACAGCGGCCTGACGTGCCTTACCTCAGTGCCAGGTGGAAAGGGACATTCACGGTCTTCACACCTCCACACACGGGGTCCACGAGACACATCTGGTGCGTCTGTGGCTGCCAACTCTGACTGGTGACGTTATTTAAGCCCATTATTTTGTAGCCAGGATACAGAAGCCTGAAGTAGAAACAAAGAGCAAGAGAAGAAATTCCAAAGAGTGCTTTTATCATAGCTAAGAGTCCCTAAACTACTACTCAGTCAGGAGCATTAATAAGGCAAATAAATGCTGATACCGAAAGCCCCAGTAAAGCAAGACTTAGTTTGAGTTCCACTTCACTAAAAACGCCAGGAAATGACACAAACACCGCAGGGTCTGTGTGTATCAGCAACAAGGCATCCGCCTCTGAACTTCATCCCTAAGGCGTCTCAAGGCACCTTTCCTCTGCCCCACAGCCAGCCGCGGATGGGGACAAACGCATCCCAAAGCTGCTCATGTTCTGTGTGCGGCTCCAGGTCTCAGAAACTGGGGCCGCACGCCCAGGTCTAGTGCTCTGCTCTGCAATTCCCCAGCCCCCAAAGCCAGACTCCACTTAGCAGCACCTCCACAGCCTCTACAGGAAGATTCCCTTAGCTACTCAATACCTACTCCCCGGTCAAATGTCACGGAGGCACGGGAGAAGTAGGGCGAGGAGCACAGACACAGGAGGAGGAGCACGGTAGCAGGGGAAGGTGGAAAATGGGAGAATGGGGAGGAGGAGCACGAGAGAAGGGGAGGAGAAGCACGGTAGGAGCAGGAGGAGGAGCACAGGAGATGGGGAGGAGCACAGGAAAAGAAGTGGGAGGAGAAGGAGGAGGAGGAGCACAGGAAGAGGAGCACGGTAGTAGGAGCACAGGAGCAGGGGAGAGAGGAGCATGGGAGAAGCAGGAGGAGCACCGGAGAACCAGGGGGCGAAGCAGGAGACTCTCAGGTAACTGTGCCCTGAGTGCAGCTCCAGTGGCGCTGATGTCCGCAGCTGTCCCTGCGGGGCGGATCCCCGACGTGCGACCCACCTGCAGTGCTTCCCCACGTTGAAGGCCCCGACTCTGGGCCCCTGCTGTGTGTTCCACACTTCCAGAATGCCCCGCCGCGGGCGTGGATGACCAGGAACTGGGCCACCCGACTCGGACCCTGGCTGTTCCCAAAGGGAGAGTGGTCGGCCCTGTCCGGCACTCGCTCATTGAGGTCCTCCACGATCTGGATCCAGCCCACCTGGGCATCCCGATACCCTGAAGCAGGAAAAGGATCACCCAGAGACTCTGGAATACCTCAACGGAGGGTGAGAAGGCTCTGAAAGTACTTAATCTATTTTCTTGAATGGAAAGCAATTTTCATGAACACTGACGCAATCATCTTCCTGTCAGACCTGAATCTCCCACAGAATATGCCTTGTCACTACATTCCTTGAAAAGCGAGAGCAGTAACTTTACTGTCCCAGGCTTCCCGTCCAGGCTTCCCGTCCAGGACCCTTTACCATCCCAGGACCTTTTTTTTTCCCTTTTTTGGGTCACACCCGGCAATGCTCAGGGGTTTCTCCTGGCTCTGCACTCAGGAATTACTCCTGGTGGTGCTCGGGGGACCATATGGGATGCTGGGAATCGAACCCGGGCGGCATGGGCTGGCCGCATGAAAGGCAAATGCCCTACCCGCTGGGCTATCGCTCCGCCCACCCCCAGCCCCGGACCTTTTTACTCCCTTCCAAAAACCGATGTCCTAGTCTGGGCAGGGCTGCGGTTCAACCCGCCATAACGAGCCTCGCACGTGTGAAGCCTGGGTTTGAGCCCCAGTACTCAACTCATGGTTTTTCTTTTTTGGTTTTAAAAAGCAAGCATAAACAAAGGTTAAACTGTATCATCAGTCAGAAGCTGACTAGTGTAAAAGACAACCTGATTTTTATCTCTTGAGATAAAAGTACCTTTCCACATGCGTATCGCAATTCCTCTGGATACATCCAATAAAATTACTCTGCCAAAATCATCCGTTACTGCCGCCAGTGTGTTACAGGGAGATAGACAAATACTCTCACCCGCGGCGTCTAGAATCTGGAAGCCCAAACCTGAGATTTAAAACAAAACGAGAAACTAGGATTCCAATCTAGACATATGTGTAACAACAGAATAATTAAATGAAGAAAACGAAATAGGCTTACTTAATGTTTTAACATAATGCAATAACGGCCTTAATAAATTAGTAGTTTATTAAATAGCCATACTTGAGATTTATGATTCAGAATTTTTTTTTTTTTAATTTTGGGGGGGTCCAACCAGCAGTGCTCAGGGGCTACTCCTGGCTTTGTGTTCAAGACAATATCCAGTGCTGAGGATTGAACAGGCGAAGTCGGCCACATGCAAGGCAAATGCCCTCCCCACTGTACTATCACTCCAGCTCCAACTTTCGAAGTTTAACGGGTGCTGCCTGGGTCTCATGCTTAATTGGAGCTAGTGGTTTACACACCAGAGCTCCTTTCCTCCATTCCACAAATTTTAAAGAGAAAAAAGGCATGACTATGACCAAACTAATTTTCCAGCATTTCAGCTAAGTACACGGACACTTGTGACAGAAACACATATGGACACCTCTGAATGACAGGGAGATGCAGATAAACTGGCAAGAACCCCTGTATCACAGCACTTCCATTCCAGTGGGAAAAATAATTCCCATCAATGACTTTCAGAGGCGCCACAATGAGATGGACAAACCAGCTGTGTCTGGACATTGGGAGAGAACAGTGGAATTCTCCAGTGCTGGAGTGGGGAGGCTCGGACACACTTGCCTGACAGCTAACGGAGTGGCTGGCTCCACCTTGGGTTTCTGCTTCTGAACAGCTTCTTCCTCGTGCTTATTCTTCCAACCAAGCCAACCGCTGAAAAGCAAGAGAATTCAGAAGGGAACAGGGACTCCTGACCACTAACCAGTCAGGGAACACCAAAACCAACACAAAGGAAACCATTTTCTCTCTCTTTTTTTTTCTTTCTTTTTGGGTCACACCCGGTAATGTTCAGTGGTTACTCCTGGATCTGTACTCAGGAATTACTCCTGGCAGGGATCAGGGGATGATATGGGATGCAGGGATTGAACCCAGGTTGGCCACGTGCAAGGCAAACACCCCTCCCTGCTGAACTATCGCGCCAGCTCCAAGGAGATCATTTTCATCTGTTGTGTATTACCTGGCAGCATTGAAGAGAACAGAGGTGAGTTTGTTTGCCACGGCGAGCGCCGACGTGAGACAGCAGCGGCCGCGTGCTGCCCTGGAGAGAGAACGCAGGGAAGGAACTCAGCCATGACAGAGACAGAAAGTGTGCTCAGACTTTCAGGAGGTTTTGAAAAGTTGTCAAGTCTGGGCTAGCATGCAAGAGAAAAAAAAAAATCAGTTCCTCTCAGGCTGCACAAGGACAAGTTATAATGGCCATCAACAAAGTGACCCAGGGCTCCTGCTGCAGAGCTCAGAAGCAGAACTCAACAGCCATCATTCCGCCTTCGGATTTCCTCTTGAAACTCTTTGATTCAACTGACAAAAAACTTATGGTAGGGCATGAAGGTGGCAGTAATGCAGCTTTGTTTCCTTCCTGGTTTGGGGGCCAGACCCCCAGCTGGAGTTGTTATCTCCACACAATGGACTCTTCTCCCTCTTGTATTTGACTTTATAAAATTAATAAGGCAGTATGGGGACACCTGAAGCTCCGCTAGTCCAGGAAGCAATTTTTATCACTCAGAGCAACTCTAGCTGGCAGCCTGTTTAGTCCGTCCTATGCCCCATTCACTCAGACCTCTGGATCAGGGCCAATGGCACTGACCAGCCTGGCCAGCAAACGTTGCCGTCCATATGGAAAGACAACTCGAAATGTCCAAGAACTATAAAGGAGTCTTCTTACACTAAAATTAATACCTAGTCAATCAATCTAAAGAAAACGAGGGGAAATGAGTTGAGAATGATCTGAAACTCAGAAGTGAAAGCTCCTTCTGTCTGTCTGTGCACAGGGAGAACACACAGGCGGAGCGAGCCCTGCAGTGCCGGCAGCCTTACCTCTAAGGCATAGAAGAAGCCGGTGAAGGGGTTGGCGCCGACGGTGACGTACTGAGACATGGCGGGCAGGCTGTTCTTGATGGCTGCGCCTGTAGCCGCCAATGTTGGACGCCGTCTTCATTTGGTCAAAAGGGGTCAGGGTCATGATACCTAATGAGAAAACACAGCACGTGGGCTGCATTAAGGGAGCAACAGGCCTTTATGGGATTCCTCCTTTACATTTCACGAAAACTACTCAGTTCTAACAGTCATCCAAAAAAGATTCAGAATATCAGAGTATTCATCAGCCATTGAAACAGCCACCCTTTAAGCTGTGCCTCCTACACAAATACTGAAAAACAAATTACCTCCATCAAAAATGTTTTCTATCAAGTCCTGCTACATGGAGTTTCATGTGGGAAACAATTTATGCCCCACCAAAAAGGTGCTCTTCACAAAACACATGCTCCAGAAAGCAGTGGGATTGCTTTCTCTCTCCCTAAGCCTCAAAGACAAGTGTGCACGGACCGACGCCCCTGCCACATGAGCAACCATGACAAATGAGGTGACGTGCAGGGTGCTCAGGCTGCCCACGGGGCCCTGGAGTTAGTGTGGAAAGGCCACGGGGGACATATGTAGAAGAAATGGACCACTCCAGACAACGTCAGGCCTGTGGGCTCTTCAATACCTGGAGCTTTGGTTAAGAAAGAACAAGGCCACTAACCAAGCAAATGGAAGCAAAAATAAACAAATGGGATTATATAAAATTGAAAAGCATATGCACCTCAAAAGAAACGGTGACCAAGATACAAAGACAATCCACAGAGTGGGGAAAGGATATTCACCCAATACCCATCTGACAAGGGGTTAATATCCAGGATATATCAGGCACTGGTAGCACTTCACAAGAAAAAACAGCCAACCCCATCAAAAAATGGGGAGAAGAAATGAACAGAAGCTTCCAAAAAAGAAGAAATTCAAATGGCCAAACGGCATATGGAAAAGTGCTCTTTATCATTAATCATCAGGGGAGATGCAAATCAAAACAACAATGAGGTATCATCTCACACCACAGAGACTGGCACACATTCAAAACAGCTAGAACAACTGGTGCTGGCGTGGATGAAGGGAAAAAGGGACTCTCATCCGCTGTTGGTGGGAGTGCCGATTGGTCCAGCCCTTTTGGAAAACAATATGGGCATTCTTCCGAAAAGTAGATATTGAGCTCCCATTTGATCCAGCAATAGCACTCCTGGGAATATACCCGAGAGACCGAAAAACACATAGCAGAAACACTATCTGTACTTCTTTATTCATCACTGCACTATTCATGATAGCTAGAATCTGGAAACAACCTAAGTGCCTGAGAACAGAGGACAGGCTAAAGAAACTGTGGTACATCTACACGTTCGAATACTATGCAGCTGTCAGAAAAGACGAAATTATGAAATTTACCTGAAAATGGATGGACATGGAGACTATCATGCTGAGTGAAATTAGAAGGAAAAAGACAGAAATAGAAGGACTGCATTCATTAATGGGATATAAATATATATCAGTGTTTTACTAAGTGTGGGAAATGGTAATGTCAGACTAGAACTAACCATTGAATATACACAGAGACTTACACGATAAACCCTAAAAGTCTGCAGGGCTAGTAGCAATGTGTAAAAGAAAAGGGAGAGAGATGCAGAGACAGAGACAGAGACAGAGACAGAGACAGAGACAGAGAGAGGGAAAGAGAGGAAAAGGGGTTACCTGCTCTTGAGGCAGGCTGGGGGTGGGCGGGAGGGGGTGTGGATACATTGGTGGTGGGAATGGGGCACTGGTGGAGGGATGGTTGCTGGAATACTGTATTACCAAGAACCAATTATGAACACCTTTGTAATTGTACGTCTCACAGTGGTATAATAAACAATTTTAAAAAATAAAAAAAGAAAGAACAAGAACTGGAGAGACAGTACAGGGGTTAAAGGACCTGCCTTGCATGCTGCAGACCCCAATTCAATCCCTGGCACTGTGAATGGACCCTTCCCCCAAGCACTACCAAGAGTGATCCCTGAGCAAAGTCAGGATTAAGCCCTGAGCAAAGTCAGGAGTCAGCCCTGAGCACAGAGTCAGGAGAGATCCCTGAGCAGCCAGGAGGGATTACTAAGCCCAGAGTCAGGAGTAAGCCCTGAGCCTAGAGTATGCCCAGCAGTAACCCGCATCCATCAAGTGTGGCCCCCAAACAAACAAACAAGAGAATAAGGCTAAAGATGAGAAAAGGATGAGGACAGAAGTGAACTGATGAGGCGTGTTTGGGGATGGAAGAAGGAAGCAGAAAGACCAGGTGGAAAGACTTTCTTCCACAGTTCAAGCAAGATGGCTTTGGCATGGGTCTCAAGTGCCCTCTTGGCACCCAGATTCCCAGAGCATGAAGGAACTTCACCTCCCAGACCTGTGGACTCGTCGGCCGGAATATCTCCTGGGTGCCTGCTCTAGCAGCCAAGGCTACTCATGCCCTCAACCCAAGACCAAGGCCACCCTCTCCTGATTTATCTCGGGTCCACCTCTTATCCACTGCCCACCGCCCAGTTTCCTGTCTGTAGACAGGGTCTTTGTGTGTGTTTTCCTGCGGCCAAACAGCACAAGTCTTCAAATGCTGGTGCCCCAAACAATCTACTTTGATCTCATTTTGCTGGTCTGAAAATTCTTCTCTGAAAGACTGATCCATATAACACTTCAGATTAAACTTTTCTGCAAAAATACTAAGTCACACCATAAGTGACTTAAACCTATGAAATTATTAAAACTGTGACTATTCCTTCCAATACAAACGATCATGATTTACTAGTCAGAGCTAACTTCCAAATGTCACACTAAATGCTGTTCTTTTCACATAAAAACAAACATGGACTGAAGCGATAGTACAGTGGGGAAGGTGTTTGCCGAAGCGGCTGGCCAGGGTTCAATCCTCAGCATCCCACAGGGTCCTCTGAGCACACCAGGAGTAATTCCTGAGAGCAGAGCCAGGAGTAACCCCTGAGCATTGCTGGGTGTGACCAAAAAGAGAAAAGGAAACATAAAAACAAACATTTCTTTCTTTCCTATTAAATTTTGATTTGGGGGCCACACCTGGTGAAGTTTATGGTTTACTCCTGGCTCTACACTCAGAAACTGTATCTGGCATTGCTCAGGGGACAATACAGGGAGTCCGGGGATCAAACCCAGGTTGGCTATATGCAAGACAACTTACCTCGAAATATCTCTCTGGCCAGAAAGAACATTTCTAATAAGGAACACTTTAGAGTATCAGTGATACACTGTATCACTGTATCACTGTCTTCCCGTTCATCATCGATTTGCTCCAGCGGCACCAGAGTATAAGAAATAAATTCCATTTAAAAAAATTAAAGAAGTTGAACTCATAATGCTTACCAATACTAGCATGGTCAATAATAGTATCAATATCTTGTAGACCCCATTTCTTATAGGCCAACGGTGGTGGTTGAATATTCTCATTGCCTGATGCTGCAGCTGTTAAAGATGAAAATTAGACAGTCCATAGTTAACTGTCACAGATATAAGCTTTACCCAAAAAATCATTTTAAAATGTAACATGATTCACAACTCTGAAAGTCAGTGATTAATTCGAGGGCAAGGCAACATACTAACAAGGCGCGACAGGAAAGATCAAGCTGGCTTTCAAGGAGATTTGGGAACACAGAGTGGGGGGGGAGACTATTACAAAGTCTAGACTATTGCTAAAAATCAGGATGAATTCAAACTACAGTAGAAGCCAGTAAGCAATTTCTTTGGTCATTTTGTTTTTGGTTATACCCGGCAATGCTCAGGGCTACTCCTGGTATCACACTCAGGAATCATTCCTGGTAGGGCCACACGGGATGCCAAGGATGGAACCTGGGTCGACTGCATAGTGGCAAATGCCCTCCCCCTCTGTACTATGGCTCCGGTCCCCCCATAAGCAATTTCTCCTCCTTGGGAATGACAGTTTCCCGGGAATAGCTGCCAGTGGCTCATGCAGTGGCAAACTGAAAAGCAGATGGTCTCTGTCCGGCAGGGAGACAAGCACGTGAGCTCTCTGGGCCCGCGTGACGGAGGCCAGGCGGACAGAAGGCTGTTAGCAGCAACTGCACTGCTGGAGAGAAGGAACAGAATGGCTGTAGTGGCGGGAGGCGGAGAGGTAGCCAGGAAGTGGCCCTGAGGTGGCCGTGAGGTGCCCCCTGCCACACGCTGGCCAGGAACTCCTCAGACTGCACAGAATTCTGCCACTGGTCAGTGAGGAAAAGCCCCAGAACACCGGTGAAATGCAACCTTCGAAGTGCTTTTAGATTTCAACACGAAGGACAAGAAAAAAATGAAATTTCTTCTATTTGTGAAATGAGAGCCACAACAATTTGTTGCAAAGTTGGACCGGGAGCGATAGCACAGCGGGTAGGGTGTTTGCCTTGCATGCGGCTGACCCAGGTTCGATCCCTGGCATCCCATCTGGTCCCCTGAGCACCGCCAGGAGTAAGTCCTGAGCAAAGAGTCAGGAGTAATCCCTTAACATTGCCGGGTATGACCCAAAATGAAAAAAAAAAAAAAACAAAACAAAACCAACCCAATATGTGGCCAAGTTAACAGGTGTCTTTCTTCTTAGACTCTTCAAACTAAGAGGGTGCTAAATGACTCGCTACTTCTTAGGAGACAAAATGACTTTACCGTTTCAAAATGAAAGTAGAAAGAAATTTAAGAAAAGAGTGAAAATGACCAGCTGACCAATTACAACATAATGTTTCCTGCTGGTTCGTTTTGTTGCTAGAACTCATATACAGAAACTTACTAGTTTGTCTGGGTTTATATTTTAATGAGGACCACTTTAAATACTCCCAAGATGATGGAACTATGGTAGATTAAATTTAAACAATTTATCTATGATAAATTCAAGACAAATTCTAACTTGGGAAGAGTTTGTGACATTAAAATTATATAACTCAGACTTCAGAATTTTGTCACATCACCCTGTCAAAAAAATGAGTGAAAAAAAGTTTCTATTGTAGGAAGGTTGTGGGGGGGGGTGGATGGGAGGGGAAACGGGCACACTGGTGTTGGGAAATGTGCACTGGCTGAGAGATGGGTGCTGGGACACTGTATGACTGAAACGTGATCATAAACAGCTTTGTAATAGTCTATAGCATGTTGATTCTATTAAAAAATGAGGGAGGAGAGAAAAAATTTTCTCTTGCAGTTAAAGGCTGTAGTATTTTATTTCACCCTAGAAGAAACTGTATTTTACAGTTTCCTTCTGGGTTCATGAACAACAACCGTGAATGAACCTGTAATTTCAAGGAGCTGCCTAGCATGGGTCACCTGCCTGATTCTGGAACTCTCTGGTCTCTTACCCATCTTACCTATCCAGAAGAACAAAGGGAAGTCGGTACTAGTGCAGGCATCCTCACAGATTTTAAGGCTTTTCTTACCTATATTTTATATTCCCCTATTTTCTTCCCTACATTTTATATTCCCTATATTTTATATTCCCTATATAAAATAGAATTTAACACATCTTTAAACATGGAATCTACAAATCACTAGTATGTCTTTTACTGGCAGAGGTTTTGCTTGTGAGAGACGCAGAAAGCAGAAATGAATCTCACAATCAATGACGTGTTGAATTAGATGACCCACTACTGCACGCATCCTTCTCTGAAGAAAGTAACAATGGGCCATGCACGTGAGACTTCCTGACCTGTGCAGTGAGCAGGAACTAGGGGCTCAGTGGGGGAGCACAGGCTTTGCACAAAGAGGCCGAAGCCCATCTCAGCTGTGCACGCCTCCCCTGAACGCCAGCAAAACCACCAGCCACAGAACTGGGAGCAGCTCCTTGTGCCCAAACCACTATCCCTCAGCTCTGATCAGGAACAAAACATGGACTCTTTGCACATGCTGTATCCCAAATCCTGAAAGAACACAGCTGCCTGTATAAACACATCGTGTTCAGGGCTGGACTATTCCCCATTCAAAGAGATTCCAAGATAGTCCAAGGGAGCTGTTGTCAATTCCCAGCAGATCCTGACAACTTTGGGGGAAAATCTCCCCGCACGTGGTCCTGTCATTAACCTTGGTGGGAAGGGGGGAGATGTATGTTGTCACAACACTCCAGCACACTGAGTAGCTTGACCAGTTGCTGATCTAGTGGGAAATTTGTTTCCCGGCAAGATTTAACTGAATTCCACATGCCAACGCTGGTTTTCAGTGGAATTAGTCTCTCTAAGCCCATGGCCGTATCCTGCT
This sequence comes from Cryptotis parvus, assembly GCA_021461705.1. Classification (NCBI taxonomy): domain Eukaryota; kingdom Metazoa; phylum Chordata; class Mammalia; order Eulipotyphla; family Soricidae; genus Cryptotis; species Cryptotis parvus. The sequence continues at coordinate 25,600 of JAJIBD010001343.1, read as the reverse complement.
GAGTTTGTGAATAGTATCTTTCCTGCCGGTCACTCCCCAGGGCAGTCTGGCAGGAGAGCCCAGGAGAGACATTTCTTTGGTGCCCGCCTTAGCAACTGTCCCATCAACACACTCCGAGGGCGCCAGCCCTGCTTAACTGAGAAACATATTATTCGGGTGTCATTCACAGAGGCTAAATTAAAGCAGACAAAAGGAGAAGCAAGCAAACTTACCTTTTGCTACCTGATTCCGACAAGCACGGAGAGACTGGAAAAGGCTAAACCCATCAATAGTCACAATGGCGGCAGGGTACAAGATACTCAGTTCTTCGCTCTGTTTGGAGAAAGAAAATAAATACATTTCAATTCTTCAATGTTGGGCCGGAGCAATAGCACAGAGGGTAGGGTTTTTGCCTTGCATGTGGCCAGCCCGGGTTCGATCCCCACCATCCCATATCGTCCCCTGAGCACTGCCAGGAGTAATTCCTGAGTGAAAAGCCAGGAGTAACTCCTAAGCATTGCCGGGTGTGACCCAAAAAAAAAAAAAAAAACCCACTAATCAATTCTTCAATGCTGCTATTTTTTTTCTATAAGAACTGTGTATCATTTGAAATTAAAAATAACAATGCTGGGCCAGAGCGATGGCCCAGTGGGTAGGGCGTTTGCCTTGCACGCAGCCGGCCTGTACCGGCCTGGCATCCCATATAGTCCCCCGAGCACAGCCAAGAGTAATTCCTGAGTGCAGAGCCAGGAGTAGCCCCTGAGCATTGCTGGGTATGACCCAAAAAAGCAAATACAGAAAAAAAAAAAAACAATGCTGGGCCTGAATAACTGTCAATCACCCAGACACAAAACAATAGGAAGCAGAAGAACTTTAAAGATAAAATGAGGGGCCAGAGCGATAGCCCAGCGGGTAGGGCGTTTGCCTTGAATGCGACCCAGCCTGTGCCCGGCATCCCATTTGGTCCCCGAGCACCGCCAGGAGTGATTCCCTGAGTGCAGAGCCAGGAGTAACCCCCTGAGCATCGCCGGGTATGACCCAAAAAAGAAAAAAAAAAAGATAAAACGAGGGGCTGGAGCGGATAGTGCCGGGGTAGGGCATTTGCCTTGCATGCGGCCAGACCCAGGTTTGATCCCAGTATCCCATATGGTCTCCTGAGCACCGCCAGGAGTAATTCCTGAGTGCAGAGCCAGGAATAACCCCTGAGCATTGCCAGGTGTGACCCAAAAAAAATCAAAAATAAATAAATAAATAAATAAATAAATAAACAAGAAGATAAATAAATAAATCACTTATCACTATCTTCCCGTTCATCATCTATTGGCTCGAGCGGGCACCAGTAGTATCTCCATATGTCCTGTCTCAGGCTAGTAGAGCCCAAGGGCATCTTCTTGCTCCAGGAACATAAAGAGCCTCAAACCATTATATTAGGTCATGGGAATGACCTAACATAATTGTTACTGGTATTTGGCATATCAAATACGACACGGGCAGCTTGCCAGGCTTGCCATGCAGGTAGATAGATAGATAGATAGATAGATAGATAGATAGATAGATAGATAGATAGATAGATAGATAGATAGATAGATAGATAGATAGATAGATAGATAGATAGATAGATAGATAGATAGATAGATAGATAGATAGATAGATAGATAGATAGATAGATAGATAGATAATAGATAGATAATAGATAAAAGATAGATAGATAGATAGATAGATAGATAGATAGATAGATAGATAGATAGATAGATAGGATAGATAGATAGATAGATAGATAGATAGATAGATAGATAGATAGATAGATAGATAGATAGATAGATAGATAGATAGAAGAATAAAAATGAAAGCACCCTGCCCGTTGTACTATTGTTCCAACCCTCAAATTGTTCATATTTATTTTTTTTTAATTTTTTTATTATGCTACCATGAGATAGACAATTACAAGGACGTTCACGTTTCGGCTTCAGTCATACAGTGTTCCAGCACCCATCTCTCTACCAGTGCCCGTTTCCCACTACCAAGGTCCCCTGATTCCCTTCCCCCTCCAACCAGGGTTTGATTCCCAGCACCTTATATGGTCCCCTGAGCACTACCAGTAGTAATTCCTGAGTAGAAAGCCAGGAGTGAGTAACCCTTGAGCATTACCAGGTATGGTCCCAAACCCATAAATAAATAAATACATTCAAAAAAATAAATAAAACAAAAAAATTTCAAAACACCCACTGGCTCAGGACTTAAAATTCTTTTCAAATATGCGCTTGGGCATATGGTGAACAATGCCTTCCAGACAGCTGGTGAGATTAAGAACAGCGAAAAGTACAAGTTTCATACAGATGAAATAAATCACGTGCAGGTACAGAAAATAAAGTAGAAGGGGAAAAGGAAACTCACCTGAAATCCCATCCATGACCCAATGCTTTCCTTACAAGTGCTAAAACACTTGTGTGTGAGAAGGTTCACCGACACTATTCCTTTATTTTTTTTTAAAGATGGAAAGGTTTTGGAAAGCAGAGGGAAAGGGAAGGAAAGTCAATTTGGACTAAATCCACAGACACTGTTCTCTAACCATGTCTTGACCTAGCCAACACTGCGTCTGTGACACTTCTCCACCGCAGTTAGCAAAACCATCTTCATGGCTACACACATTATGCGTTACATGTGTCCAAGTTTATTCCCCCGGTGCCCACTGACTGGGCTTGCTGAGGGGCACCCAATGTGGCATCCAGCTCCCTCTCGCATTCTCTAATCCATGCCCTGTACAGCCCGCAGGCCTTTGTGAGACACGGTAGCTTCATCTCCTGACTCCTGGTCCGAAGTTTGGTCCACTTTAGTCTGTTTCACTGGATTAAATATTCTCTGCAGCTTTCGTCAGGCACATGGATGCCACTTAAGTCCGTATCACATCCATGTGCATGTATCGCTACCGACTTAGAAGGTTTCAGAAGCTGGGCCTTAGAAAGGAGGAGGGACCTGGGTTCTGACCACATACAGTAGGAGCCAAATCAAAGTCGGTCTGTTTCTGTGGCACAATTACCACTTGACTTGAAGACAAAAATCTCATCCAGCACATGTGAGGAAGTAGAAACTACCTCTGAAGTAGTTATACACCAAAGACCAGGAGTTCTCCCAAGTTTTTTGGGCGGGGGCCTCCCAAGCAATGCTGGGGTCACTCCCAGGGGCACTAGGCCCATGTTGTGTGGACCCTATGGCTCGGGCTGGGCCCAGCAAGGCGGTGCTGCTCCAGCCTAGTGGGACAGGAGGCTTCCAGGGCTCTGCCCACAGTGCTCCCGGGTTCACGCCATGCTGGGAACAAACTCAGGGCATCATGTATGCCAGGCATGAGCTACGGCCTCAGCCACTGGAAATCACCAGTGACACTGGCACTACCAAACCCAAACCAAATAAAGCCCAGGTAAAAGCCCAGGTACTGCAGGGTGTCCTGGGGCAGCCAGGAACCGAGGGCCTAGCTGCACTACGTCCTCAAGCTTTACCATGAACCACTGGCGCTCCTGGTGATGAAGCATAGAGAGGTGCCCCTGGGGACCTCGCACGAGCACAGCCCCAAGAATAAAAGAGGCTGAAGAGATAACACAGCTGACAGAACAGGTCATCCAGTCACGGCCTGCTTGCGGGAACCCCCGGTCTGATCCCCAGCTCCATGTATGGTGCCCAGAGCACCAGCGGAGCACATAACCACAAGCAGCCTACAGCACTGCCAGGGAGCCCTCCCCATAAAAATAAAATCTTTAATGAACATCAAGCGTCTCCCATTCTAAACAAAACCACCCCTGTGTGAGGACACTAACATAACATGGCGACCGTACTAGCAATTACACAGTGATCTGGAAGTTTCTGAGCAGCTGCGGGAGGGGGCCGGGCTCACCTGCTCGGTGACGCCTGGGTGCCGCTGGGATCTCGTAGGTCCTGCACTTGAGCTGCAGCACCGGGTCCTCGTTGAGCAGCTGCGCCAGCAGGAGGACTCCGCTCTGCAAGGGGACAAGACAGAGCTGCTGCAGCCTCGCCTCTCCGGAATCCTCCCTCTGGGGAGCGCGATGGCTCTGCACTGCAGAGGGTCCCCCACCTGGCTTCCCATCAGGCATCAACGTCCCATTCCCAGACCCCAAACAAGGCCGAGGGGGCATCGTGGGCCAGCAGGGAGCCTCTCACCTCGGTGTAGAAGCGCACGTAGCCTGACGTGAAGCCCACCACGATGCAGGTCCAGTCAGGACGCCCGTGGAACTCCTGCGATGGACAGAGCACATGAGCCCCAGAGGGGCAGCGCGCGGTGCAAGGCCAGCAGGCGCCCGCCGCCTTACCTCTTCTGGCTGGCTAGCGGGATGCACAGCGCACTGGTAACACATTCCCTGAAAGAAACACCCAAGTCACACGCTGAACTCATGTGTCTGTCACCTGCGACGCACCTCCACAGCGGAGGTTACAGGGAGGTGAGCACCACGAGCTCTAGGGACACGTCCACAGTAACACCGTGAGGTAGGGTGACCAAGACTTCACTTCCAAAAGGTAATGTCCCATTGACCTAAGTTTAAGAAACAGTAACTTTTATAAAAGAAAAAAATTATTTTTTGGCCACACCGGAAAAGCTCAGGGCTTATTCCTGGCTCTGAACTCAGAGATCGCTCCTCGTGGTGCTCAAGGGACCACATGGGAGGCCAGGGATCCAATCTGGAATGCCCGTGTACAAGGCAAAGGCCCTCCCCACTGTCCTGCCCAAGAAACAGTTCTCTGCATCCTGTGAAAGGCAGGAAAGTGAGGAGCTGAGGGCCAGACGGTGAGCAGTTACATGAGCGAGAACAGCTGATGGTCAAGCTGGGCTTCCCTCGCCCTCATCCCTCCTCCAGCATGGTGAAAAGTGGGGAGCGGGGAGGGCGCTGGGTCACTCACGTGCACATGGCAGGGCCTTATTCTGAGGCCAACAGCTGGTTGGCATTTTCCTTTAGATGTGGCAGGAAAACTGCCCCCCATATAACCTATTTCTACGAACACGCTAGGCTGAATGTTCCTTAAAATCGTTTTTTCTGACCCTCTGACTTGGACACTTCCGAGCAGCTCAGAGTGTCAAAACTGAAACGACACCTATAAACATTATTTTTTTTTTTTTTTGCTTTTTGGGTCACGCCCGGCAATGCTCAGGGGTTACTCCTGGCTTTGCACTCAGGAATTACTCCTGGCGGTGCTCGGGGATCATATGGGATGCCGGGGATCGAACCCAGGCCGACACAGGCCAGCCGCGTGCAAGGCAAATGCCCTACCCGCTGGGCTATCCCTCTGGTCCCATTTTTTAACCTGACAAATCTCAGGATCAGCCCATTTAAACAGTCTCATTAAACAGTCTTGGCCTATTGCTTTAACTGGAAATCACTAGACAGAATCAATGTTTTTGTTCGTCATCTTTGGAACTCGGTGATTTTATTTGTTCTGCATTTCTGGCAGCAACCAAATGTCTTCCAGAAGCTGATATGAAAGAAACCGAGAAATGCCATTTGTCTTCATGAAACAGAAAATAGTGATTAGGAATCTACAGTGCACTCAACATGTGCTAGAGTCTTAGTCTGTCCTTTATCTGAGCGCCAAGACTGAGGAACCTGGACAAATTCTGTGACTGTCATCAAGGTGTAGCTGGAAATGGTTCAGGGCTCCGGTTTCCAGGCTCACAGCTCCATCATGTGACCCTGGAGATTTAAAACTCCTACAGGCTCAGCAGAAAACCTGAATTTACCAACTTGCATTGCTTAAGTACTTATGAACTGCCAAGCAGAAGTTCTGAATACAAGCCCCAAACTCAGTAAGCAGAGAAGACATGACTGCTTGAAAATCTGAGTGCTGGAGATGGAAAGACAAACAGCTGCGGGTTACTAGTTCTCTCTGCAATCTTTTTAAATTCCTCTCCATGGGCGGGGCAAGGTCGGCAAGGGCTGAAGCCAGCTCCTGGGGAGCCCAAGTCTGCGTCCCGGCATTGGCGTGAGCCAGCAACCACCCACCCGAGCACATGCGCTGTGCCCCCACCTAGAACAATTTTCCCCAAACGGGTGTTGTGTTTGTTTTTTCAGCAATTACCTCATGATGAAAAACTAAATTTGCTAAAAAAAAAAAAAATCATGCTCTATAACCTCTAAAGTTGGGATGAATACATTTATGAAATAATAACATTTCTTAATAGATTCACTTATGAGTAAACAATTATCCATCTGCATTTAATGCGGAGAGATAAAACATCAACTGGCTGGGGCTGGAGGGATAGTATGGAGGGCAGGCATTTGCCTTGCCGCTGACTGAACCAGGTAGGATCCCTAGCACCCCGCATGGTTTCCGGAGCCCACCAGAGTGATCCCTGAGTTCAAAGCCCGTAGTGAACCCTAAGCACCACTGCGTGTGGCCCAAAAAATCCAAGAATATGTAAAAAAAACTGGTACCTACCCTTCCTCAACGTTTAAAGACCCACTCCAGCCAACAGCAAACTGCATTTCTTCCTTTCCTTTATCGCTCTGCTTCCATTTTGCTGAAAAATATTTAAGGCATATAAAAATTTTCATTGTATACTAACAGTGACTTATAAAGTTCACTCTCTCTCTTAGAATGAGCTATACAAAATTGAACAATTCTATGTCATTTGATTTTTACAGGTTTATATACGATAAAAAATCTTTCACAATGTTTTATAAAACTCTACTTAGTGTTATCAACTTTAATCTGTCCTTCCAATTAAAGCCATATAATGGTGTGACCACACGGAATAAAGTTCTACTTCTATTCCCCTCACCTGTTATTTATAAAAGTACTTTACATTTCAGGTGGCGGAGATATTTTCTTATTAGATTAATATGGTCATTCCAGAGTCATGTGGAATGTAACCTAACTTTGATCAATGACTTTAGATAGTCCCCAGATGCCCAACCTTAATTCTCATCAACAAAGAGCATAAACTGAGACCATCTGCTTAAAATAATAGAAACAGTACTGAGTAAGATACCAACTAGGAGCCACAAACTATCTCACTCAGAGCTCACTAGGACCATCTCACAGAGAACATCACTAGGACCATGTCACTCAGAGCGTCACTAGGACCATGTCACTCAGAACATCAGTAGGAGCATCTCACTCAGAGGCGTCACTAGGACCATCCCACTCAGAGCGTCACTAGGACCATCTCACTCCAGAGCGTCACTAGGACCATGTTACTCAGAGTGTCACTAGGACCATCTCTCTCGGAGCGTAACTAGGACCATACCACTCAGAGCGTCACTAGGACCATCACACAGAGAGCGTCACTAGGACCATCCCACTCAGAGCCACTAGGACCATCTCACAGGGAGCGTCACTAGAACCATCCCACTAAGAGTGTCACTAGGACCATCTCACTCAAAGAGTCACTAGGAACATCTCACTCAGAGCGTCACTGGACCATCTCACTCAGAGTGTCACTAGGACCATGTCACTCAGAGCATCACTAGGACCATCTACCTCAGAGCGACACTAGGACCATGTCACTCAGAGCATCACTAGGACCATGTCACTCAGAGCGTCACTAGGACCATCCCACTCAGAGAGTTACTAGGACCATCTCACTCAGAGTGTCACTAGGACCATGTCACTTAGAGCATCACTAGGATCATCTCATTCAGATCGTCACTAGGAACATCTCACAGAGGAGCGTCACTAGGACCATCTCACAGAGAGCGTTAATAGGATCATCTCATTCAGATCGTCACTAGGAACATCTCACAGAGAGCGTCACTAGGACCATCTCACAGAGAGCGTTAATAGGACCATCTCACTCAGAGCGTCACTAGGACCATCCCACTCAGAGAGTCACCAGAACCATCCCACTCAGAGCGTCACTAGGACCATCTCACTCAGAGCGTCACTAGGACCATATCACTCAGAGCGTCACTAGGGACGATGTCACTCAGAGCGTCACTAGGACCATGTCACTCAGAGCGTCACTAGGACCATCTCACTCAGAGCGTCACTTAGGGACCATGTCACTCAGAGCGTCACTAGGACCATGTCACTCAGAGCGTCACTAGGATCATCTCACTCAGAGTGTCACTAGGACCATGTCACTCAGAGCGTCACTAGGACCATGTCACTTAGAGCGTCACTAGGACCATCTCACTCAGAGCGTCACTAGAACCATCTCACAGAGAGCGTCACTAGGACCATTTCACTCAGAGCGTCACTAGTACCATGTCACTCAGAGCGTCACAAGGACCATGTCACTCAAAGTGTCACTAGAACCATCCCACTCAGAGCGTCACTGGGCCATCTCACTCAGAGCGTCACTAGGACCATGTCACTCAGAGCATCACTAGGACCATCCCACTCCAGAGCGTCACTAGGACCATCTCACTCAGAGCGTCACTAGGACCATCCCACTCCAGAGTCTCACTAGGACCATCTCACTCAGAGCGTCACTAGGACCATGTCACTCAGAGCGTCACTAGGACCATGTCACTCAGAGTGTCACTAGGACCATGTCACTCAGAACGTCAATAGGAGCATCTCACTCAGAGCGCCACTAGGAGCATCTCACTCAGAGCATCACTAGGACCATCTCACTCAGAGCGTCACTAGGACCATCTCACTCAGAGCATCACTAGGACCATCTCAGAGAGCGTCACTAGGACCATGTCACTCAGCGTCACTAGGGACCATCTCACAGAGAGCGCCACTAGGACCATCCCACTCAGAGCGTCACTAGGACCATCCCACTCAGAGTGTCACTAGGACCATCTCACTCAAAGCGTCACTAGGACCATGTCACTCAGAGCGTCACTAGGACCATGTCACTCAGAGCGTCACTAGGGACCATCTCACTCAGAGCGTCACTGGACCATCTACCTCAGAGCGTCACTAGGACCATGTCACTCAGAGCATCACTAGGACCATCTACCTCAGAGTGTCGCTAGGACCATGTCACTCAGAGCGCCACTAGGGACCATCTCACTCAGAGTGTCACTAGGACCATGTCACTCAGAGCGTCACTAGGATCATCTCACTCAGAGCATCACTAGGAACATCTCACAGAGAGCGTCACTAGGACCATCTCACAGAGAGCGTTACTAGGACCATCTCACTCAGAGTGTCACTAGGGACCATCCCACTCAGAGTGTCACTAGGGACCATCTCACAGAGAACATCACTAGGACCATGTCACTCAGAGAGTCACTAGGACCATGTCACTCAGAACATCAGTAGGAGCATCTCACTCAGAGCGTCACTAGGACCATCCCACTCAGAGCGTCACTAGGACCATCTCACAGAGAGCGTCACTAGGACCATCTCTCTCAGAGTGTCACTAGGACCATCCCACTCAGAGTGTTACTAGGACCATCTCACAGAGAGCGTCACTAGGACCATGTCACTCAGAGTCCCTAGGACCATCTCACTCCAGAGCGCCACTAGGACCATCCCACTCAGAGCGTCACTAGGACCATGTCACTCAGAGGCGCCACTAGGACCATCCCACTCAGAGCGTCACTAGGACCATGTCACTCAGAGCGCCACTAGGACCATCCCACTCCAGAGCGTCACTAGGACCATGTCACTCAGAGCGTCACTAGGACCATGTCACTCAGAGCATCACTAGGACCATGTCACTCAGAGCGTCACTAGGACCATCTCACTCAGAGTGACACTAGGACCATGTCACTCAGAGTATCACTAGGCCCATCCCACTCAGAGCGTCACTAGGACCATGTCACTCAGAGCGTCACTAGGACCATCTCACTCAGAGTGTCACTAGGACCATGTCACTCAGAGCGTCACTAGGATCATCTCACTCAGAGCATCACTAGGAACATCTCACAGAGAGCGTCACTAGGACCATCTCACAGAGAGCGCTACTAGGGACCATCTCACTCAGAGTGTCACTAGGACCATCCCACTCAGAGTGTCACTAGGACCATCTCACAGAGAACATCACTAGGACCATGTCACTCAGAGAGTCACTAGGACCATGTCACTCAGAACATCAGTAGGGCATCTCACTCAGAGCGTCACTAGGACCATCCCACTCAGAGAGTCACTAGGACCATCTCACAGAGAGCTACTAGGACCATCTCTCTCAGAGTGTCACTAGGACCATCCCACTCAGAGTGTTACTAGGACCATCTCACAGAGAGCGTCACTAGGACCATGTCACTCAGAGCGTCCCTAGGACCATCTCACTCAGAGCGCCACTAGGACCATCCCACTCAGAGCGTCACTAGGACCATGTCACTCAGAGCGCCACTAGGGACCATCCCACTCAGAGCGTCACTAGGGACCATGTCACTCAGAGCGCCACTAGGACCATCCCACTCAGAGCGTCACTAGGACCATGTCACTCAGAGCGTCACTAGGACCATGTCACTCAGAGCATCACTAGGACCATGTCACTCAGAGCGTCACTAGGGACCATCTCACTCAGAGTGACACTAGGACCATGTCACTCAGAGTATCACTAGGCCCATCCCACTCAGAGCCCCACTAGGACCATGTCACTCAGAGCGTCACTGGGACATTGTCACTCAGAGCGTCACTAGGACCATCTCAGAATGACACCAGGCCTGGACTTAGTCAGGAGGCGCGATCTGGGCGGACAGCAGGATTAGGCCCCTGAAGAAATGCGTCCAGCCAAGCAATTAACACAAACTGGACCCTGACAGCACAGAGAGAGAGAAGAGATGGGGTGAAAGGAGAAACAGCCACCATGCGATAAAGCACCGTAATTACAGAAGGTCAGGCACAGTACCCCGCCTGGCCATGCACAGGAAACAGTGTTTACCCAACCTCAGACATTTTCTGCCCCCTTTTTTTAAAGCATAAAACCGAGGCCACTGAAAATAACTGAGTACTCACGCACGAGAAACACAGCTTTCTGCTCCCGAGCCATGACCATAAGATCACTGGTTGGCGACAGCGATAAAACACAGTCCTGAAGCCAGGAAACTTTCTGTGTTTTGCAGGTACTTCCTTCATCTTCCTGTGGGGGAAAATGATAATTAATGGGGGACCCCAAAATGATGAGTGTACTTCAAGTCATTTAAGAGTGGCAGCACCTGCATGAAGAGCAGCCGACCCTGTACCAGGATGTGATGCTGGAACCTACAGTCACCTGGTGTCACTGGGACATTCACTCACTAAACCAGAAGTGATCATCAAGTTGGAACAAAGACCAGAGCCATGGCTCACGGATCCCCAGAGGACAGTCTCTCGCTGAATAAGCCAGAGGAACCCCCGTACCGTGATGGAAGCCATTTTCAACGTCCAGATTCCACAGCTCCTCAGAACTCCACCCAAGAGAGAAGCCAATTTCAAGACAGCCCGTCAGACCCCACCCTTGAGAGAGCCTATTTCACAGACACAGATGGAGCTGCTACTGGCTCTCCCAGTTTCCGTGCAGCCGCGGTACCTCAGTAAATGCGAAAATTTTGAGTACCCACATGGCAGAGCCTGGCAAGCTACCCGTGTAGTATTTGACGTGCCAAAACCAGTAATAATAATAGACCTCATTCCCATGACCTGAAGGGAATGGTTTGAGTTTCTTCATGTTCCTGGAGCAAGCAGAGGCCCTTGGGCTATACTAGCATGTGAGCAGGGACAAATGGAGATGTTACTGGCACCCACTTGAGCAAATCAATGAACAATGGGAAGATAAGTAATACAACTGGTGATACAAGTTTCCCCTTGAGCGGCACAGGAGAAAAAAGGAAGAGAAAATAAGAAATTTCCTAATTCTTTAAAAAAAAATTGTCAATAATGTTCCTTATCAAAACATGGCGATGACAAACACAGAGAAAGTCCACTGCAAGCAAACAGAATGCACAGATGCTAACAGAATAAACCCTAAGGGAATATGCCCGCAGAGACTATCCCTCAGGCAGGGCCTGGGATTAGGAAATGCCAACAGTCTGTCAGAGGGACAGGTATGCTACTGCTGCTTGGGCAAAAGGAAATCGCATCTTGTAGCTGTGACTCACAGTGCCTGAAGAATCCACCAGATTATACGACCGTTTTTATTTGAGCTGATAGGTTTTAATTTGAGCTTCTCAGATTAAAAATGCAAGTACAGGGGCGGAGGCGAGAGCACAGCGGTAAGATGTTTGCCCTGCTCACGGCCGACTCGGGTTCGATCCCCAGCATCCCATTGGTCCCCAGCACCGTCAGGAGTAATTCCTGAGTGCAGAGCAAGGAGTAACTCCTGAGCATTGCCAGGTGTGACACCCCCAAAAAAAGCGCCAAAAACTGCAAGTACATAAAGGGAATGCTTCAAGGGTAAAAAATTCAATGTTTCTGGGGTAAGTGCACTTAAGCACAGTGGGCGGGGATTGCCCGGGACATGGTAACCGGGTTCTACCCCCTGGCATCCCATATAGTTTCTGGAGCACCACCAGGAGTAATTTTTTTCCTACTTTTGCATCACCTAGTCATGCTCAAGGGGTTACTCCTGGCGGTGTTCCGAGGACCATATGGGATGCCAGGGATCGAACCCAGTGAGCCACGTGCAAGGCAAACACCTTACATGGCTATGCGCTATAGCTCCAGCCTCAGGAGTAATTTCTTATTGCAGAGCCAGGAGTAACCCCTGAGTATCGCCAAGTAGGACACAAAAAGCCAAAATAAAAAAAATTAACACTTCTAAAAGGTCTCTGATGGGGCGGAGCAATAGCCCAGTGGGTAGGGCGTTTGCCTTGCACGCAGCCTGTGCTGGCCCGGTTCGATCCCAGGCATCCCATATGGTCCCCAGCGCACCGCCAGGAGTAATCCCTGAGTGCAGAGCCAGGAGAAACCCCTGAGCATTGCCGGGTGTGACCCAAAAAAAAGCAATAAATAAATAAATAAATAGGTAAATAAAAACATACATAAATAAATAAAAATAATAAATAAATGAATGAATAAATAAATAAATAAATAAATAGGTCTCTGAAAAGTCTCTCCCACTTGGCCCTCGCAGCTCCACAGTTCATCTGCAGCAACCCTGGGAGCTGGGCCTAGCGCAGGCAGCCCGAGCACACACACTGCCCTGAGCACTCACACGCAGGCCTTCTGTTCTCTGTAGCACATCCCTTCGCCCTACTGGGCGATTTGCTTTAGATGGGCACATGGGCGCACAGACCTGTTACACCCGCTGGCCTGACTGGCATGCACGGATGTTTATCAGCCCACAAAGGCCAGGTGCGGGAAGCAGCGGTAGGGAACGGAGAGGCGAGTCTGGCGGAGAGCAGGGACCGAGGCTGGAGAGCTGAGTTCAGGGCAGCCCAGGCCCCGGGACAGCAGGGGGTATCCACTATGGCGCCCGGCCTCTGCCCACCAAATCCTGAGTATTGCCAGAGGACTCAGAGCTGCCAGATGGCCCCGAGAACAGGATGCCCAGCTGAAAGCCTCACCGGAGTCAGAAACATATTGCACATTTTCAACTGAAAACAAAACAGGACGTTTGAACTCCTTAAAAATTGTAGTACTGGGTTCGAGCGACTGCGATAAAGGGCCTCAGAACCGTGTGTTCCCAATCCACAATCCTCCCACACACACAAGGCCTGGCCAGTCTCAGCCAGCCAATCGGGATCGCTAGGTCCTGTCAAGGAATGACAGGAACTGCCTCAAAAGCCCAGACTCCAGAAAAGGGGACAGCCAGGCCAGAAGGGCAAGGGGCGTGAGGGCCACAGGAATGCCACAGGCAGTAAACGGACCAGAGGGACAGGCTTACATCTAGTCCTCAGGCCCCGAGTTCTAGCTTCTCACCTTGAAAGCTGAGGCAGGATCCAAACGCCAGTAAGAGGGGAGTTGGGGTGAAACTGCACTCGGCTCCTAGGGCAGCCACAGCAGCTGCTGCCGAGAGGAGCGAGGGCAACGGCGGGTCCCGTCCTGCTGCCCTGACGGAGCCTGGGGGACCCGGGGGCACGCAGGGAGAAGCACATGGGACAGTCCCCAGCCCTGGGCCGGGAGCAGGCACCGGAGTTCATCTGCCTGCTGGAAGTAACCACCTGGCTAGGGGTAGTGTCCCAGAGAAAGCTGCCGTGTAGCAGGAGGGGCAGGCGAGGTGCCGTCCTCAGGGCAGATCCTGGACGGACTCTCAGGTTCTCCTCCAGAAACTCTGGGCCCCAGCAGGTTCAGGATTCCAGTGAAGGGCCGGCGTCAAAGCCAGGGTCAAGGGAAGCAGACGCCCCTCAATGCAGGCCGGGAAGGCCTTTGGCATAGGCGGCTCTGACAAGCAGCTGCTCCCTTTTATCTCTAAGCTTTAAGCACGACATGGACAAGCAGCAATCAAAGGGATTTTACTGCTCACCTGATTTCAGGTTCCTGCTCCTTCCCCTTCCGCCCTTTCTCCCAGAGAAACACATGAAAAGCTGTGTCCAGTCCGACCTCTCCCTACATCACTGCTTCATCACTGCTTCACGTGGACATTTTCAAAGCGCCGCAGCTGGTGGCTCTCACGGAGGGGAACACCACAGGACTACACCGCTATCAGCAGGGATCCTGGCTTCAGCTCTGCTGCTGCCGGAGGCTGGACGCGGCCAGCAGTGCCCCCACTGCCATGCGACCTGTCAACACTGCCGCCGAGACAGTCCCTAGTCCCTACAGTCCCTAGAGTACAAACTGCCTCCACGGGGGCAGGGCTCTGAGTGCCAGGAAGTAGAGAGCAATGCCAGGCAGGGATACTCCAGAAGGCAGGTGGGCGGGGAGCAGAAGCTGGAGCCAATACAAAGGGCGTGGAAAGGGTCCATCAGTCAGATGGCTCAGGAGCCTCAGATCCGAGCACAGGGAACTGCATCAGTCCTGGAGCAGCACAGGGAAGAGCATTTCAGCTCCAGCACAGGTAACTGCATCAGCCCTGAGGCAGCACAGGGAAGAGCATTTCTGCTCCAGCACAGGTAACTGCATCAGCCCTGAAGCAGCACGGGAAGAGCATTTCAGCTCCAGCACAGGTAACTGCATCAACCTTGAGGCAGCACAGTGAAGAGCATCTCCGCCCAGCTCAGGTAACTGCATCAGCCCTGAGGCAGCACAGGGAAGAACATTTCCATTCCAGCACAGGTAACTGCATCAGCCCTGAGGCAGCACAGTGAAGAGCATTTCTGCTCCAGGTTGTGTCAACTGAACCAACACTGGGTTTAAAAACAAATCCTTCACTCCCAGCTAAGCTCTAAGAGGACTTACAGAAGCAGGGAAAAGAGGGTTCCAGCAAGTCAAAGAAGCCAAAGGATCATCACCTTACTCTGCAGACTCATTATTTTGCCTTTGTAACTTAAGGGCACTGGCTCCTGATTAGGCTTTCTGGAAGCCCCTCTCCCAGGGCTGGGCCATCTCAGAGTGCTTCTCCCAGGAAGCTACTGGTGTGGAGTCAACATTGTCATTTTACAGGGTAGTTAATTTCCCAAGTGAGGCATGAAATTAAAACAAAAACAAAAATAGCACCACCAGGGATTTACCTCCACTTTTCACAAAACCCAACACTGACGTAGCTACCAAAGTTCACAATAAATGTCTCCATTAGCTATAGAACAGAACCCCTGGCTTAAAGGGCGGTTTTTCTTTTTTCTTTCAATTTTTGGTAAGCAGGAAGGGAGAAGAGGTTAGGGGAGAAAGAAGTTACTTTATTTTATTTATTGTATTTATTAATTTATTTTTGCTTTTTGGGGGTCAGGAATAACACTCAGTTACTCCTGAATCTGCACTCAGGAATTACTCCTGGTGGTGCTCAGGGGACCATATGGGATGTGGGGTTTGAACTCCAGTTGGTCGTGGTAAGGCAAACGCCCTCCCTGCTCAACTATCATTCCAGCCCCAGTAATTTTATTTCAGCTTGGCCTATTTCTCGGAATTGAGGCCATTGGTAAAAATTTGTCTTAATCCATACCAATACAGAGCCACATGCAGATTTGTGCAACATAATTCCACACAACTGCGACTAGAGTGTATTTTTTCAAACTGCTTTTTCTAACTTAGCCCACGGATTCGCCAAGTAATTACTCTTTCACAATGCAGCAGATTATAAAACTGCAGTAATTTAATCAGTCTTCGACTTAATCATCAGCCACTATAGGAGCTGGGAAATATTCACACTGAACTTAGCGGCAGACGCCGTTTTGGGTAGCACCTACTGCAGGTCGGAGGCTTTCAGCTGGAAGTTAAGGGCCTCACCTCCAGTTCATCCTGCTCTTGTACTGACCTTCCCGAGCATTTCACACGTGACAGTGATGCTAGTAAAAACCCAAGTATCATTAAGGGGCTGCCGGCACCTTCACAGTCGTTCTCAGCGGGCTGCCACCAAAGTACAGAAACAAAATAGTCACCTACATATTTCCAGCCAAGAGACGTAATTCTGGAGTGTGGAAAGCGTACACACCACCCTCAAAGGGTTTTCTCTTTCTTTTTTCCTGGCTGGCTGCTACCACATTTAAAACTGTTACTTTACACATGTTTAAATTTAAACTGCTTAAAACTTTTCTCTAAATGGATGCACTTATTATTCCCAGACAACATTTTATACAAAAAACTCAATACACGCGAGAGATGCAGGCAGAGCTGAGCAGAGGGTGGGCTCTCTGCAGACCCGGAGGTGTATCCGACAGCATGAAAAGTACTGTCAGGCGCCTCTTTCCCAGTCAGAGACAGAGAGTCTCAAAGATCTTAAAGTCTTCCCAAATTAATGCGGGTGTAGCAAGAATGCTTCCTACAGCTGGCGACAATGTTAAGACAAATGTTAAGACCCAAACGGGAGGTTTCTATAAACAGAAGGAATCAGAGACCCACACAACACAAACAGTTTCTTCCCTCCACCCCGCCCTCACTCCTTCCCTTCCCTGGTCCTTTCCTCTTCCTCTCTCCTCTCTACCTCTCCCTGTCTCTCTTCTCTCTCCCCCACCTTCCTCCCTTCCTTTCTGTTTTTGAGTCACACCCTGGGGTACTTGAAGGCTGTTCCTGCCTGTGTTCAGTGAGCCGTAGGCTGAAGGGATTTGAACAGGGTTGCTCTTCCTCCCTGGACTACCTCTCTGGCCCCTAAAATTACTTCCATAAGGAAGGACTTGGGTTCAGTCCAGGTACCCATTTGCTTCCCCCCACCAGACTTCCAGCAACAGCTAGTGTTTGGCTCCCAACAGTAATAAATTTTATAAAGAGAAATTACCTTTTGCCCCATTTTAAAAGGAAAGAGAAACAACAGCGCAGAAAAAAGATAAATCCCTTTTTTTTAGGGGTTGGGGGACCACATCTGGTGATTAAAGGGGCTGCTCCTGGTTCTGCTCTCAGGAATTACCTCCAGGCAGTGCACAAGGACCATGTGGGACACCCGGAATCAAACCTGGGTCTTCTGTAAGCAAGGCGAGCACCACTACCACTGTACTATTGCTCCAGCCCCACGAAGTCACTTTTGCCTGGGGTTTTCTTGCCATAAAGCGGCAGCGCAAGGCTAGAGAGCCAGGCCACCCCCTTTAGATTGTGACAGCTTCTGTTCACATATAACCAGGGCAGCACAGCTGATAAAAAAGATGTAATGGCAGAGCAAGTGTTAGGAAGAAAAGCAGAAAAAAGAAAAAGAAACGGCTCTGCCGTGGGCTGGCTGACTATATTACGGTCGGCTGTATGAGAAAATAGCACGGATCATTTATATACACAAATACAAACCCCTCCACATTACATGAAGTGGAAGAAGCGAGAGACTTCTTCTTGGTCTCTTGAAGAAGAAAAAGAAGAAGATGGTAGATTACAGAAACGAATCCAGCGCATGAGAGTCCGCCTCCCTCTCCGGCCCACAGCAAAACGGTAAAGGACCTCGCAAAGGGAGGAAGAGAGAGGAAGAATAAGGGAAAAGTCACACATCTTGAGCGCTGAGAGCAGTGGCCGTGGAGAAGCTGTGCAGTCCCTAGAAAGCGCCTCCCAGCCGGATCAGGAGCAAAGCTGAGAAGCAACCCAGCTGCTCCGCGCTGCCACGCCACGCTGCCAGCAACCTCCGAGGCCCTGGGCATGGAGCAAAGTGGGGAAAACACGTTTAAGCCTGAGTTGGTCCCCAAAGGCCCACCCTTCCAACCTCTCCACACACGCCTGAGCCACCACCTACAGAAACTTCCCAGATGGCAGGGGGCGGTGCTGCAGGCGGGACCTGAGAAACTGGCAAGGAGGAGGTGACAGAGGACAGAGAGAGACTATGGATAGGCCGGTCTTCAGGATTCATAGGGGGCCTGAGGCACAGCACAGCAGGGAGCGGGTTTGCCTTACATGCAGCCAACCCAAGTCCCCCCCAGCATGCTAGGAGCAGTCCCAGAGTGCAAGTCAGGAGTTAGTACTGAGCACCCCGGGCATGGCCCAGAAAGAAAAAAAAAAAAAAAAAAAAAGGAATTCAGAAGTAAAATCATGCCACCGAGCCACAAAGACTGACCTGGAGACCTGTTTGTAGCACAAAGGTCCAGGGGGTTCAAACACACCTTTTTCTGCCAGCAGACATCCTTCCCAAGGCACTTCTCAGGGTACAAACCATTTTACCAGGATTTACTCAGAGCAGTCAATGGTCTCAAAGGCCACAAGTGTTTCAACCTCCCAAAGACCCCCAGTAAGAGCAGGCATGGAAAGGGGGAGGGTAGGAAAGGAAGGTGGGGGGCACTCTGGTGATGGGATCTAGTGTTGAATGATGGATGCTTGTAACATCTGAACTACGGAAAACCTTTGTACTTTGTAAAATCACGGTGTTTAAATAAAGGAAAATTAATTAATTAATAAATAAATTTTTTTAAAAAGAAGCTCAGAAAGTCTAGAGAATAAAAATTGGAAAGTCAGGAACAAACTGGAGCTACACTGATTGGCATCTACACATACTTGGATCTACCACCCTTTTCAGAAAAGAATAAAAAAAGGGGCGGGGGGATAGTCCAGTGGGTAGGATGTTTGCCTTGCATTTCCGACCCGGTTTCGATCCCCGGCATCCGTATGGACCCGAGCACTGCCAGGAGCAATTCTCCAGCAAAGCCAGGAGAAACCCCTGAGCATTGCTGGGTGTGACCTAAAAAAGGCAATAAACAAACAAACAAACAAACAAACGAATAAATAAATAAATAAACAGTACTCCACCCACTCTGAAATCTGAGCAGAAAGTACCCACAAAAATATCCAGACCCTCACAAGACCAGCTTATATGAGCACCTCCAAGCCTACAAGTGCCCACTCTGACATGATTGCAGCTTCTACACCAGTGATACTTGGGCTGGGGGTTGGGGGTACATCCTGAGCTCTGGAAGGTGATAAATGCATTCCTGGTCTCTGGGAAATGAAGGACGGAACCAGCTCCACGGTGTGGAAGGGAACCAGCTCTCCCTCGCGGTGTGGAAGGAACCAGCTCTCCTCACAGTGTGGAATAGAACCAGCTCTCCTCACGGTGTGAAACAAAACCAGCTCTCCTCACGGTGTGGAACGAATCAGCTCTCTCACGTGTGGAACGAACTGAAAGCTCTCCTCATGGCGTGGGACGGAATCAGCTCTCCTCAAGGTGTGGAACGGAACCAGCTCTCCTCATGGTGTGTGGAACAGAATTAGCTCTCTCACGGTATGGACCCAGAAGGCTAGACAGTGGATCGCCCCAGGTAAGAGGGGGCTAGACTAGATCCAGCCCAGATTACTGCTCACTGGAAGGACTCTGGCCAATGAGTGACTCCTGCTTCGGCCAAGCTGCTGCGCGCAGTCCCTGGGAGGCACCAGAGTCTAACGACATGCCAAGAAGGCAAATGTTTCCCATTATGTTCCCAAATCACTCACGCTCTGAGGACCGAGAATGAGGTCTTAGGACACCCTCCCTCCTGGCCCGGAAACACACTTCTCTGGGCCTCCTGACCAGCTTACGCTCATTCCTGCTACTCGGCTAAACTGTCACTGCCTCTATAAACGGTCTTACAGCACTTTTCTGCAGCACAGATGGGGCATGTTTCGAGACCTCTTCCGATGGGACTCTCCCATGCTGCCCACTTTGAGTGAGGACCTTAACTTTAAACCTCAAAGGAAGCAAACGTGTCACTGATTTAGATTAAATTGGACCTTGTCGAGCCTCTTCCCCAAATTTCTTTAATTTCTCTTCGAGCACGAGGTTAAAGCACACATCATCTTTGAATCAGTTCCAAAAAAAATCCTACCTGACAGACACGACACTATAAAGCGCTCATCAAAACCACTGACCTGTTACAAGGTCAGCAGATGCTGGTGATCCGGGCCCCCCAGTTGCCTGAACCCCGTCACCAGCCTGGTGTGATGTTTACTTAAAAAATTGAGTTCTGTCACTTTGGTGGCCGTTCAAAATCTCGGCCTAGCTTCCTCTTCCATCCTGGAAAGATCTCCGCTGGTTTCCTAGACCTTCAGTGTATTTGCTTGTGGGTTGGTAGGAATTCAGACCCTTATTCTTTGCACTTGTATGCATCTGAGGACTCCTGGCAAGCGCTCATTACCTGGGGCACTATTGGGGATGAAAACAGTGTCACTTGATGAAAACTCCCTGGGGCCGGAGGCGATAGCCCAGCAGGTAGTTTGCTCTACTGCTGTCCGGCCTGTGCCGTGTCAGGGTTCAATCCCGGCATCCCATATGGTCCCCCCACAAGCACCGCCAGGAGTAATTCCTGAGTGCAGAGTTAGGGAGCAACCCCTGAGCATGCCGGGTGTGACCCAAAAAAAAAAAAAAAAGAAACTTAACCCTGATGGATCTTGAGACATGCAGATGTAAATCTAGGGTTAAAGGGGAGAGCAGGGCAGGGCCGTAGTCAGCATGAGGGTGCCCCACCAGAAAACAAAGGACCCCAGTTCTTGGTGCTTTCTCACCAGAGCTGTGAAGAGGGGCAGAAGAGAGGGGCAGAAAACAACATTGCCCTCAGCTTTGCGTTTCAGATTCAATAAAATTTGAAGCCCCAAATCACTTAAAGTAGATAAAGCAGACAGAAATACCTACTGGCAAGGATTTTTTACCCTTTATGGCCTGGAAACACACTTTGGGGGCATCATGTGCTATTGCTGACCACTTGTTATACCACAGAGGTGAAGTGAGTCGCCCCTATCCCCACTCCCGGGACGTGCCAGGCGATCCGACTCATTGTGCTAGAAACTGCAGAAAACTTTAAAGGCTTTTGCCTCTTCTTCCCCTGCTTTGAATGCTCCTTGTGCTGTGGATAAGGCGTGCCGGTGAGGGGACTCGGGGAAGGCTGTGCCATGTACCGTGAGCCACCGGATCAAGGAGTGTCCTGGCCATTCTCAGCGTTTCTGCACGAGCCCTGCTGTGGCAATGATCGGGATCACAGGAACGTTTGCCCAGGATTCCGGGCAGTCTCAAGATTCCACACTGGGATATCATCCTGGATGAACACTGGCCCAAGACAGGGATTAAAACCTTCCCTAGACAGCCCACCCCTAAGCGATTGTTGTTCTCTCTTGCCAGTCTCCTAGGCAAAGGTGCTACCTTGCTTTAAGAGGAGAGTCAGACTCAAAGTAACTCTCTGACACAGCAGGGTAATGCGTCACATCTAGTAACTTCTGCCCTCACCGATTTTCTGGGGCCACCCAATTCTCTCCCCACCGGAGTCAGCTAATAAGCCCATGACAAAGGACGTTCAAGTTGGAGGCGGAAAGAACAAGTAAGAATCACTGCTGCTGCATGTGCAACTGCGCAGGCGGGGAGAAAGCCACTAGCACAGCTACGATTCACCACATCCATTGAGGCAGAGCCGCTAACTTTCGTGACAGAGAGAAGCGGGCCTCAGCCGTGGCATACTCACAAAACAAGCTTCAGCCAAGGCTGGAAATATTCTGCCTGTTAGGAGTTTTTCGTTTGGGGAATGAGCGAAAGGGTATTTCATCTTTCAACTGAGTGGCAGAAAAGGACTTTACATCCACCCCTGTAATAAGCCTGTCAATAAAGAGCACAGAACATACCCACTGGTTGAAGACCTAAAGGATTTCTGTTCACACGGGCCTGTTCGCTGAGGCTGCCCACAGCCACCTCACCCAGTTCTGTGGCAACAGTGAAGGAATCAAAAACGAGACACCGACAAACCAGTCCGCGATGCCTCTGAGTCAGCGCGGCCATAAAGAATAGCCACAGCCCTCACCCACCAGGATGGAGCTTTGAAGACCAGAGGCGGAGTCCTGTGGCTTCCGGTCCATTAGATTAAACTACTTGCAGCGCACAGCCATACAGCGGGCACGAAGCCTCCACACTCGCAGCTTGGAGGGCATGGGGAGAGGGGACATGGTGGAGTATGCTGGGCTGGATGCCTAAAATGAATGCACCCACGAGAGCCAGCAGAGGACGCAGCAGCAAGAGATGTGTGAAGAAAAATGAGCCTTGCATACTGCTCCCTGGCACGCTCCCAGGAAGACCCATGGGTTTTGGGTCCATCGTTTTTTTTTGCTCTTTTGGGTCATACCTACGGTAATGCTCAGGGAGTTTCTCCTGGCTCTGCGCTCAGGGAATTACTCTGGCGGTGCTCTGGGGACCATATGGGATGCGGGGATGGCAGACCCAGGGGCAAGCATAGGCGGACGGGTGGAAGACAAGTGCCCTTTCGGCTGGGCTGTCGCTCCGGCCCCTGGGGAGTCCATCTTAACTCCCCAACCTTCTGACCCGCCGGGTTCTGTGAGTCCGTAACCCGCTCCCCAACCCTGACCCATGGGATTTCGCGGCCAGTCCATCGCCGCTCCAGCCTGACCCCGTGAACCCATCTTATGAACATAGGGGTTCTAGGTCTGAAAGAAATCCTGCTGCACAGCTGTATATATTGTAAATAACTCTGGCTCGCACAGTTTTATATATTTAATAACTGCCCTGCTCAGGCAGCCCCGAGATTACAAATGCATTACTTATTCTCCCTCGGACACACGCCGTCAGTGAGGGATACTCGAAAACTTCACACCTACTTGGGGGCTCGCGTACAGCAGCCCACAGAGATGGGAGCTCTGAAACAACTTCACTAATCAGCAAGAAGTGGAGGTCTAAAACACTTGCATAAAGGCTTCGGAGAGAAAGTATAAAGAGAAAGTGCTTACCCTTTTACGCGTGGCCTTTGGTGTTCAGTCCCCAGCTTTTACCAGGAGTGACCGCTGAGCGCGGCTCCAGGGTTGAAAAGTCTCAGCTGTGCCAGGTTCCCCACCTTCCCAAAACAACACACACAAGACTGGCTGCCTCAAAGGCTTGTCTAAGAAATTCCCAAGGCACAAGCCTGGCGGCCGTCCTTACGGCCTGAGCTTTCTCACATAATCTTTCCTGCAGCACCATCCCAGTTCTACGGCAGCTAGGTAGGCTGCTGAGGGGCTGAGGCAGTGGGGAGTCTAAAGTGATTAACAAAGGTACAAGCCTGAAACGACCCTTCCTCCTTTAGTGCACTTAGCTGGAGGCCACAAGTTGCTCTGAACGAACTCTACTTCAGCACTGCAGCTAGGCATGAAAATTTTTCTTGGCAATATTTTATTTGATTTATTTTTATTATTAGTATTAAAATTCCATTATTGTTCCATTATTATTATATATTTTTTTTTTTTTTGCTTTTGGGTCACACCCGGCGGCGCTCAGGGTTTACTCCTGGCTCTGCACTCAAGTACTCTGGCCGTGCTCAGAACCATATGGGATGGGAATCGGGTCAGACCAGCACAGGCAGGCGCATGCAAGGCAAATACCCTACCCATGGGCTATCGCTCATGCCAGCAAAGATTTTTAAGCGTCAGACTAATACCTGATTCTGGTCACCGTCACTAGAAGTGAACTGCCCTGCTCACCACAGCGCTGTAGATGACTTTACAGGTTCTTGGGCTTCTGTTTCTTCACGCTCCCACAGCCATCGTCTTCCCAGCTGGATTTGCCTGTTTAAAAAGTGAAAAAAACACTTACATGAAAGAGAACTTAAAATATTTTTAAAAACATCTTTTCTCTGAGCATAATAACAAACAATACCATATGTGTGATATAAATAAAAGTTACATGAACACAATGCCCATCAGGAAATACCGGTCTGTATTTAAGGAATTTAATACAACAGTAAAACTGAAGTAAGTTACCTGGGTCTTAAAAACACTGCACATCAGACTTATCTGTATTGAAATCAAAGAGAAACAAGAGCTGGCCTGAAAAATTTTTTAAATGACTTAAGTATTTGTTATAAGATACTGGACAAATCAAACAGCCACGGTGGCCACGAAAAGCACACAAAACTGCATCCCTTAAGGATTACTTGTTTTTATCAGCAGCATGGGAATAGAAGCAGAAATACCCAAAACCCAGAATTTTAAATCAGACCTGAGGCTTCTCCTGTCACCGCGCTTTCTGAAGCTCAGATTTCTCACAAGCAGGAGCATTAGCAGGGTTTCAGTGCTTACAAGGACCGGAGAAGCCCAAAAGGGCGAAGGTGGCATGACCACATATGTTACCTGCTTTTCTACAATGAACTTTGATTTTCTTTTTGTTTTTCCGATTACATCGGTGATGCTCAGGGGTTACTCTGGCACCTTTTAACCAAGGAATTACTCACGGCGGTACTCAAGGAACATACAGGATACGTTGAACCTGGTCGGCGGCGTGCAAGGCAAATACGCCTACCCACTGGCTATCGCTCCGGCCCCTCTACAGTGATCTTTGAATCATATCTCTTATGCAATCACGAAAGATGGGCAAAGCTGGGTAACGTGGTGGGGAAAGAGTGTTGACAAGCGCTGTGCGGGATGTCGGGAGTGCAGAGGGAATCAACTGCACAGAGCTGTGGGTCAAGGCCTGCAGCCAGATCTCCCTGGCTAAATAGCCCATCATTGCTCTGCTGCTGAGGAAAACATCATACACTCTATGTATCAATTTGAGTTAAATTACAAAACAATTAAAAAGTGAAATAAGGGCCCACAACAGCTTAGTTTCTGAGGCTCAATTCAGGGATCAACGCCGGGAGGCTGGATCACCGTGGAAAATAACTTACATCTCAGGCTTTGGTTCTCACGTAAAGGAAGGAAAAAAACAGGTCCGGCTTTAAAAGTGGGGGCTCCTCACCTGGCTCAGCTGCAGACTGAGGAACTCCAGCAGGATGCTCAGTTGAAACTCTGCCGGTCATTGCAATGGGGACAAAAACAGAAACAGAAACCCTGTATTTAACCAGCTTTAAGGTTCTGGGAGGAGCCAGCTGAAATCGATGATGCATGGAAACCTTGTATCTAGAATGCTTACACTGGGAAGGGGAGAAATGCCGTAACTTCTAATTGCTGGAAGTAATTATGAAGTTGCTACAAGCAATTATTTTCTGGTTTAGAAATAAAACGGTTTTAGTTTCGATTGGAATCATTGCCATTAGCATTAAAAAGCATTTCTTATGCTTTGGCACTCAAATAAGGAATTTACATATTCTTTTCCCTAATGTGCCAAAATGCACTGATTTGGCATGTCTGCAGTTCTACAATAGCATGATCATATGAGTATTGCGGCGCGGTGCCAGAAGGTTTCCACATACACATCAATTAAACGAAGATTTAACAAATCTCTGAAGCTAAATACAACGTGCCAAATCCTGTAGCAAGGAGCTGAGAAGCACAAACATCCTCCTGCATTACATGCTGATCCGGCCCAGGAGGAAGAAAAAAACATAACGGTGAATGCTGGAATCAACTGCAAACAAGCTCGGACGGA
>JAJIBD010001342.1:0-344266 GCA_021461705.1 Cryptotis parvus | reverse complement strand
CTTTGAGTCTCTGTGGAATATCTACTCCAGGTCAGGGTCTCCTCCAGTCTCATGACATAGCAGTGATCTGGTAACTTTCAGGGGCTGGTGCTCTGGCAGGAGGCTAAGGGGACAGGGGGAGGCTGGGAAAGATAGTTTAGAGGTAACTGGTAGGGAATGGGTTGGGAGTGGATGCTGGGTGTCAGTTTATTATTATTGAAGGGGCAGAGTTGGGCCACACTTGTCTGAGCTCAGAGACTACTCCTGTCTTTATATTTAGGGGTCACTCCTGGTAAGGATTTGGGGTACTGGGGATTGAACCCGGATCAGTCATATGCAAGGCAAATGCCCTACCCTCTGTACTATTTTTTCCAGCCCCTCCGGGTGCCATTCTATAGAAGCAGGAAGGGGAAGGCTCTCTGAAAAGGTAACACATCAACATGTCCAGCAGTATGGAGCCTGCCCCAGCGTCCTGACTGTGAGGAAACAGGGCGGCGGTTGGTGCAGACGATTTCATGCTTGGTTCAATGTTTTACTCTTGCTATCTTGAAACTCTTCATTTTAGAACAAAGGCTGACACTTTCGTTTTGTACAGGGGCCCAGAAATGACGTAGCCCATCCTTTCGGGAGGCCAAGTTCATTCCAGGCAGAAAGAACATCAAGTACAAAGGTCTGGAAGTGGGAGTGTGTTGGCAGGTTGTTGTTTTTTTTCTTTTTTGGGTCACACCTGGCGATGCTCAGGGGTTTCTCCTGGCTCTGCACTCAGGAATTACTCCTGGCGGTGCTCGGGGACCATATGGGATGCCGAGGATCGAACCCTGGCTGGCATGGGCGGCCGCGTGCAAGGCAAATGCCCTACCTGCTGGGCTATCGCTCCTGCCCCATGTTGGCAGGTTTTTTTTTTCTTTTGTTTTGGGTCACACCCGGCAATGCTCAGGAGTTGCTCCTGGTTCTGTATGCAGGAATTACTCCTGGTGGTGCTCGGGGGACCATATGGGATGCAGGGGATCGAACTCAGGTTGGCCACAGATCGGCTGTGTGCAAGACATATCCCCTACCCGTTGTGCTACCACTGCAGCCCTGTGTTGGCAGTTTCAAGTCAGAGGAGAAAGGGAGCTCCTGTTGGTGCCCATCTTTCTTTTTTTTTTTTTTTTTTTTTTTGCTTTTTGGGTCACACCTGGCAATGCTCAGGGGTTTCTCCTGGCTCTGCACTCAGGAATCACTCCTGGCGGTGCTCGGGGGACCATATGGGATGCCGGAATCGAACCCTGGCCGGCATGGGCTGGCCGCATGCAAGGCAAACGCCCTACCTGCTGGGCTATCGCTCCGGCCCCCAAACCCTCTCATTTCTAATTCCAGTCTTTCTCCCTGCCGGAGCTCTCTCCAAGCCTGAGGGTCTCCAACTTTCGGACATCTTCTGTTTCCTGCAGGCCTCCTTCAGCCCCACATCGTGAAGGCTCAGACCCAAAGCTTTACCTCTCCATTCACTCCCCAAAAACTTACTGATACCCCAAAACTTACCCCACCACTCACATCCCTGCATTTTCCCTTCCTCAGAGCGAGGCCAACAGGCCTTACCTTGTTGCACTCACCCTCCACATCCTGAGGCAGTGATTCAAGAGGACAGAAAAACTCCCTCCTGCTCTGTGCTCCCAGCCACACTGCCCCTCTGATCCTGAGCCCAGTCCCTGAGTTTCAAGGTTGGCTTTGCTACATGTATGAGTTAGGAATTGCTTCCATCATATAACAACCCACTTCAGAATGGGGGTGTGTGCTCACAATTAGTCTTCATTTTCCACACTATTGGCAAAGGGAGAGTGTAAAGAACTGAAAGAGAGCAATAGTTGGCATCCGTTGCCCTCACCATGACTGAGCATGTCCCAGTCACGCAAGCACTTTGCATGTATTGTTGTATTTGCTCGGCAGATCTACCCTTCAGAACAGCACAGCTCACCCATCTGAGAGCTGGGAAGACAGATATGCAGAAAGGCTTACAGGAGTTTTCTGGAGTCACGTGGCTGGTGGCACTCAGGGGCTACTGCAAGTCCTGTGCTACCAGAGTGTTCAGGGAACTCTGGTGCTGGGGATCAAACCCAGGGCTCCTGCACGCAAGGCACACACCTCCGTGGCACCCTAATGCCTTTGCTTTTGGAGAAACTCAGGGACTGCTCCCAGCAGGGCTTAGGGAACTGTGCAGGGCTTGGAATTGAATGTGGGGCTCCAGCACCCAAGACACACACTCCTGCCCTCGGGGCCACCTCAGCTCCTGTATGTCCTTGGGTGAGGGAGTGGCCAGAGTGTTCAGGACCTCTGGGGCTCCAGATACTCACCCTCTCTCTTACTCCATATCCCTGGAAACCCTTGCTGCTGGTGGTCTCCTAGCTCGGACGCTGACTTCTAAGGCCTTTGATGCTATTCAGACCCCTGATTGAGGTCGCCCTGGAAGTCAGCTTCCGAGGAGACGCTTGGGCCCAGTCAGGCACCCGGGCTGTCCCTCCAGATGCTGCACCCGAGTCTGGACAGATGCCCGTACTGAGCGGCTCGGGGTAGCTGAGACTTTGGGCTTCTGAAGCAGAGGAGTTCTTGGGCCTCCCGCTGGTGGGATGAGCTGGGGGGGGAGGGCAGGGAAAGGGGAGATGCCCATAGCTGCTCTACCCTGCCTATGCTCAGGAAAGAACTGAGAGCAGAGCAGGCGGGCAGGAGGCTCCCAGGCCCTGCGGCTTTACTCCTGGTAACCAGTTCTGCGGGGCCAGTCAGAGCTTGGTTTGCTTCCAGGCCCACCAGCAGCCAACTACATAGCCTGGGGCAAGGAACGTCCTCCTAAGCCTGTTCCTCACCCACCAACTGAGATAATGACAAAGCCACCCCCACACACACACCTGCAGGGCCTGTAGGGCTTTTATAGGGGATCTACACTGAACCCCACACATCAGGACACACCTCTGAGTTTATCTAATACTTTTATCCCAGCTTTCTCAGAGCCACAGCCAATTCCATGGTTAATGCCCTTTTCCCTGAGCCATTCCCCATGCAAGACAGCTCCCCTCTAGACCTCTGTTCATTTAGCAAAAATGGGAGCCATCAGATTTGCCCTGCAGAAGTGCAAGAGACTAAATGGGATCCTAAAACGGTCCCTTTCTCATCCTCATTCCCCCAATTTGAAAAATGGGTTAATAGGGTTTTCTACATCAAAGGGGGTTGCCATGGTAACTGTCTAATGCAAGGCTCTGCAAGAGCTTATTAAAACTGTAAGATTTAAAAACAAGCCCAAACTCAGCATGGTGCTGGTGTTCTAAAAAATAGACTTGAAGACAAGTCACCTTCAAATTCTGAATTTTTATTCATTATGGCAGAATATATCCCATCATACAGAATATTGTCTCCACAATGTCCTTTCTTAAACCCTACCTTTAAAATTTTTTTTATTTTCCTATTTTTGTTGAGCTACCGGATTTACAACATTGTTTCATACTTTTCATGATGCAGGCATCATTCTGACACACACCCATCTCCAGAGAGCCCACTTCCCTTCATAGCGTCCCAAGGTGGGACACCAAAGTCCCGTCCACCACCTCTCCCCATGTAAACTCAGTTATATAGACACAATCTTCAATTCCAATTACTTTGACCATTTGTTGTTGTCACTTACTGTTTCCTTTTTATTCAACATATGGGTGATTCTCTTTCTCCCCTCTCCCCCTCATTGTGGAGGTGATGATACCACTGTATCACTGTATCACTGTCTTTCCGTTCATCATTGATTTGCTCGAGCGGGCACCAGTAACATCTCCATATGTCCTGTCTCATGCAAGTAGAGCCCAAGGGCACTTGCTTGCTCCAGGAACATGAAGAGCCTCAAATCATTCCATCGGTCATGGGAATGGGGGTCTATAATTGTTACTGGTACAAATACGACACGGGTAACTTGCCAGGCTCTGCCGTGCGGGTAGCATACTCTTGTAGTCATCTCTAAATCCAGCATTTATTGATGAACCGCTCGGCGAAAGCAGCCATGCTAGCTGGGCTGTGATAGGCTGGTCTGCTGGGTGGAGTTCTGATGAGGGGGAAGTCCGGATGTGGAATGGAGGCCCTCATGGAGTGGGGGGGTCGTCTGGCTTGTTCGCGAGGCTCTGCTGGGGTGGTGGGCCAGGGTTAGAACCTGCCATCTCTCCCGGGCACCTCGTGAGCGACGATCACTTGATCACTTGAATCCCGTTATTCATCAATTTGCTCGAGCAGGCGCCAGTAACATTTCCATTGGACCCTATCACGTGCCAATGTAGCCCAATGGCATCTGGTTGATTCAGGAATATGAAGAGCCTCAAACCGTTCCTTCAGGGTCTTGACAAGGAAGTCTGACCATCTTGTAGGTGGGCGGCCACGTGATCTTTTGACATCCCATGGGATCCAGTTGGTAACGGCTCTAGTCCAGTGGTTGTCTCCAAATCGCATTACATGTCCAGCCCATCTGATTTTCGATGTCTAGGCAAACAAGACAGTATCCCTGATTCTGGAATAGCAACGGAGGTCAGAACTCCGATTCCTTCTCTCACTTGAGTGAGGCATGATATCCCACGCATAGCTCTTTCAATTCCTCTCTGGGAGATCCGAATAGCATTCTCATCCTGCTTTTCGTTGGGCCCAGGTCTCTGAGGCGAATGTTAATGCAGGGAGAATGGTGGAGTCAAAGAGATGTGCCCGGAGCCGGAGGTTCTTTGTCCTTTTAGCTATTTCTTTGATGCCTTTGAAGGCATTCCATGCCACTCTCTTCCTCCTGCGCAGCTCAGGTTTTAGGTTGTTCATCATGTTGACTTCTTGACCTAGGTACACATAACTGCTGCATTCAGAGATGTTTGTTCCATTGAGAGTGAATGGGGCCTCAGGAACTAGTTCATTTTTCATAAACATGGTTTTCTTTAGATTCAGCTGTAGACCTACCTTTCCACGTTCTTGGTCGAAGTCAGCCAGCATTTGTGCCACTTGGCTAATGTTTGGTGTTATTAGAACGATGTTATCAGTGAAACGGAGGTAGTGTAGTTGCTGACCATCACACATTTATTTATTACACATTTATTTTATTTTAATTTAATTTTTTTTTTTTTTTTTTTTTTTGCTTTTTTGGGTTATACCTGACAATGCTCAGACATTACTCCTGCCTCTGCACTCAGGAATTACTCCTGGTGGTGCTCAGGGGACCATATGGGATGCTGGGGATCGAAGCTCAGTTGGCCACGTGCAAGGCAAACTCCCTACCCACTGTACCGCTCTGGCCCCATCTACACATTTTTAGATGAATAGAGTTTATCTCCTGGCATTCCACACTTATACTATCCTACCTTTTTAAATGATTGGATTTTTTTTCTGCCACGTTCCCTGACCATATGAGTAATGGAGAGTTAGCTACTGCTACTTTTTTGGGGGGCTTTCCTGCTAGTAGGTGCTTGGGGGCCAGCAGCAGCTGGAGTGGGGTGGGTAGCGGGTAGCTGGGCCCCACACACGCATGCATCTGCTCTTCCTGCTTGAGCTAATTCTGACAGGTTTCATCTAGTCACATTCTTTTTTTTTTTTTAAATAGCTTTCTCTTGGCTGTGCACAGAAACAAGCCCTTTTTTTAAAAAAAAATTATTTTGCTTTTTTGGGTCACACCCAGCGACACTCAGGGGTTACTCCTGGCTTTGCACTCAGGAATTACTACTGGCAGTGCTCGGGGGACCATATGGGATGGGGGAGATCGAACCGGGGTCCGTCGCATAAAAGGCAAATACCCTGCCTGCTATGCTATCGCTCCGGCCCCCACATTCTAATTTTTCAAAATTTCAATATAGCATAGCAATATACATGCCTTCAGTATCTTGTAAGTGATAAAATACCTTCCTCCCCCATTCGAATCTCCTTGCTGACCTGTTGGTTGTATTTGTGGGTTTTATCTCCATTTTCAACTAGCATTTGGAGGGGTATTGGGCCATACTGGTTAGTGTTCAGGGGCTACTCTCTGCTGGGTGCCAGAGGTCACTTGCAGTGGTGCTTAGCGAACCATGTTGTGGTGTCTGGGATTGAAGCTGAGCGTCTGCATGTAAAATAGCAGGTAACAACTGCTCCAGCCTCCGAGCTATCTGAGCTATCCTCCGGTTCCAGATAACATTTTAATTATTTATTAAACCGAAAACCAGCAAGAATATGAAGTCTGGCCAAAGGTCCTAAGCTGAGTTGAGTCTGGGACCAGGACTTGATTTCGTCATGGTGCCCTGCCCAGACTGACTCTCTGAATGACCTGGGAGCACCTTCGCAGCAGAGCAGGGGCCCCCACCCAGGATGTCCGCCCCACCCCACCATCAGGCTATGTGTTAAGCCCTCTGCCTGGGTCAGGGCTCTCTGCACACAGAGTGGACACTCAGTGCCGCTGTTGACCAGTGTGACTAGCAGGCCTGCAGGAGCTATTAGACAAGAGATGTGGGTGTTTGCTGTTTCCATGGTGTCGGCATTCGAATCCAGGGCTGTACATATGCCAAGTGCTCTGCAGTTGGGCCAACACCCCAGGCCTTATGGGGGTGGCTGCCACTGGTGTGCAGACAGGGCAGACGGGGCCTTTAGGCGGGAACTGGGTTTTGAGGGGGTGCAGAGCTGGGGTGTAGCTCCGAGGCTCAGCACTCCTCGTCCAGAATCAGTTAGCAGGATGGAGTACGTGGATGTACGCAGTCCGGGCTTGAGCTGGGAAACTTGTCCCCTCCGGTATCCCACCTTTCCCTCCGGTGGGATTCAAGCGCAGGCAGCCCGGCTCTGTGGGAGCCTTTGCAGCGCCTTTGCAGCGAGCGAGGGTCTCAGGCGACAGTTGAGACTCGGTGCTCCCCCGTTTTCCCGCCGCACAATGACAGCAGGAGCTCGTGGGGCTCCGCGTTCGCCCCAGAGGGTGACCCGCGCCTCCGCCAGCAGCACGTCGGGGTGCGGCTGCTGAGCGCGGGCCGCAGGGACTCGCCTGGGCCAGCAGCACCCTGAGCCGGCTCAGGCCCGCCCGCCGTGCCCGGCCCTCCCCCCCGGCTCGGGGCGGGGCGCCCGCCCAACGCCCCTTTATCTGTGCGCTCGGGGGCCCCCTGCCGCGGAGCTTGCGGGTCGGAGCTGCCTGTCCCCGCGCTGCTGGGCCGCAGGTACACGGCCGGGAGGGGCGGGCGGCGTCGGACAGGCGCTGCGAAGGGGCTCGGGGTGGGGCTCCCTGGGTTCGTCTTGCCGGGAAGGAGGCGAAGTGGGGGGGAACCACAGGGGCGGGAAGGAGGACCAGCAGCACCGCGTAGCGGCGGGGAGCAGCCCTGCTTAAGAATGGGAGGGTTGGGGTGGGGGCATCAGTCAGCGGCAGAGGCTCCCCCCAAGAGGGAGGAGGGACGCCTGGGACCTGCGTCTAGGGGAAAACTGGGGGCCAGTGGAGAGGGGAGCAGGGCGAGAGGGGGTTATCTGGGAGGGAGGAGGACCGAGGATCCCTGGTAGTCCGGAAGATTGCTGGCTCCCGCCCCCTAGAACGGTGGCATTTGCTTCAGGCTTGCAGGTTTTGAGCCCCCCTACCCCCACCCCTGCTTCTCTGGGGTTGCACCCACAGATCGGGCGGGAGTGAAGGGGCCAGCTCAGACCAAGCCTGATGGGCCGAGAGTTTGCTGGAGTCTCAGGGCCCTGCTGTAATTGTGAAGAAATCAGGTGTTACATACAGCCTCTCCTCAGTGGTCTGGGAACCTCCTTGTCTCCCCTGCTCCAGCCTAGGTGCCTGCTCCCACAGGTCCTGGCTGGTCTGTGTGACCCTTTTATGTTCCCTGAGCTGCGTGGCTGCCAGACCTCTCAGGACCTGCCGTCTTCTGGCTCTTTCAAGCCCTCAGAGCAACTGAGTCTGAGCGCCACTTCCTGCAGGAGTGATTTATTAAGTCCTGATCACACTTTACAATAGTGCAGTTTCACTGTAAAGTAGTTAAATATGGAGGCCAAGTGCAATTACAAAAAATGAGGAACAAAAAGTTGCTGTTCAGGTTTGAAAGATGATGAGGGACCTGAACAGCTTGGATGGAGCTAGGGATTTGGTTTGAGTTGAAGGGGCCCAGCTAAGATAAGATGGGGGGGCGGGGACACAAGCCAGAGCTGGAAACTTTGTATGGTCTGTGCAGTGCCCACCCCTTCCGGGAGTGACCCCAGTAGATAAAAAGGCCAAAGCACTAGTTCTGCTGTCAGACGGCTGCCCTGCACTTTTCCAGTCAGGCAGTGACACCAGCGGACACGGAGATTAAGTGGCTGCAAGAAAGAGGGGAAATGCATGGAAGAGTTTTGTCAGTAACAACTGCTGTTATGATGAGTGGGAGTGCCAGGTGTATGGTGTTTCAGGTTTTCCCATATTATGTGGTCCTGGTAGGACCCCTTAAGAGGGTTTATCCCTGACAGCCCCAGGTTTAATACTGCTTTGGTTTTATTCATTTTATCTAAAGAAATGAATGTTGTCTTCTATGTTAAGATAAAGCACCTTTGAAGGAAAATGTTGAACAATGGGGGGTCCCTGTGAAACAGTAATAAACATTTTGCATGCCAGGAAGGGCGAAAGAGGAAGTAAAATTATAACCAAATAGTATTTGGAATAGTTAGGTATTAGGCTGTTAAGCCCCAAGAGGACAGACATTAATACCTTCACTGTTAATTAATCGGAATTGAGTTTTTAATTCAAAATTAGTTTTGAATTAAAGTTTTTAATTCAAATTAAAAATTTTAATTTGAATTAAAGTTTTGAATTAAAGTTTTGAATTAAAGTTTCAAAATTAAAGTTTTTAATTCAAAATTAGTAAATTTCAAATTAAAAATTTTAATCTAAAAAATTCTTGGTAAATTTATTCTTTCCTTTGACATTTGGAGAAACAGGGCCAAGAGGGGAAGGGGCTTGTCCAAGGCCACACAGATATCACAACGAGATGTCGTCACAACAAGACAAGAACACAACAGAAACAGTGGAGCCAGTGCTGCCCAACACCCAGAAGACAGCCTTCGTTTTACTTTCAGAGGAGCCCTAGTGATAGCCACTGTGTTTCCCATTAGGTTATGGAAAATCAGCAAAATCACACACACAGCTATTAAAATCCAAACCTAAAAATCCCACCTACATAAAAGTGGGGATTCTAGGGCCAGAGAGATAGTCCAGTTGAGTAGGATGCTTACCTTGCATGCCAGCCAACTGGGCTTAATCCCTATACCTCATACGATCCCCAAGTCCTGCCAGGAATGATCCTTGAGTGTAGTCAGGTGTAAGCTCTGAGCACTAACAGGTGTGGCCCCAAAACAAAACAAACAAAAACAAAAACAAAAGGGATTCTGACTTCTCTCTTCAGTGCTCTATGGTCGCCTCCTGGAAACGTCCTTGTGGCCTGGATTTCCTTAGGCCCAGGGCCTCTCTACTGTGTGATGGAGCCCTGCAGGGCAAAAGAGCTTGTCTGCTGCTTTGAAGGTGCCCGGCCTTGGCCTTGTAGCTTTGTGCCTGGGATGTAGTAAGCTGAGGTTAGATCTGAGCAAAGGGGAAACCAGCATTACCTAAGCCTGTCCTGGTTTACATCCCGTTTGCTACCTCATCTTCACAACCTTGTCTTGTTTTGCTCCCTAGAGTGGTTAGGTTAAGGGGCTCTGATGGTGGAGACCTGCAGGAACTGGAGGTGACAAACCTTGGCCTTGAGTTTAGGAAAGGGGATTGGGAAGGGGAGTGGGAGGAGGCGGGGCTGCTCAGACCCAGAGAGGAAGACCCAGGAGGGTTCAGGAGACCTCCTTAATCAGCGCCCAGCCAACCTGCAAGCCACCCAACATTGCTGACAAGCCCGGTCGGGCCACATGCCTTGGGATGACTAGCTAGCATGTTCTATCCTCTCTACCTTCCCACTGACGGTGGGCGCTGGGACTAAAGAATACCCCCTGAGAATCTCATTGCCTGGCCCCCTTCCTTCACATGGATCGTGAAGTGAAAATCTTCAAGGATCTATGACTCCAGAGGGCTTATTCTGAAGGTTCTTTTTATTTGTTTGTTTGTTTGTTTGTTTATTCTTTTTCGGGTCACACTCAGCAATGCTCAGGGGTTACTCCTGGCTCTGCACTCAGGAATTAATTCCTGGCGGTACTCAGGGGACCATATGGGATGCTGGGAATTGAACCCAGGTTGGCCACTTGCAAGGCAAATGCCCAATCCACTGTACTATTGCTCCAGCCCTGAAGGTTCTTTGTTTAGGACTTTTTTTTTTTCAATAAAATAGTGTTCAGTGTCCCGAAACAGGGTTTCAGCTGAAACCCTGTTTCTTAAATGCATCTTTAGAGAGAGGGATATGTTTAAAGAGACAAGATGGCATCAGAGAGATAGCATAGCCCCAATGTGCTTGCCTTACATGTAGCCCACCTGGATTCAGTACCCCCAATCATTATGTTGCCCAGAGCCCAGCAAGGAGGCGCTCTCTGAGCTCAGAGCCAGGAGTAAGCCCTGAGCACCTACTGGGTGAGGCCCTAGAACAACAACAACAACAACAACAACAACAACAAAATATATATATATATATATATATTTTCTTTTTGGGTTATACTCTGCAATGCTCAGGGGTTACTCCTGGCAGTGTTCGAGGGACCTGGGGATTGAACCTGGGCGGCCACATGCAAAGCAAATGCCCTACTGCTGTACTATTGCTCTGGCACTAAGTTTTCTTTCCTTTTTTTTCGTTGTTGTTGCTTTTTTTTGGGTCACACCCAGCAATGCTCAGGGGTTTCTCCTGGCTCTGCACTCAGGAATCACTCCTGGCGGTGCTCGGGGACCATATGGGATGCCGGGATCGAACCCGGGCCAGCATGGGCCGGCCGCGTGCAAGGCAAATGCCCTACCCACTGGGCTATCGCTCCGGCCCCCGTAAGTTTTCTAAATAAATAATTTCCTCACAGCTAGAGGAACTGTTCAGGAGTAAAAGAGGACTAAGT
The DNA here is from genome assembly GCA_021461705.1 of Cryptotis parvus. Taxonomy (NCBI): domain Eukaryota; kingdom Metazoa; phylum Chordata; class Mammalia; order Eulipotyphla; family Soricidae; genus Cryptotis; species Cryptotis parvus. The sequence continues at coordinate 333,334 of JAJIBD010001342.1, read as the reverse complement.
TTTTGGTTGGGTTTCGTTTGGGGGCTACGCCCACAGTGCTCAAGGCTTACTCTTAGCCCTGCACTCAGGGATCATTCCTGAGTGGTGTTCAGGGAACCTAAGAAGTGCCAGTGACCAAAACTGAGTTGGACTCATGCCGAGCTACCTGCTCTACTCTCTTGGCTCCAGGGCTGACTTTTGTGGGGTGTGTGTGTGTGTGTGTGTGTGTGGTGCTGTGTGTGTGTTCAGGTTACACCTGGACTTACTCTGTGCCTACTCCTGTCTCCATGCTTAGGGTTGTTCTCAGCAGTCAGCAGTACTCAGGTATTGAACTGGGAACTCCTGCATGCAAAACTTGTGCTTCAGCCCATTAAACTATCTCCCTGGCCCAGAGAACTGGGTGTTTTATACAACATCAGCAATCTCTCAAGCTGGAGCTATTTCACATATTTTTACTATTGCTAATAATAATAACAAACAGTTCTTGAGTTCCTAAAGTATGCTCATAAGTTTAGTGTTTGCATCAGGTTAGGAGGTAGGTCCTATTATAATAATCACGTCTAAGATAAGGATCAGAGAAGGCTAGTCACTTGACATTGGTCACACAGTCAACACTTTATGGAATCAGGAATCAAGTCTGGCTTGTCCAAATCTAAAATGTGTCTCCTTTGTATCTATTTTCTTCTTTATTTCTAACTTCTTTCTACTGTGCTTCTCACTGAATAGGGGACAGAAATCAGTCAAGTCTGCCTAACATCCAACCACTAAACACAGGACGGCGTGACCTCAGCCCAGCTCAGCCTGTTCTGCCGTGTGATTTTGGGTGAGTCCCCACGTTTCAGCCTGCTCTCCCATTTCCCTAGCTGTTTCCTGCAAAGGGTAATGGGGCGCTCCTTCTGCTGTGGATACCTGGTTAGGGGGACCAGTGTGGAGTAGGGAGATGGTAAAGGAGCATGGTATGGAGGTTGTCTTTATTTTTAATTATTTATTACTAAGAGTTTTAAAAGTTCATTTAATTATTCCACTAGAACAGGGATCAGAAAACTACTCTACAAATGACCAGATAATCATTACACTGTTTTTTAATTTTTTTAATATTTTTTTTGCTTTTTGGTCACATCTGGTGATGCCAGGGGTTACTCCTGGCTTAGCACTCAGGAATTACTCCTTGTGATGCTTGGGAAACCATATGGGATGCCGAGGATCGAATCCAGATTGGCTGTGTGTAAGACAAACGTCCCTACCCACTGTACTATCGCTCTGGCCCCATGTTTTTAAAAACGTTTTACTAAGGGGCTGGAGCAATAGCACAGCTGGTAGGGTGTTTGCCTTGCATGTGGCCGATCCAGGTTTGATCCCCGGCATCCCATATGGTCCCCTAGTACTTCCAGGAGTAATTCCTGAGTGCAGAACCAGGGGTAACCCCTGAGCATTGTCGATGTGACCCAAAAATTAAAAAAAAAAGACCAAAATAAACATTTTATTGAGAGTCTGTGGTTTACAATGCTATAATTAATGGTTTGTTTTTTTTTTTTTTTGCTTTTTGGGTCACATCCGACAATGCTCAGGGGTTTCTCCTGGCCCTGCACTCAGGAATTACTCCTGGCGGTGCTCGGGGGACCATATGGGATGCCGGGATCGAACCCTGGCAGGCATGGGCAGGCCGCATGCAAGGCAAACGCCCTACCTGTAGGACTATCGCTCCGGCCCCTATAATTAATTTTTTTATGGTATTCCCACAAAATACCCATCACCAGTGCACCTGGAGGTGGTCTTTAGCCCCACCCTTTGGTGACATCACACAAGCCCCCTTAGTCTTTGGAAGCCCCTCCCTAATGACCCTCACCTGTGAAAGTGCCCTACAGTGCTTGGCATCTGGAGAATTCCCACATCCCACAGCAGAAGTCATCAACCCCCAGATTTGAGAGAGCCCCCTAGGAAACCACTGCATTTGGGAAGCCTGGAGGAAGGCCACTGATCTATTTCTGGGCAGGGCTGGGCTGCTGGGCACCAGTAGGACCTGGCAGCAAGGTGGGCACTCCCTAGAGGATGTCCTCTAGGGCATGCTGTGGAAGCCACCCTCATTATTCCAGCTCAGCTCATGCTCGGTCCTGTTCCTTTCTCCTCAAGTCAGAGCCCCTTTCCATGCTATCAGGACCTGGGGACTCAGACTGAATGTAGACTAATCAGTGGCATGGCCTCTGGCTGAAGCTCGACTAAAATGTGAGCGCAGGACCTGTGTTTTCCTGTCATGTTACCTGCGGTTCCAAGCCCAGGAACCCTCGTGTCTGGGTGAGCTAAGAAAGATCTACATCCACCTAGGGGAAGTTGTGGACTAGGGTGCTTAGTGTGTGGACCACTGACTACTGAGTGACTGACCACAGAGAGATGCTGAAGTTCCTGCATATGTTAGTTGATAGAGAAAGAGTTTATAAGAAAGATGTTTGGTTTATAAGAAGGGATGTTCACAGTTTATAAGAAAGGATGTGGTTGCTTGCTTTTGGACAGCATTTCCCTAAGTGGTTCTGTGACCTGTAGGACAGGATGCAGGATGCAGGACAGGATGCAGGCTGGGGCAAATCCTGACATTCATCTCTCTCTCTCTCTCTCTCTCTCTCTTCTCTCTCTTTCTCTCTCTTTCTCTCTTTCTCTCCTCTCTCTCTTCCTCTCTCTCTCCCTCTCTTTCTTTTATTTTTTTTTTTTTTGGGTCACACCTGGCGATGCTCAGGGTTACTCCTGGCTCTGCGCTCGAAATTACTCCTGCGGTGCCGGGCCATATGGTGCGGGGCCCCCCCGCCCGGCCCCGGCCGCCGCCCCGACAAACGCCCGGCGGGCCCCCCTCCCTCTCTCTCTTATCTCTCCTCTCTCCTCTCCTCTCTCTGACATTGGGTAAGAAGTTGTTAATTGCCTGAATTTCATTAAGCTCAACAATAAAAAGGGCATAATAATACTTGCTTGACAGGTTATGAGAATTAGTTGCAAGAAGGCTGTGAAGAATGAGCATATAGTGACCCCAGTCCTATTTCAGCTTTATAATTATTACTGGGAATGGGTACTTGGGCACATCCGTGCGAAGCCACCACAGTGGAGGTGACTTCCTTACCGTGCTGAAGTGCTTGAGAAGTTCCAAGTGTGGGTATGGAGCACTGGACTGAACTTGACAATTCACAGGGACCTGGGGACTAGGCAGCAACCACTTGTCCTCATTCCTTGGTCTTTGCCCCTTCTGGAGGAATGTAAACTTTACCGAATGGAGCAGCTCTAGGGAAGGCCTTGCTGCCTCAGGGACTCAGGGGTTTTGCCTCTGCTCTGTGAAATAGGGAGCCGCGTGAGGATTTCATTAGCTCCAGAGATTCTGGGTGTGGAAGACAAAACTGCAGACGAGAATGGAGGACCAACACTTGAGGCTGCTGAAACTCAGGATTCGGGTGAAGAGAAATCCAGTGCTTGGGGGCCGGAGCGATACCACAGCGGGTAGATTGACCTGGGTTCAATCTCCGGCATCCCATATGGTCCCCTGAGCACTGCCAGGAGTAATTCCTGAGTGCAGAGCCAGGAGTAACCCCTGAACATTGCTGGATGTGATCCTAAAAGCAAAAAAAATAAAAATAAAAATAAAAATCCAGCGCTGACTCCTCAGCCAGCTTGTAGGGAATTCTCATGCTCTGGACAGAAGTGGCTCCAATAATTAGCCCCAGCTTGCTCCTTCTCTCTGCCCTGAGCCAGGTTGTCTGGGAACTAGGAAGGAGATGGTCTTACTCAGGCAGCTGGAGCAACCTTCCTGCCCAGGTGCTCTGACTGGTATAACTCCTGCCTCCTCTCTGGGGAAGGTCAGAGACCAAGTGCAAAACAGGAGTGCGAGTCAGGCTGGGGTGTGGAGGAATGTGGCCCAGGGGTTGGTCTTCGTGCTTGCCATCTTTGCATAGCATGAACCGCACATTTATTGGTGTGTGTGTGTGTGTGTGTGTGTGTGTGTGTGTGTGTGTGTGTTTTGGGTGGTTCTGGTAGCAGGGAACATGAATGCTAGGCTATTTTGCCTAGATCTCCTGGCCTCTGATAGTGACTAGTGTAAAGGTAGTTTCAATAAATATATGATGAACCACTGACAGAAAACTTAAGCACTAACTCCTTAAGCTTGTTTGAGGAGATTTATTTGAGGAAGGGGCAGTCCAGCAGGTGCTAGGTTTATAGTATAGTAGATTTTTATTTTTTTAGTGAAGGAAGATAGCTTTTATTGAAAGAAATTTGCTTAGAAAGATGTGAACGGAAAGAAAGAGAGATGTTTGTGTTCAAGGGTAAACACAGGCTTCTCCAGAGTGGAAATAGGCAAGCAGAGAAACAGAGGCAAGCAATAGATATGTGTTCCAGGGAGAACACGGGCTTGAAGAGCAAACCTTAGTAGATATTTAATGAATGACATGGTAAGTAATGAAAAGCTGAATTAAGCAGCTGGTACTAGGCAAAACTATAGAATTATGGCATTATTAATAGCAGTGGTCACATTATTTTGCAGAGGGCTATTTAGGGTAGGAGTAAATATAACCAAATGGAGGACCAGAGCGATAGTACAGTGGGGAGGGCACTCGCCTTGCACGTGGCTGACCTGGGCTTGATCCCTGACATCCCAGAAGGTCCCCTGAGCACTGCTAGGAGTGATTCCTGAGGGCAGAGCCAGGAGTAACCCCTAAGCATTGCTGGGTGTGACCCAACACCCCTCACCCAAAGGAATAAAACAAAAAATGACAAAATGAATTCAGCTCAGCTACTTCCTAGTTGGGTGGATGGGTGAAGAACTAGCTTCACTATGCCTCAGTTTCCTTTCTCAAAAAAAAATAGGAATGGGGGTGGCCGGAGCGATAGCCCAGCGGGTAGGGCGCTTGCCTTGCACGCGGCTGGCCTGTGCTGGCCCGGGTTCGATCCCCAGCATCCCAAATGGTCCCCCAAGCACCGCCAGGAGTAATTCCTGAGCGTAGAGCCAGGAGAAACCCCTGAGCATCGCCGGGTGTGATCCAAAAGAAAAAAAAAATAGGAATGGGGCTGGAGAGTTGGTACAGGGGTTAAGGCATTAAGAGCGTGTTTTGCAGGTGGCTGACCTCAGTTTGATCCCCGCCTCTGTACTCCCCTGTACATTGTCAGGTGCAGCCCTACACATTTGGCAAAGTATGTAGCCCTGAGCACCAATGGGATGACCCAGGTCTTCCCTGCACCATAGGCCCTGAGCATCCTTGGCCTTTACAGTAAAACGTCTGACCTGGTTGGCTAAGAATCATAGGAAGGGTCCCTGGGCCTCCTGAACACTGCTTTGGAGGTCCAAACCCTGAAATGGGAATAATGCTAGTACCTACCTCACCAGGGATTATGACGTGTAAAGGAGTCAGTTACAATCAAGTGCCTAGAACAGTGTCTGGCACATAGCAAGATCTCTGTAAGCATGTGCTGTTTTGTTTTCCTTTCTTTACTCCCTACCATAGCATGGTGTACCCAAGGGCAGGGAATACATCCTTTTCCTCTTTCCTGCCCAGGAGCAGGACAGGACATGAGCAGAAAAGAGGCTCAGAAAGTGTTTGCTAAATGAAGGAATGATAGTGTTTCAAGGGCTATGTTATAAAAACCCATGCAGGAAGGTTGGTGTGTGTGGAGGCTTGTACTGCCGCTATAAGGTTTCAGTGGAGGGAAAGAAAGTTTGCATGAGTGTGTTTGCATAGGTGAGATAATAGGGTGGGAGTAGGTCTTGCGTTTGTTTGTTTTTAATGCCCTAGGGTGAGGGGTTAAAGTTGGTTCAATTAGCAGCTATGGTTGCAAAGGGACGTGTCTGAGAGGGTGTTGCTGAGGGAAAGGGTTCTTTTGGTGTGAACCAGAGCTCTGACACACACAGGACACACTTCAGTGAAAAGTTACTTTTATAGACTCAACTGGCTGTTCCTGGGGACTTTCAGGAAAAAAAAAAGTGATTTTCTGAGCGAACCTTCTAGGGTATGAAGTATTTCGGGTGCTATCTTGTTCTTTCATTCTGCAAATGCTGAAAACCAGCTATTTGCACAAAACAAGACAGACAGACTGCCTACCTTCTGTGAGATCACATTCACAACTTTAATGCCAGCCCCTGAGAAGTGTTAATGGCCATAGGAGGGACACCTGAGGGTGGACAGTAAAGCAGAGGACTCTTTCTTTTGGTCACACCTGGTGATTCTTAGAGGGTATTCCTGGCTTTGCTTACTTAGGAATAACTCCTACTAGTGCTCAGGGGACTCTATGGGATCCTGAGACTCAAACCCAGGTTGGCCATGGCCAAGGCAAAGGCCCTACCCACTTCACTATCACTCTGGCCCCAATAAAAAGCAGAGGACTTTTATTGGAGGTTCAGGAAGCCAGGGAAAAATATCGTTGAAGAAATGGGTTTTAAAGGATGAATAGGGCTTTCCCAGGTAGACAAGACAAAAAAAAGTCTCAGGCAGAGGAAATAGCTGTGTAAAGCTGTACTATATGAAACAGCAGATTAGGGGTTTGGTGAGCCTGTGGCTGCATCTGAAGTGCATTGTGGTTAAATAATAATGATGGGAGAAGGTCTGTCAGATAGTGGAGGTCGGTGAGAGACCCTGGCCGCTCTGAACGGTCAAAAGGTGGAGGCCTAAGGTCTGTCAACATTGCCCCAGGTGAATACTGGTGGCAGCCTGAACATCAAAGAGAAAAACAGGGCTTGCTGGCCTAGTGCCAGGTCTGGGGACGGATGCCTGAGGTCGTGAGCCTCATTAGTGAATGTGTCCCCATACAGTTGAGCATCTATTATGTGCCAGGCACTGTTCTAGGCAGCTGGGCTATGTGAGGGACTGAGCAGTTCTCAGGTGACTGCTCAACTTGCCTTCATCACTTTGTTCCTTCATGCCCCCTCCTCTTAAACTCAGCATAGGGAGAAGTAAGAACTGACACCAGAGGGCCGGAGCCATAGTACAGTGGGCATGTGCTTCCCTACACATAGCCGGCCTGAGTTCAATCCTGGCAGCCCCTATAGTCCCCCATGCCTGCCAGGAGTGATTCCTGAGCACCACCATGTGTGGCCCCAAAACCAGATTTTAAAAAAAAAAAGAAAGAGACCGGGGCTGGAGCGATAGCACAGCAGGTAGGCCGCTTGCCTTGCACACATCTGACTCGGGTTTGAACCCCAACATCCCATATGGTCCCCCGAGCACTGCCAGGAGTGATTCCTGAGTGCAGAGCCAGGAGTAACTCCTGAGCATTGCCGGGTGTGACCAAAAAAGCAAAGAGAGAGAGAGAGAGAGAGAGAGAGAGAGAGAGAGAGAGAGAGAGAGAGAGAGAGAGAGAGAGCGAGAGAGAGAAATGACCTGGCCAGAGCCTGGCAGAGGCTGCTCCTGGGGAGGTAGATGGACACCAACCGCCTGACGTTGCTCTGGTCTCTCCCAGCTCCCCCGATCCACAGCTATGGCCACTGGGGTGGTCCAGAAGTTCAGCCGCCACCTGCCCAGTTTGCGGCAGCTCTGCCCGGAGCCCCAGGCATCCTCACAACCAGAGAGTGTCTTCACAGTGGACCGAGCCAAGGTGCCTCCCCCTCTTCTGGAAGCCCTACATCGACGTGGGCTACCGGCCATTGCACCAGACCTGGCGCTTCTACTTCCGCACGTTGTTCCAGCAGCACAATGAGGCGGTGAACGTGTGGACCCACCTGCTGGCGGCGCTGATGCTGCTGCTGCGGCTGGTCCTCTTCGTGGGGACGGTGGACTTCTGGGGGAGACCCCCACGCCCTGCCCCTCTTCATCATTGTCTTCGCCTCCTTCACCTACCTCTCCCTCAGTGCCTTGGCTCACCTCCTGCAGGCCAAGTCCGAGTTCTGGCACTACAGTTTCTTCTTCCTGGACTATGTGGGCGTGGCTGTGTACCAGTTTGGCAGTGCCCTGGCACACTTCTACTACGCCATTGAGCCTGCCTGGCATGCTCAGGTGCAGGCCATTTTCCTGCCCACAGCAGCCTTTCTTGCCTGGCTTTCCTGCACTGGCTCCTGCTACACCAAGTATACCCAGAATCCTGGCCTTCTGGGTCGCACTTGCCAGGAGGTGCCCTCTGCGCTAGCCTACATACTGGACATCAGCCCCGTGGTGCACCGCGATCCTGGTGTCCACTGGCCCTGCCACAGATGACCCAGCTCTTCTTTACCACAAGTGCCAAGTGGTTTTCTTCCTGATGGCTGCCGCCTTCTTCTCAGCCTTAATGCCCGAGCGCTGGTTCCCTGGCAGTTGCCACCTTTTTGGACAGGGCCACCAAATATTCCATGTCTTCTTGGTGCTGTGCACACTGGCTCAGCTGGAGGCGGTGGCGCTGGACTATGAGGCCCGGCGGCCCATTTACGAGCCTCTGCACACCCGCTGGCCTCACAATTTCTCGGGTCTCTTTCTGCTAACTGTGGGCAGCAGTGTCCTCACAGCATTCCTACTCAGCCAGCTGGTGCGGCGCAAGCTCCATCAGAAGACCCAGTGAATGGGGATGGCGCCTGATAGGGAGGGATGTACAAATGGGGCCCAAGGGTCTGGGCTTGTCCCCGGTTGGGAACAAGGTGTGGTTAAGCTGTTGTGTCTGGCCCGGTGGTTCTGTGCACTCCTCAGTGGCCAGGGGCACCCCTGCCAGTCCTTGGACCTGGGGATTGGCTGGGAGCTGCTGGAGTCCATGCCTGTGCCTGCCCAGCTCCCTGTTCTGGGAGAGGGAAAGAGATAAAGCTGTGGGCACCTTGTTTCCTTCCCCTCGTTGCTTCTCACTCAGGGTGAGGATGGTGGTGTCACTTGGGCCAGGACACAGGGTTTGGGGTCTCTGAATTATCTAGAAGGGGTAAAGGTGGGATCTAGGTCAGAGTCATATTTGAGCTGAAATACAAGGGCGCCCTCAGCAACTCCCTTTACCCACATTTCATTGGTGGCTGCGCCCCAGATATGTACAAAATCTGGAATTTTGAAGCTAGAGTCCCCAAAGGTAGGAGTGAATCCCACCCAGTGTCCTGTACTGCTTTATCCACTAGCCCAGGGGGCCCCAAGTCTCCTCATTAGGGTTCCTCCATTCCACACATCTTCCTCCCAGCCTGCTGCCCTGTTCCCTTTTAACCCATTCATCTATCCAGACAGTCTTCCCTGGCCTCTGCTCAGATGCAGGGTCACTGGCTGGGGCTGCAGCTCCATGCAGGATGATAAAGGATCGTGTAGAGAAATGACTGGCAGGGAGAAGCACTGAGGAGGGACTGGCCAGTGCTGCCCAGGGCGACTCAGGGTCTTGGTTGGGAAAGGTGAACAGATGGTGAAGAGAAAGGGCATTACAGGCAGAGGGGGAACTGAAAGGCCTAGCAGTGTGGAAGTTCGGTGGAGCTGCAGGCCGCGGTAGCCTGAACTCTCACATGCCCTGGATACAATAAAGTGACTGTGATAATTGCTGCTTCTTTGCTTTCTGACTCCTGTCCCAGAACGGGGGCCCTGTGCAAGAGGTCCCTATGAGACTACCAGGGTGTTGGAGGAAAGGAAGCTCTCCCGGGAATTTGGAGTCTCTGGGGTGGGTGTCAGGAGAAGGGAGGCAGTTCCTGTTTCATCTCTGGAGGTAGGGCTAGGACTATATATAGAAATTTGGGTGGAGATGAGGGAAATAAGGTGTGGTGTTTAATAAATAAGTTTTAGAAGTTGAGAAAGCATGTTTAGCTGGACATGTGCTTTTATGCTAGAGCACAGGCCTTGCATGTGAAGTCCCATGTATGACCACACAAACAAAGTATTTAGAGCTGGAGAGAGTTCAGTGGCTAGGGCATTTGTCTCGCAAACAATCAACTCGAGTTTGATCCCCTGCACTCCATATTGTTTCCTGAGCACTGCCAGGAGTGATCCCTGAGCACAGTATGAGGAGTAAGTCCTGAGCGCTGCCAGGTGTGGCCCCCAAACAAAAACAAGTGCTTAAAATAGACACGAATTCAACCACTTTGACAATATTTCATTGTGCTTTTCCTTTCAATCAAGGAAAATTTTATGGTATATGTTATTATTTCCCTTCACTTTAGGGAGTGAATGACTACACCCAGCAGTGCTTGCTGGCCATGTGATACTGGGGATCAAACCCAGGGCTCCCTCAGGCAAAGCCCTTTAAGTCATCTTTCTGCCCCTATATGTTTACTTATATAGAGCATTTATTGTACAGGAGCAATATATTCACAGTGAAGGAAAACTAAGCCAGAGAACCTTAAATTAATAAATGTCATCTTACTGCTAAATACACACACACACACACACACACACAAAAAAAGTACCTGCGAAGACTGTGAACAGGAATGGAAGGTCTGAATTGCCAACATTTTAAATTTTTTTTTTTTTTGCTTTTTGGGTCACACCTGGCAATGCTCACGGGTTACTCCTGGCTCTGCACTCAGGAATTACTCCTGGCGGTGCTCGGGGGGACCATATGGGATGCCGGGGATCGAACATGGGCCGGCGGCCGTGTGCAAGGCAAACGCCCTACCCGCTGAGCTATCGCTCCAGCCCCAACATTTTAATTTTTTTGAGGGGCTTTTAGAATTTACTAAGTCCTTTCACAAATGATCATTAGTTGATTTTAAAAATCTATGCTTGCACATAAGTAGTTAAGAAAGGACTTAGCAGCCGGAGCTATAGTACAACAGGTAGGACATTTGCCTTGAATATGTCTGACCCGGGTTCTATACCCATCACCCTATAAGGTCCCCTGAACCCAGGAGTAATCTTGGTGCCTAGAGCCAGGAGTAAGCACCTTTGGGTGTCGCCCAAACCCTTGGTGCCTCCTGCCACCAGAAAAGGACTTAGGTTTCATCTTATTTTGTGGTTTCTAACATAATATTTTAAGTTATATTAGAGTTTTTATTATTAGGGAGCTTGAGAGGGCACTTGCCTTTAAGTGGCAGACCTGGGTTTGATCCCTGGCACCCGATATGATCCCCTGAGTCCTGCCGGGAGTGATCTTTGAGTGCAGAGGCAGGAGAAAGTCCTGAGCACTGCTGAGTGTGGGCCCATACCCAAAATAAAAACTTTATTCATTTGTTCTGGGAACACAATATTTTTTGGATTATAAAGTTTTGATTACAAAATTTGAGTTTATCACATCCTGTATATATATCCTAACACACCGACAACCAAAGTTCCAATGCCATGCCACATTAAAAAGACCTGTTCACTTCTTCCTCTCCTTTATTTAGTTACCATGGACTACAAAGATTTTAATTCATCATGGACTACAAAGTTATAAGTGGGTTTCAGACATACTCCCTCACCTTCCCTTCCAGTAACCACTATAATTTTCATCAAGTCTAGAGTGTTTTTCCTTCAGTCATTTTGCTTTATTTACATTCTACAGAGTATATATCACAGTCGATACTTACTTCCTTACTTCACTTGGTATAACCACCTTTGTTTAGTAACCACAATTGCCCTGTTTTCTTTAATGGTAAAGTAGAATTAATTCCATTGAGCATATATACCACACATCTCCTTATCCAGTCATCTGATGATGGGTGTTTGGTTATTGTGATTAATGCTGTGATCACAGAGGTGTTAATACGCTTTCAAATCTCTTTTCATATCCTTTGGCTAGATACTCAGGAATGGGGTTGATGGAGCATATGGAATTTTCTGTGTTTAGTGAAACAAATTTTGTATTTAGTGAAACAAATAGTCTTGTTTGTTTTGTGTCACACCTGTCTATGCTCAGGGTTTAGTCCTGGCTCAGACACCTCCTTTTTTTTTTTTTTTTTTTTTTGTTTTTTGGGTCACATCCAGCGATACACAGGGGTTACTCCTGGCTCTGCACTCAGGAATTACTCCTGGCGGTGCTCGGGGACCATATGGGACGCCGGGATCGAACCCGGGCCGGCATGGGCCGGCTGCGTGTAAGGCAAACGCCCTACCCGCTGGGCCATCGCTCCGGCCCCCTCCTTTTTTTTTTTTAAGGGCGTTCCATACCTCTTCCCATAGAGTCTATTATTATTATTATTATTATTATTATTATTATTATTATTATTATTATTATTATTATTATTATTTTGCTTTTTTGGGTCACACCCGGCTATGCTCAGGGGTTTCTCCAGTTCTCCTGGCTGTGCACTCAGGAATTACTCCTGGCGGTGCTCAGGGGACCATGTGGGATGCCGGAGATCGAATCCAGGTCGGCCCGGCCCAAGGCAAACGCCCTACCCACTGTGCTATCGCTCTGGCCCCTATTTTTGACTTTAGAATTAAAAAAGCAATTCAGATTTACTAGTGCATCTTAGCCATATATCAGGGGCTCTGCTTGGAACTTGGAGACCTAGGCCCCCAAACTACCTCTCCCCTATTTGTATAACTGAGAATTCAGTGACGTGACAAGGAAAATCCTGAGCCCCAGAGTTAGGATTATACATATATATACACATATACATATATTATACATATATAAATATACATATTTTATATATGTATATAATACATATATATGTATATATAGGTATAGGTACAACGTGCAACTATAAAGGCTGGGGATGTGGTTCAACGGCGGCGCTGAAGAGGTGGAAAGTGCAGGTGGCGGACCTTGGAGGGGGCGGGCGAAGGGGGGAGCTGAAGACCTGGGTCGCGTGAGGAACCAGCGTTTACGCTGGGACCCCTCCAGGGAAGTCTGGGGCTGAGGGAGAGGAGAAATAGCGGAGAATTTCTAGGCGAGATGAATTGAACCATTTGAACCTAGTTTGTGTGAGCACCTAGATTCAATTTCTGGTCCTGAAAGGGGCCCAAGAGAGGGGCAGAGTGCTTGCCTTGCACCGGCTGACCTGGATGAGTTCCATCTCCGACACCCGGTATGATTCCTGGAGCTCAACCGGGAGTGATCCCTGAGCACCTCCGGATGTGCCAAAAAAATCACTATCTTCCCGTTAATTATCTATTTGCTAGAGCGGGCACCAGTAATATCTCCATATGTCCTGTCTCATTCTAGTAGAACCCAAAGGTATCCGCTGGCTCCAGGAACATAAAGAGCCTCAAACCATTATATTAGGTCACAGGAATTACCTAATATAATTGTTACTGGTATTTGGCATATCAAATACCACATGAGTAGCTTGCCAGGCTTGCCCTGCAGGTGGCATACTGTTGTAGTCACCTCTAAATAAAGCATATATTGATGAACCGTGCGGCCGCAAGCGGCCAGCGAGCTGGGCTGTGATAGTCTGGTCTGCTGGGTGGAGTTGTGATGAGAGGGAAGTCCGAATGTGGAAAATGGCAGGCCCCATGGAGTAGGGGAGGGTGGTCTGGCTTGTTGTGAGGGCTCTGCTGGGGTGGCAGGCCAGGGCTAGAACCCGCCATGCCTCCCAGGCGCCTCACGAGCAGCTGGGCACAGGGAGAGCAAGTAGCAGCTCTGCCCCATGTCTGAGAGTCTCTGGTTTGGCATTACCTGGGCCGGATTGAAAAAAAAAAAACTGCTGCAGGGTGACTGTGGATGATCCGGGCTGTGAGAGTCTGGTCTGCTGGGTGGAGTTGTGATGAGAGGGAAGTCTGGATGTGGAAAATGGCGGGCCCCATGGAGTAGGGGAGGGTGGTCTGGCTTGTTGTGAGGCTCTGCTGGGGTGGCAGGCCAGGGCTAGAACCCGCCACGCCTCCCAGGCGCCTCACGAGCAGCTGGGCACAGGGAGAGCAAGGAGCAGCTCTGCCCCCATGTCTGAGAGTCTCTTGTGCCAAAAAAAAACTAGAGGTAAATAAACAGGCGACAAACAAACAAACAAACAAACAAAAAAAACAAACAAACAAACAAACAAACAAACAAACAAGAGCAACTAATAGCAAAAGGAAACGAACATTTCCTCCTGCGGCATCCCGCAATCAGCCCCAGAGGACCGGCTGACTGCTGGGGGCGGGGCTTGGAGCACGGGGCGGGGCTTGATCCTGCGCGGACGCCGTGGGCGGGGCCTGCGCAAGGCGGCCTGGTGTAGCTCCACCCCCGGCGTTAGCGCGAGATTCGAACGACGGTGCTGACTTTGTGGCCTTTGCTTGTGGCGTCAGGTCCGCGGGTCTGTACGCGCCTCACTCGAGCTTCTCAGGGGCCATGAAACGCAGAGACCGTGAGGGAGGACGCCTGCGGCGTGTGGCTGGACGCGGCGGCGCTGAAGAGGCGGAAAGTGCAGGTGGGGGGACCTTGAGGGGGCGGGCGAAGGGGGGAGCTGAAGACCTGGGCCGCGTGAGGAACCAGCGTTTATGTGCGGGGACCCCTCCAGTGAAGTCTGGGGCCGAGGGAGAGGAGAAATAGCGGAGAATTTCTAGGCGAGATGAATTGCAGTTTTCCAGAAGGGCGAATAGTTCTGTTTGGGAACGGAAATGGGCGAGCGGGTGTGGCGGGATATGGAGATTCTGAGAGCGCCTGGTGGGCTTCGGGGTGAGGAGGGGGAACAGTGGGGTGGGCTTCGGGGTGAGGAGGGGAACAGTGGGGTAGGTTTCAGGGTGAGGAGGGGGCCAGCCGGGTGGGTTTCGGGGTGAGGAGGGGGAACAGCCGGGTGGGCTTCGGAGTGAGGAGGAGGGCCAGCCGGGTGGGTTTCGGGGTGAGGAGGGGGCCAGCCGGGTGGGCTTCGGAGTGAGGAGGGGGCCAGCCGGGTGGGCTTCGGAGTGAGGAGGGGGCCAGCCGGGTGGGTTTCCGGGTGAGCTCTGAGGCGAGGAGGCTGGAGCCCTGGAGCGGGTGAGGAGGCTCTGGGGGTGCGGGGTTCTCGCCCCATGGCGCGCTTTCTGCCCAGTCTGCCCGGAAACCGTCACTTTAGAGGAGAAACCGGGGAGGCGGGAGCGGCGTTGGCCTAGCCGCGGTCCGAGAGTCTTCGGGGCCCAGACGCCGTGCGAATGCTCACTCCTGTGGGAACCCGGGTCCCCCCACGAAGTCTGGGCATTACCCCCCGCGTTTGTGGGTTCCTTGTCCCTCACTGCCGAGACTCGGAGACAGGATTCTGGCGTGGGGTCCGCTGAGCCCCTATGCTGGGCACTTTGCAGTTTGCAGTGACACTATCTTTTGGGTAGAGCTGAGGCAGGTGAGGGCGCCCCCCCTCACAACAGAGTGACCACTGGAATAGCACCCAGCTTCCCCCGCCCCCGGCATTGTAGGGCATTGTAGGGCCAAACCAGATTACCACCCCTCCAAAAAAAAAAAAAAGCCCACAGATATTTAGAAAAAAATGATAAAAAAAGATATTAAGGCGGACTTCTTGCTTGAAAGATACAGTCTTGAGGGATAAAAGACGTAACGTTTATGAGTCTTACCATGTGTCAGGTACTTCGCCTGGAACAGTTACACTGCCTATCTGTGATAGGTCCTCACGAAATTAAGTCACAGGTACTTTGCTAACCTATTTTATCAGATGAAATCTAGAAGAATCTAGATGAAATGTAGAAGAAATTTGCCCAAGTAAGTAGGCATTACTCCAAGCCCAATTCTGACTTTTGCACAAACCAGTGCCCTTTGTTATTTATTCCAAATTCCCACCAATACCTTGTGTTTTGTTTTTTGAGAATCAAAGTAGTTTTTAATTAAAACGGCCGTAAAGAGATGCAAGAGTAAGAGAGAGGGTGAAGCTTGTGTTGGAGAATACAACCTCTCCATAGTGGAAATAAGCAAAGAAACATTGAGTGAGACAAGCAAGAGAGATACAATTTCCAGGGAGAGCAAGGGCTTGAAGAAGAGGCCAGGATTTCCTTTTTAGTTGTGATGACTATCACTGTATCACTGTCTTCCCATTTGCTCGAGTGGGCCTGTCAGTGGGCACTAGTAACATCTCCATAAGTCCTGTCACAAGCAAGTGTAACCCAAAGGCATCTGCTTGCTCCAGGGACAGGAAAAGCCCGAAACCATTCTTCAGGTTATGGAACTGAGGCCCATAATAGTTACTAGTTTGGGGGCATAACAAGTAAATAAAACACGGGTAGCTTGCCAGGCTCTGCCGTGTAGGTGGTATAGTCTCAGTAGAAGGCTCTCATCCTGAGCATTTACTGATGAAACTTAAAGGGAAAAAATCAGGTTTTCTCTTGGATGGAGCTCTGAGGAACTGTGGAGTCTGGATGACAGACTGCATGATGTGTGGTTTGCTCTGGCTTCTTGCTAGGCTTACTGGTATCAGTTAGAACCTGTCTAGAACTGTATACAAAGTATAAATGTGAAAGATCTTGGGAAGGACTTTATCCTAAAATTAGGATTCTTTAAGAATATCAGGTAACCACTTTGCGGCGGTGCGCGCAAAGGGAGCTGTGGGTCTGGTGTGGGTGGGTCTCTCTCTTCGGGGCAACTGGCATGGAGGTGGAGGAAAGGGCAAGGCCCAAATCTCCACTCCGAGTCCGGCCAGCGTGGTCTCTCTCCTGCACATGAGAGCAAACCCTTGGAGCAATGTTGGACTTGACCAGGGGCTGGCTGAGCCCCTTACCGGGAGGTCAGCTCCATCGGTTGCTTCCAAGTGGGGCCGGCCAAGCAGCGCAGCTGAGGTCTGAAGTGGATGGGTCTGGATCTCTTCCAGGTTGTAGATTAGCTGTGGGTCTGAAGCAGGAATGTAGGCATCAAAGGTTTGGTGCTTGCATATTTGACTGTGGTGCTTGTACATACCTGATTGCAGTGCACCAGAGATTATTCCGTGGTTCTGGGAATGTGACAGTGCTGCAGAAATAAACTATGCTTGTGTGGGTGATAGTCAGGATGGGCTTCTCATGCCTTGGAAGCAGGAACTTTACCACTCAATTGTCTCCTGATCCCACAGACCTGTACTCTTTTCTTGTTTTGTTTTTTGGACTACAATCACACCCAGCGACCATCAGGGGTTACTCCTGGTTCTTCACTCAGGAATTACTCCTGGCAGAGCTAAGGGGACCATATGGGATGCCGGAGATCGAACCCGGGTTGGCCACGTGCAAGGCAAACACCCTACCACTGTGCTATCGCTCATCATATTTTTTAAATGTAAATTTATGTGCTAAATTCTCAACTGCCCTGTAGGATAAACACTATTGTTTCCATTTTGCACATGAGAATGAGGCAAGTGAGAATTAAGCAACTTGTGCTACTAAATGGCAGTGCCAGAATTGAGATTGATTTGAAGTTGTGTAATGCTGGAATCATGTTAACTACTGCATTTTTTTTTTTTTTGGCTTTTTGGGTCACACCAGCGATGCTCAGGGGTTCCTCCTGGCTCTGCACTCAGGAGTTACTCCTGGCAGTGCTTGGGGGACCATATGGGATGCCAGGGATATAACCCAGGTCTGCTGCATGTAAAGGCAAACGCCCTACCCGCTGTGCTATCTCCGGCCCCATAAATATTTGAAAACTATTGAAAATGTATCAAATGCTGCTGGTGTCAAATTCCTTAATTATCTTTAGAGTATGATTTTTTTTGGATAGCTTCAACAAATCCTGTTTGTTTAGCTGACCTTACTGATTTCCATGAAGAAGCAGAAAGATTGGGCTATAGTTGGAATATTTGATTCTGGAAAAAAAAAATCCATCATCATTATGGAAGGAAATGATTCATGACGTATAGCACAGCCTACCTAGAGAATAGGTTATAGTGTTCAAAGGATTCAGTAGTTCAGGAATCACTGTTTGACTCTCTCCTGCCTGGAAGCTATTTTGATATTAATAAATTTTATTTTTCTTCTTCCTTCTTAGAGGCATTTAATTACACCAAACAATAAATTGCTAACTCTCTTTCCTGGAGAGAGGGAAACTAAAATTTCTTTTTCTCAAAGAAGAACTCCACCTGCAGGCATTCGGCAGACCAGCATTGCTTCCTTCTTCACATTGCGGCCAGGTATGGTGATGAGTCAGGAGGCATACAGGGAGCAAAAAACAAGTATGCTTTTTTTTTTTTTTTTCCCATGCAGGAACATTTATGAGAAGTGGTATTTGTGCATTGTGTTAAACTTAGCTGACCATCAGAAGTATACAGAGAAAATCATGTGGGGCCGGAGCAATAGCACAGTGGGTAGGGCATTTGCCTTGCATGCAGCCGAACCCGGGTTCGATCCCGGCATCCCATATGGTCCCCCAGCACCGCCAGGAGTAATTCCTGAGTACAGAGCCAGGAGTAACCCCTGAGCATTGCTGGGTGTGACCCAAAAAGCAAAAAAAAAAAAAAAAAAGGTGAAAAGTAGTATGTGCATACTTTTTGTCACATCTGGAAATGCTCAGGGACTACTCCTGGCTCTGTACTCAGAAATTACCCCTGGTGGTGCTCAGGGACCATATGGGATGCGGGGATCTAACCGGGTAGGCCGCATGCAAGACAAACACCCTACCGCTGCACTATCACTCCGGCCCAGTATGTGCATATTTTTATACCTTTCTTGTTCTGATTTGCTTCATTTAATATTAAATACTTCTATTTAAAACAGTGAGATGAGTTATACTTTCAGAGTTGGGATACATAGGGGAGCTGATCTTCCATTAGTTGTGGATGGACACACACATGCCCGACAATAATGAGTAGTCTAAGACTGATTGATAATTTATATTTCTGTACAAACCTCAAAGTAGTTGAGGTCCGAAGATGCTTTTATTTTCTTGGACATAGTGGTATAAAGTTGGCAGTTCTTTGCTTGCATCTCCCCCTCTTCAGGAGACAAGCTGCCTCAGAGCAAGCTCAGACTTACAGAACAGGGTTCCTACCATCTGAAAGTGTTGGGAGAGTTTCTTACTTTTGATGCAGTTGCTAGAATTTTTTTTTGCATAAATTTTCAAAATGCACTGCCCTCCCTACCCCACACAAAAACTTAAAATACCCTTTTGTTTTAAGGAATGGAAGATTAAAAAAAAAATCCCCCAAATTGTTATGCAATCTGAATTCTTAGGCAAAGCTGAAAACTCACAAGACTTTTTTGCAATATAATTGTTAGAGAAGGAAAGATGTCAGTTTGTAATTAGTCTTGGTATAATTAGGAAGAGGATGGGATCCATTACATTCCTGATAAAATGGATAGTCCACCCTTTTAATTTTTTTTTTTTTTTTTTTTTTTTTGGGGGTTATATCCAGTGATGCTCAGAGGTTACTTGTGGCTGTACATTCAGGAATTACTCTTGGTGGTGTTCAGGGAGACCATATGGGATGCCGGAGATCGAACCTGGGTTGGCAGTGTACAAGGCAAATGTCCTACCTGCTGTATGATCGCCCCGGCCCCTAGATACCCACAACTTTTCACTACTGTCTAGAGGAACAATGGCATCCTAATTGTATTTTTACTCCTTTCCCATGAAATATCTGGTCAGGGGCCGGAGTGATTGTCCAGCGGGTAGGGCATTTGCCTTGCTGACCCCGGTTCGATCCCTGGCATCCCATATGGTCCCCTGAGCACTGCCAGGAGTAATTCCTGAGTGCAGAGCCAGGAGTAACCCCCTGAGCATTGCCAGGTGTGACCCCAAAAAAAAAACAAAAAAAAAAAAAAGACAAACAAAAGAAATATCTGGTCAATGGTAAAAATTGACTTTCTTCACACTCACTAGGTTTCTGCTTGGAATGGTTAATATGACCTTTGCTACTTTATAAAATTTTGTACTGAACCTGTTTCTCAAAGAATAATATTTAGTACGTATTTGGCTATGATCACTGTTTAGCACAAACCACAGGTATAAAAAAGGGGGGGAAAAAAAAAAAAAAAACTGATGTATCCTATGGTAATCATAGTCCACATATGAAAACTAAACTGGAAAATAGAGGCAGTGTGCTTAGCATGTTTTACTAGGAAGGTAATAGGAAACACCCACATATTTGATAATTGAGTAGGGGAATATAAGACCTGTTTTTTTTTTTTTTTTTTTGGGCCACACCGGCAATGCTCAGGGGTCCCTGGCTCTGCAGGCCCCTGGTGGTGCCGGGTTGGGGGGCGGGGGCGGGGCGGGCAAACTGTTTCACTCAGGAGAGACTGAAAACAGGAACATCAGCTCCAAGGAGGGTATGTGAAGAACCCAAGGTAGCAACAGTAGCCAATACCTCAGAGGCCAACTAAATCCTGCTCAGGGCAGTTTCTTAGGTAGTAATATTTGTTCATCTATTTTACTAGGAAATACAGATCGTGGTGATCAGAGAAGTGTTTCATCTCTTCTGGAGAATCAAACTAACCGAAAGCCTAAAGAAGATGTAACCCAACTAGACCATCCAGTCCAGATCACGGGAGGATGACTGCATTGCACCCCTTTGGCCACTTCAACCCCTGCAGATGTCCAGGATATTGGACTTTCTCATAATTTCCAGGCTGGGTGTCAGAGAAAAGGAGCCCCAGTTTTGACTGTACCATCTGTTTCGCAGCCTGACACCTTAGTCTGTGATGGGGAGATTAAAGCGTCACTACCTTGTCCATTCATTCGTGATTTGGAAAGTTCTTGTTTGCTAAACCAAGAGGAGGAAGAGGATTCTTCCTGGGAAAGGAAGTGGCTTCATGGAGCTAAGAAAAGTAACTGTGAAGGTGTTGAGAGACACATGAAACTTCTTGGGGGTAAGAAACAACAGCTTTTGGACAGGACTAAATTGGAAAAAGTGCCTGCTAAAGAGAATAGACAGTCTCCTACCCTTCAAACATACAAGCATTCCCGGAGTGGAGAAAACAGAGAATCAGTGAAACAAAACCCTTGTCCTGGTCCAGTATCTGTCCGGGACGTTGAAAAGAATGATGACTCCTGGAGTCAACTTTTCACTGCGGATTCTCAGGGCCAGCAGGTCATTGCTCACAACTCTAGATCTCCTTTCCGAGAGGTCACGAACAACTGGAATCATGACTCAGACCGGTTTCCTGATAGCCCTCGGGCTAAGTGCCGAGACAGGACCATGCAATTAAGCCTGCAGCCCAATTTGCTTTTTACCCAGGATTCTGAAGGCAATCAGGTTATCAGGCACTGTATCTGATGTCTTTAGGAGGATTTGGTTGTGAATAGATTTTGTACTATGAGAGAAGGGTGGAAGGGAAGCATGGCGGTGAAGCTGTAATTATTGATTATTTATGGCAACTAAGGTTGTGTGGCACTAGTAGGGGCTATTGACATCATGCCTTTCATGGGAAAAAGGATAAATTCTTGAGCTATAGGTAGGACAGACATATCTCCACTGGAGCCTTACTCATCTTGCATAGAGCATTTTTGTTCTTTTAGGTACCTGAAAGACATTACTTATGTATGTTTTGTTTTTATGCCACACCTGGGAGTGAGTGGTCAGGAGTATTCCCAGTTTGCTGTTTAGAGGTTGCTCCTAGCAAAGTTCTGGGGTCCATGCAGTTCTAGGGTCCCAGTGCATGAAAAGAATGTGCAGTAGCTTTTTTTTTTTTTTTAACTTTTGGGTTATACCCAGCGATGTTCAGGGTTATTCCTGTCTCTGCACTCAGGACTTATTCCTTGCAGTGCTCAGGGAGCAAAGGGCAAACCGGATTGGCCACATCAAGGCAAACACCCTACCCACTGTACTGTTCTCTAGCCCCTAGCTCTATAATCTCCCTGGCTCTTTGGATGTATTTTTTATCTCAAGCTGTGTGTAATCTTACTCAGTTCCTTGAGACTCAGTCCCTGAGTAAAGGCAAATCTGTATCCAGGGAAGATGGGGAAAAGAATGATAGTTCTTTTGGGGTTTTTTTTTTGGTGGTATATTACAGTACTTTAAAATAACTCTCCCGGGCGGGAGCGATAGCCCAGCGGGTAGGGCATTTGCCTTGCATGCGCTGGCCTATGCTGGCCTGGGATCGATCCCTGGCATCCCATATGGTCCCCGAGCACCGCCAGGAGTAATTCCTGAGCAAAGAGACAGGAGTAACCCCTGAGCATCGCCGGTGTGACTCAAAAAAAAAAAAAAAAAAAAAAAAACTCTCCCTATAAAAATCTTGAGCTATCTACATAGTACTACTACTGTGTGGGAGAGAATGGCCTTTGTAAAACCATGAATACAAATAACTGTTGACAAAACTGGCTCTGATAATTAAAATATCATCCACTTTATTCTTGAAAAGGCAACTTTTTAATAGTATAATGGTTGGTCTGCCATGGATCTGATGAGTCTAATTTTGTGGTCTACTAGGTATATTATCCATAGGTGGCATTTTCCTGTGTTGCAGGTGAGGTACCAAGCTTCTGGAGGAGCAAGTGTATAAGTTTAAGGGGAACTGCTTTAAGAGATTAAGGAAAAATCTCTACAGGAAAGGATAAGAACCTTAGGTAAAATTTCTTTCCTAAAGGCATCTTATGAGAAAAAGGAAGATGTCAGGATCCTGTTTATTGAAGTTCCTTGATCTTAAAATTAAAAGAAACCTAAACCTGTAATGGATACAGGTAATGACAACTCAAGAGATGGACATTGAAACTGCGGTATCTCTTCAGATCCCTTCCTTTAATGTTAGGTAGTGCTTCAACCCAAACACACAGGATGCATACCAGAGAAAAGGACTTGAGGGTATCTGAATCATGCATGATATAGTAGGTACAAATCTTGGCCCAATGCAAAGGAGCAGTCAGAAGAAAGATGTAAGCTCGTTCCCTCCCCATTTCTCTTTCCTACTGGGCTTAAAGTCCTTAGAAGAGAAAGTTTTTACAATCAGTGGAACTGATGAGGCCTCAGGGCCTTGGAGGGTAGATTTGGTTGTAGAGTATTACAAAATACATTTAAGAAAAAAAAAACAGCCCAGGCCCCTCAGCAACCCAAACAGTCAGCTGGCCCAGTGGCTGGACCTCCTATATGTAGGTGCAGAGAAGGGGAATAGGGTAATTTCTGGGCATTGGTGTGGTTTATGATGGAGCAGCATTAAGATTTTCCCTGACCTGTGAATAAGTACATAAACAGCCCCATCCCCCCTCAGCCCTGCTCTGCTGCAAGGAAGTCACTGACAGTGAGTGACATGTGGGCACAAAGTGTCCACTGAGACCAGTTATAGTGACTAATGCAATGAAGTCATACATTTAGGACCCATTTTTCACATAGGGGTAAAAGAAAAACCAGGAACTTCTATCTCACCCTTTAGACTGAGACAATCCAAACTACAAACTTATCTGTAACAAGTTTCTCATCTCCAAATAGGCCTTAGCTTCTGCTAAAGTGTGACAAATGGAAAATACATAATTGAGCTCTTCTTTTTCAATCCAAGCTTGAGCTTTCAGCAAGACTGTTGCAGATTTCTAATTGAGAGGCAGAAACACCTGCGGTGAGGAAGGCAGCTATTGAAGGAACTTCAGGAGGCGTGAGACAGTTTGCAAAGCTGAATGCTGTCAGTTTCCTTTTCTAGTGATGTCCTCTTCCTTCAGTGCAAACTTCCTCCTAAGGACCTCAGAGATAAGGATAGCAGGGTCTTCCTCTCCTTCAGTAAACTCCGGTTCCTGGAAATAAAATAGCTTCTATTTAGTACTGTTAACTATCTCATTTAAATCTAACAACAATCTTGTAAAGTCAGTGTGGTCCCCCAAAAACAATAAGATCCATAGTAGAATGTTTATATCACAAGGGAACTGTGGGAATAAAGTCAACTCCAGATTGGAGTAGTGTCATGTTAAATGGTGTATCTTAAGAAATAGATCCTGCGGGAGGCGTTAGTACAGCTGGTAGGGCATTTGCTTTGCACACAGCCAACTGGGATATGACCCCCAGCATCCCATATGGTCCCCTGAGCACCGTCAGGAGTAATTCCTGAGTGCAAGCTGGGAGTAACACCTGAGTATCACCGGGTGTGACCCAAAAAGCAAAAAAAAAAAAAAAAAAATTACTGGTCAGTAGTTTAGATAAAGGCCTAATAAGTCCTACTAAGTCCTGAAACCAAATAAACAAGAACTACCTTTATCACTTTCTGGAATCTTTTGCTGTTGGAGGCTACTTTCCCATTTTTAGTCACCAACTTTGTCTACTCTTAAGGGAGGAAGAGTCCAGGACAGGAGTGGGATGACTCTTAAACTTGTGTTTAACGGGTACAAGAGTCAAGGAAAGAAGACTGACACTTTAAAAGCAATCTGAAACACCAACCAAAACAAAAGGTTAGCCATGAAGCAGTAGTAGCTAACTGGAAATGTGGAAACCAATGAAGGATTAATATAACAAACATGGCTAAGTGTTGGGGGCTGTATGGGGGCCCAACAATATTGGGGTCCGTCAGGTTCCCTGGTCACGCCTGATGACATGAACAAAAGGCCACAAGTCCAGTTTAGATAATCCAAAAGATTACTTCTACGAGCTTCACTCCACGCCACAGCTATGCACTCTGCCACCACCGCTCCTGCTGACAGACACACAGACCAAGTGTTCCCGAACATGTGCACCCACTGCCAGCCCACCAGAGCCAGAAGTCTCTGCCTCCCCAGGGGGCAGGGTCTAACAACGGGGCACCACATCCCTTTGGCTCAGGCTTAAGAGATGCTAATATAGAGCACTGCTCTTCTCCCAGGCTAATAAACAATCCACTAATATTATACCTGTGCCAAGCTGATCACGAGGCACCCGGGAGGGAAGGCGGGTTCTAGCCCTGGCTGCCATCCCAGCAGAGCCTCGCAAGAATCCAGAGGAGCCCCCATACCACGAGGGCCACCATTTTCCACACCTCGACTCCCCAGCTCGTCAGAGCTCTACCCAGCAGAAGAGTTGATCACAAGCCCGTAATCACGCCGCATTTATCATCAGTAAATGCACGAGATGAGAGGCGACTACAAGAGTATCCCACCCGCACGGCAGAGCCTGGCAAGCTACCCGTGTCCTATTTGATATGCCAAATACCAGTAACAATTACAGACCTCATTCCCATGACCTGATGGAATGGTTTGAGGCTCTATGTTCCTGGAGCGAGCAGATGCCCTTGGGCTACGCTAGCCTGTGACAGGACGTATGGAGATGTTACTGGTGCCCGCTGGAGCAAATTGATGATCAACGGGAAGACAAGTGATACATGTGGATAATATAGCTAGTTTTCTTATGTAAGCACAACAAGAGAGAGAGAGAGAGAGAGAGAGAGAGAGAGAGAGGTATATTGACTGACTTTCTCACACACCCAAGATTAAATATATGGGGTGTACTTTCTGGGGAGATCACTTAAATATCCAAACTGTTCCCCATGCCAGATTAATGATCTCTTCCAACTCCCTCAAAGTCCTGTCTCTGGTAACAGACTTGCTCTGCTCCAGGGCATTAAGTCTTCTTGCTCTACTTCAAAGCCCTTGGGGGAGGGGGATACTTTTAGGTGAGGCAAACTGTTCTAACCTATGCTCTCATCTTTTGGTCTTTAGTCATGACAATTCTTTTTTTTCTTTTTTGGATCACACCCAGCAATGTTCAGAGGTTTCTCCTGGCTTTGCACTCAGGAATCACTCCTGGCAGTACTCCGGGGACCATATGGGATGCTGGGGATCAAACCCAGGCCGGCATGGGTTGGCCGTGCAAGGCAAATGCCCTACCCGCTGGGCTATCGCTCCAGCCTGACAGAATTTATTCTGAGTCCCATTTTGTAGCCAGGGTGGCTCTTCTCTTGGTACAGAGTCCCTCTAGTAGTCCATCTAGTAGAGGACCGGTACAGGTGGTGTGAAGAATTAGATCTAATCTAAATGGAACTGGGGTTTATAGTTAGAAAATTATGGCGGGATGTTCAGGAGCAATCAACTCAGAGTCAAACTAACTTACAAATACCTGCCCCCATACTCCCTTTCTGTTTACACACTCCCTTTCTGTTTACACCGGTCACACTCAGGGGTTACTCCTGGCTCTTCGCTCAAGAATTACTCCTGACGGAGCTAGGGGACCATATGAGATGCCAGGGATCGAACCTGGGTTGGCTGCATGCAAGGCAAATGCCCTCTCCGCTGTCCTATTGCTCCAGCCCCAGCCCCAGTTTTCTTAGCTTACACATGCAGCTTCTCTGGCAGGTACTCAGATATTTGAAATACTGTAAGGTAATCATTCTTTCTGGCTGGGAGCTCTAGGGCTCTTCTGCCAGTTATGTCTCAAAGTAGATAATTCTCAAATCTCACTCTTCCATCAGAAACACTCAAAACTACTACTTGTGGGTTTTGCTTTTCATAAATTCAATGACATTTTGGGAGGGGGATAAGCGGTCAACAAGGCTACAACCTGAAGTGTTCTAGGAACTATGCGCTGCAGTGGTGGGAACCCAGAGTCTCACACATGCAAGTCATGTGATCTTCCACTTGCCACATCCCTGGCCCTGTTTTGTTTTCGGCTCTGCACATGGATCACTCCAGATTGCATGTACTGCTAGGGATAAAATGGTCAGCTGTGTGCAAAACAAACACCTTGTTCACTGTATATCTTTAGCCCCTAGACTCTGAGTTTAAGGTATATTTTTTTAAGAAAATAAGTCAAACAATTCTGATGTGTAGCCAGATTTAAAAATCTAGCTACTAAGAATCTCAAAAAGCTTTGACTTCACCTGAATTTGAGAGTTGATTTGAAAAATAGATTACTGTGTTTTAAAGCAAAATATTCCAATGAAATTTTCCTTTCACCAATAAATTTAACAACTGGGGCTAGAGCGATAGCACAGCGGGTAGGGCGTTTGCCTTGCACACAGCCGACCTGGGTTCTATCCCCGGCATCCCATATGGTCCCCTGAGCACCGCCAGGAGTAATTCCTGAGCGAAGAGCCAGGAGAAACCCCTGAGCATTGCCGGGTGTGACCCAAAAAAGCAAAAAAAAAAAAAAAAAAAAAATTAGCAACTTGAGATGCAAAAATAATATAACCCCATGTTTAAGGTTGGGGCACAGTATGGGGCACAGTATCACTAGCAGTATGACAACTGTAGTAGTACAACTTTGGGCTGGATCCAGAATGTGGGTGAGCCTTCTTGTAAAATCCATGCTAGTAAAAACTTAGGCTAGATCGTCATTAGGTTAGAACATCCCAATCAAATGTCAGGTTGGTTTCAAAGGGCACCAACCCAGGCAAGAGGCAGGTAGCTAGTTGTGAACTAAGGAACGAACAGCTATTGCTCATAGTACTCTTCTGAAATATCTTCTAGAGCAGTTTTTTCTAAAGTGGGGCTACTGGGAAGATCCATGGGATGGTAGTAGTGTTGTGTGCAATTAATTTGGTGGCAGTGAATGATATTTTCTGGAAAGAGGTGGTAAGCCAAATTTCATAACCTCCTCTGTATTAGAGCCTTGGCAACTTAAACAGCACAGCATGTATCAGCAGAAATCCTTATAAAAATACTTAAAGATCTTGGGGCCAGGAGCAATAGCACAGCGGGTAGGGCATTTGCTTTGCAAACCGGGTTTGATCCTCAGCATCCCATATAATCCCCGAGCAGGAGTAAACCCAGAGCATCCAGATGCCTAGCCAGTGGCTCAAAAAGACCAAACAAACAAACAAACAAACTTACAGATCTTGGCTCTGTTTCATCCGGTGAAAGTCTTTCAGGATCCCCATCATATCTGCAAAGCTGCTGGCCTTTGACAAAGAGATGCAGTCATCCTCTTCAGATGAGCTGCAGGTAGCTTTGTGTTCTGTTTTACAACATTCTGGGCTGGCAGAACAAAGCAGGGGGACTGATGGAAGCTCAGGGACCTCTACCTCAGTCTCCTCGGTAATGTCACTAATGACAAAGGAAGTTGTAGAGTGGAATGAGGATCCAAAACAAGGTAAGGGAGAAGAGACATTTGAACTTCCTGGAGATAAGAAATCTGGCGTTAATGAAGTCGAAGCTGAAAGAGAAAACAATAAGCACGGATGGGGATTGAGACTAGAATAGAGCAGTAAAACCTCTTCCCCCACAAGCATTACCTATATTCATTTTCTGGTCTTACACCATGGTATAACTGAAGAGCCAGAATGGTATCTGTAAACCTATGGTCATTTCTTCTACTACTCCCTTCCCCACTCAGGATCTCAAAAAGATGTAGAACTATAGGATTCTATAAGCTCGCATTTTACAGTAGGCTGTGGAGTAAAAAGTACAGAGCAATAATGAAAGAACTGAGATCTCAACTCGTCCTTTTCTCTAACCAGGCTTGTGTTTCTGACTATGCTTCCTGAATCCTTTGAATATTGGAAGAACTATTCCACAACAAAGGGCTGGAGCGGTAGCACAGCCGGATAGGGCGTTTGTCTTGTACATGGCCAATCGAGATTCGATCCCCGGCATCCCATATGGGCCCCTGAGCACTGCCAGGAGTAATTCCTGAGTGAAGAGCCAGGAGTAATCCCTGAGCGTCGCAGGGTGTGACCCAAAAAAAGCAAAGAAAAAGGGGCCGGAGCGATAGCCCAGTGGGTAGGGCATTTGCCTTGCACGTGGCGGCCCATGCCGGCCCGGGTTCGATCCCGGCATCCCATATGGTCCCCCAAGCACTGCCAGGAGTAATTCCTGAGTGCAGAGCCAGGAGTAACCCCTGAGCATTGCCGGATGTGACCCAAAAAAAAAAAGTATTCCATAACAAAACAGAGAGGCTGATGGTTCTTCCTGGTCCTCCTACCCCTCAATTATTTGTATGTTTGGGGGCCACACCCCAGCAGTGCTGACAGTTTACCCTTGGCTCTGTACTCACTGCTAGGTATGGCCGCAAGTCCAATAAATAAAGTACTGACATTTGTGGGGAATGTAAAGAAGTGTCAAAACCCAAGTACTTCAATGTGATGTGTTCATTTTTCTGTAGTGATTAGGATATTACAGCTCTCAGCCTCTCAACCACTTAGACTGCTCCTCATAACTCTTTCAACATTTGACGTCTTTTTCTCTGGGCTCAAGACCAAATGATCAGGGCTGGGAGAAGGCACAGTGGTTAGAGCAAGCCTAACATGCACAAGACTAAGATTTGAGTTTTGGCACCACATGATCTCCCCAAGCTTCATGCTGGGTGAAGCCCTAGATGCCCCCAGCACTGCTGGGTGGCTTGAATACTCTTAACACTGCAAGGCCTGAGTAGTATTCCATCCTGGGCCTTTGCATTAAACCACCAATGTAGTTAGTCAAGAGTCACTGGTGAAGGCCTTGGTCTCCTGAGTACCACTTAGAAGGCCCTTGAACAGCTTCATCTTAGTATCACTTGTATCACTTGTCTTCCCATTGTTCATGGATTTGCTCAAGCAGGCAACAGTAATCCTGTAGCGCTAATGTAGCCCAAGGGCATCTGCTCCAGGAACACGCATGAAGAGCCTCAAACCATTCCTTCAGGTCATGAGAATGAGATCTATAATTGTTACTGGTTTTTGGCATATCAAATACAACACAGGTAGCTTGCCAGGCTCTGCCGTGCGGATGGGATATTTTCAGTAATAGGCTCTCATCTTGTGCATTTACTGACGAACCCCAACGGGAGAAATCGGCTTTTCTTTTTGGGTGGACTCTATCGAGCTGTGGAGTCTGGATGTTGAGAATGACTGTCCTCATTCATACAACACCAGAAGTAAGCCCAAGCACAGCGGGATGTGACACCACCTTCCCTCCCCATCAAAAAAAAAAAGAAAGGAAGAGGAGGCAGGAAATGATACACATTCTTAAATTTTCCAAATCCCTGACACAACCAGGATCTAGTTTCAACTATTTTTTTCTTTTTGTCTACACCCAGGGCTCTGCCCCATGGGCCCTGGATGGTTGATGGTCTGACATAGAAAAAGACTGGGTCCCCTGGGATGAAACCATAGTCACAGCAGAGCCTGGCAAGCTACCCATGGTGTATTCGATATGGCAAAAACAGTTAACAATAATGGACCTTAGTCCCAACAAATGGAGACATTACTAGTGCCCGATCCAGCAAATTGATGAACAATGGGAAGATAAGTGATACAAGTGGGCCACACCCAGCGGTGCTCATCTTAGTATATTATATTTATTCCATACATTTGATAATCCCTAGCCAAAGGGTATCAGAATCAAACTATTGGGGGGGGTTTGGAAAGATAGTACAGAGGCTTAGTCTTGCATGTGGCTAACCCATGTTCAATTCTCAGCCTGCATATGTCTCCTCAGCACTTCAGGAGTGATCCCTAAGTACAGAACCAGGAGTAGTTCTGAAGACCACGGTGTATGCGGCTCACCCCTCCACCTCTCTCAAATTAATTTTTTTTTTAAGTTTTTGGTAATCACAAGGAAAGGCTAAAAAGAAATTGTGCTTCACATGTAGTAGTTCTTTAAAAATTACACTACAGTTGGCCAGGGAGATAGTTCAGGGGATTGGAGGATACACCTTGTATGCAGGAGCCTGGGTTTGATCTCCAGCACTGTCTGGTCCCTAAACATGCTTGAGAGTAGCCCATAAATAATTATATATTAAAAATTATATAATTATTTATGGCAAGCTACCCGGTGTGGGCCCAAATAAATAAGTGTGGGCCCAAAACCAAGCCGGAAAAAAAGTAATTATTCTAAAGCCTGGCTACAAAACACTCCTTTATAAGATTTGCTAAGATGAGACCTAGCTGTGGTTTTAGTATTTAAGCTTTTGAAACTCCCGAAATTAGACTTCCATTTCAATCTAATCTTGAGCCCCTTTTGCTGTTAGATGGACGGCTTCCCAAAACAGTCATATTGATTTGCTTAGTTTCCTCAGCATCAGGGAACTTATTTCATATTGAAAAGGAATGTGGGGGTCAGAGTGCTAGTATAATGGAGAGGACATTTGCCTTGCATGCAGCCAACCCAAGTTCAATGCCCTGCATCCAATACGGTTCCCTGAGCATCACCAGGAGTAATTCCTGAGTGCAGAGCCAGGAATAACCCCTGAGCATCACCAGGTGAGACCCAAAAAGCGAAGAAAAAAAAAAAACAGAAAAGGTATGCTGCTGATAGCTCAAGGAAGACATGATCTTAAAAGGAGGTTGGTGTTTGTGGCCAAAAAAAGAAATTTGCCTAGTATCACTTTATCACTTGTCTTCCTGTTGATCATCAATTTGCTTGTGTGGGCACTAGTAACATCTCCTTATGTCCTGTCATATGCTAATGTAGCCCAAGGGGAGCGAGGAGAGAGCTGCCTAGTGTTACAGGTTAAAAATGATTCTGTCTCTAACTAAGCCATACAGGGACTACCACAGGCCAGCCCAACCTCAGAAAGTCCAGAATCAGAGGCCTAAATTCCCTCTGAACAAGGGAACATCGTTTTCCTTAAACCATATCTCTATGGTTCAATAGCCTGCTACATTCTGGCCCTGGCTCAAGGGCTCCTACCTGCATCAGCTGCCACTATCTTAGCAATTTGGCTGCGAAGATGGCTCAACTCATCCTGTAGCTCTGTGGTGCGGCTTAGGGCTGGCAGAGCTGGCTTCTTAAAAGGCCAGGAGTCTTTCTTCAGATCCACGGAGGTTGGGCACTGAGGCATTGCGCTGCATAACAATCAGAGGGCTGGGTTTCCAGGGGTGCCTGAGGGGCCGTGTATCACTCCTAGACCAAGGAAAGACAAGTATGCCTATTAGATAGCTGGTGATGTTCCCCTTTAGATATTCCTTCACCTTCTCATACAAGAGTTAATATTGGGTGTCATGCTCTACTGAGCCTTAGGCTCCAGCTACACTTAGCTTAAGTGAAGAGCTACTCCCTGCCTTTAGGGAACCTCCAGAACAGACATAATGGGAGCTTGGGCAGAATTGGACTGATTTCATAATTTTATATGGCATAAATGTTTTTATCATGAATCTTGCTTGCCCCAGTTCAATATTCTTCCTGCGTGGGACATACATGTAGATATTCTAAGAGTAGTTGGCCACAGTGGATCAACCATAATGTAATCAATTTTCCTAGTTCAAAGAGAAGAGAACAAAGGGAAGCCAAAATAGCTAAAAACCCCTTCTCCTTTCTCCTAGCTTATTTTACAGATCAAAGCCCACCAAAACCTTTCAGCCTAGCCCATTGTGGGTTGGGCTATCTAGAGATGGAGCCAGGTAAATGACCCTGAGGTGCCAGTGCACCTCTGGACAAACTGACTTGTCTCAGATTCTAAAGGTAATGCCAAAGTGAATTATTCTGATGGATTTTGAACCTTAGTGGGACCCAGAGTCTGAGATCAGCTGGCTATATATTCATGGTAAAAAGTATTAATGCTATTTCCTATAAATTACATTCTGAACTGCTTTCTGGTTCAGAGATGCAGCCCCTCCCAATGCTGCTAGGGAGATTTTGCCTCAGGGAATCAGCTCTGGCAGGAACCAAAAGGCCCACCTAAAGATCTGCATTTCAAAAGGGTCATTTACCAGGCTCCATCTCTAGATAGCCCAACCCACAATGGGCTAGGTTGAAAGGTTTTGGTGGGCTTTGATCTGTAAAATAAGCTAGGATAAAGGAGAAGGGTTTTTTTTTTTTTTTTTTTTTTTTAGCCATTTTGGCTTCCCTTTGCTCTCCTCTCCTACTCTGTTCTTCCCTGTTTAGCTTTAATACATGGTAGTGGCCATCTTGGCCCAAGATTTTAAACCCGTATGCAGCTGGGGCCCAGCTAGGAACCCAAAGTCCGGGGTTTCCTATTGTTGGGTTGTATATCAAAACCTGTGAGAGTAAAACTTTTTTGAAACTTTGTTGGATTCTCCAACTTTCTCGGGCCGCCAGTCCCCTGGAGCAGAAGGGGTTCCCTGACCCAGCTCCCGGATTTTATTGGGTACCCAGCATTCCCCAACAGGTTAATATAGTCATATTCATTTAATTCCTGTTAAATTAATATACTTAATTACTACTATTTCAGTCTCTCCCAAGCATTCTTTTGGCTGGCTGCTACCTTATCTGGGAAAAAGATGCCCATTCCGCAGCAGACCAGCTATGGCTCAGCTACCTGACCCGGGCATATGTCTCCTCTTCATCTGCAGCAATCCAGGCAATGTCTGCCAGAGTAGGGACTGGGGGCACATCCTTCAGACATAAGTCAGAGACATTGGGCAGGGTCTATAGGAAAAGAAAATGAACCGTTTAATGACATCATGAGACAATTAGTGATTGTGAAGTATTTATGAGGAGCACTTAACACAAACAAGGTCCCTAGAAGGGGAAAGAAGATTTCCAAAATGAAATGGCTTCAGTAAGAGGCCACAAACAAGGGTGAACAGATTGTCCAGCATGGCCAAAACAGAATGAAGTAGGAGGTTAGAAAGTAAACTGGGGGCCGGAGCGATAGTCCAGCAGGTAGGGCGTCTGCCTTGCACACAGCCGACCCAGGTTCGATCCCGGGCATCCCATATGGTCCCCTGAGCACCACCAGGAATAATTCCTGAGTGCAGAGCCAGGAGTAACCCTTGAGCATTGCCGGGTGTGACCCAAAAAGCAAAAAAAAAAAAAAAAAAAGGAAAGTAAACTTGGAGCTTTGGCCCTAAGACAAAAATGAACCTGAGTATTTTTAAAAAAAAGATAAAATTAAGTTTTATCTTTAGTTTTAAAAGATCCCTTTGGCTATTGTGAGGACTATGGATAGGAGAGAGGAGAACTGTTGGAGGACATGTTTAGCTAATCTGGGAGTTTTGTTGTTTTGCTCACTCCCAGCTTAATCTTATTTAAGCCAATGTTCATTCTAATGAGATCTCTCTTCTATGTAAACACTTCTAGAGGGTGTGGCAGTTACAGAAGTCACCTTGATTGAATAACTTCTGACTTATACATCTACTAAGACTTCTATGTTTTCTAGATTGGGCACAGCTCCTCTTTATACCCACTGCACCCAACGTGGGACAGTTAGAATATACCAGGAGACTACCACCCTGGCTACGCTGAGACTAAAGGCAGACTATAGGAAGGATCATACTAGTTTGCTCTAAGCAGGCGAGTATGACCCTTTCTGTACATGAGAACAAGATACTCAGAATCACCCTGGTGCAGATAATAATAAGGACCTTGTGGGTACCATCTAGATTACATGAAGCTCATGAAGTTAAGATGTATTACTTTATATCAGCCCCCTCTCTCTCCAGTGTTTTACATAAGAGATAATCTCGGGATTAGTCCTTGGTGTAACCTTTGTTTATACCTACAATAGGGTGTGGCACTACACTCTGTTTAGGGTTCTTTGTTGGCGTGACAACCTCCCGATTGGGTTACTTTGGTGTATATAAGGGGCTGACTTGAGGCCCCTTCACCTTTTGCTTTTGGTTCCTCAGCCTTCAGCTTTTGGCTCCTGCGGCTTTTGGCTTTTGGCTTTGGCCTTTTGCTCTTTGGCCTTTTGCTCCTTCTGGGTAGGACTCAGCTCGGGTGACATCCTCTCTCTTTGGTGGGAGACTTAGGCTCTTTTGTATGGTCTAAGTTCGGACCAGAGCTAGAGTTTGTTCATTATATTGGATTGCTGTGGAAGAGCTTTTGTACTATTAAAAGCCATTTTTGGAACTGCACCAGACTCGTGAGTTTTCATCTTTCTCCCGGCGTCCTCGGAAGTAGAAGACAACCTCTGTCCTGACACTGTCGGGGACCCCGGCGGCGTTCCCGACAGAGAACAACTGTGAGGCTTTTCCTAGAAGAACATGGCTTAGGGGCAGGGATGCAGCCTGTTTTTATAGGTTTGGTTTTACTAGAAAATATCGTACCATTCACTTTGATGTTGTCTGTGGTTGCTTTTAAGCTACAACTGAAGAACTGAGTAGACCATGATGGCCCATATCCTTTAAAGAAAAAGTTTCATGATCCTTGCTGAGAGCAAAGAGTTCTCAAGCCACTTGGGTCAGAATTATGTTTTAAAAAAACATGGTCACTGTTAAGATTGTTTTGCCCTCTGGTTATAAGACTGTAAGCGCCAAGAACATCATTAATATGTTACGTGGACAGAAATTTCTCCTAGCTAGTTCTTACAGCAACTCTGAAGCTGAGATCTATGCTAGGCTATTATAGCACCACTGTGTTAAGCAAATATGTTTTGATTAAAGAAAAAGGAATGACTGTACAAAAGCAATTATAAAAAATTCCCTAAAACATCCCCCTCAACTCCAATAACAAGAGCAGTTAATTGACACATAATTATCATTGGCTATATATAAAAAAATGCACCTGAGTCTTATATATTGTTTCATCAATCAGACCTTGCATTCAGTAGCAGAGAGGTATCCTGAAGGGCTTGAGCTCATTCTTTGCATCAAAGCTCTCCTCCCCAGCACTGCCAGGTACTGCTAATGTGGCCCCAAGCAGCACTGCATCACTGAGCCCGAGCACCACGAACTGTCAGGTTATCAGGGCCCAGATCAAGTATCTCCAGAAGTGGTCTTTGGGCCCGTGCATACTGCTGGGGAGGGGGCGTGTCCTCCAAAACACAGATCTGGAAAAATATGGAAAAAACTAGACCTAACCATTAACAGTTGCTGAATCAAGACTATGTGATTATAGTTAATTTCCCTTTCGCTTTTATTTAGTTATTTAAATGTATTTATTTATTTTTCCTTTTCTGGGTTCACAAACAGCTCTGCACTCAGCAATTACTCCTGGTTGTGCTCGGGAAGCGTATGGGATGCAGCAGATCGAACCTGGGTCTGCTGAGTGCAAGGCAAATGCCCTACCCACTATACTATTGCTCTGGCTCCTTTTAAATTTTCCACTATTTAACAATCTCATATAGATAATTTTTTTTAAAGTAAAATTCCTTAAAATAGGGGCTAGAGAAATAATATAGCAGATAGAG
Source organism: Cryptotis parvus (assembly GCA_021461705.1). Lineage (NCBI taxonomy): Eukaryota > Metazoa > Chordata > Mammalia > Eulipotyphla > Soricidae > Cryptotis > Cryptotis parvus. The sequence continues at coordinate 297,861 of JAJIBD010001342.1, read as the reverse complement.
TGCTTGCCTTACATGTAGCCTGCCTGGGCTCAAACCCTGGTCTCCCCATCTGGTCCCCTGAGCACTACCAGGAGTAAATTTGAGCATCACTGGGTGTAGTCCCAAAACAAACCATAAACAACAACAACAACAACAAATTTCTTAAAATCTGAGGCAAATAGCTCCCGAGCCAAACATAATAAATTCCTTAAAATCTGAGGTAATCACTTCATTTTAAATAATTTTTCAGTCCACATCATTAAATTTGATTTTTATCAAATTTAATGATTAATATATCATTAAATTTGGATTTTTCTTCTAGAAATTGGTAGATGGAATTGGTAGCTTTGACTTTTGGATAAGGAACCTTTGCTTCACAGGACTTAAATGACAGTCCATGGTTACAGAGCAGGTCTTGCACTGACCTAGGAATACCGCTAAGATAGACTATCTTGGAAGCCTTTATTTGCTTTCTAAGATTAGTCAAAGTGCTCCTCTGTTACTGGGAGTTAAATGAGTCAACATATATAAAGAACTTATTAGCACAGTGCCTGGCACATGGCATGTGCTTAGTGTTAATCTGGTATTACTATGTTTCAGACATACTCCTGCTCTGTGAAAGCCCATCTGGTCATTTCATACTGCCAGTTGTACGTTATCCATTGTTTCTGATATTTGACGCCAATATGGCAAACATCCTGTGCATATTCTTCAAACCAATTATGGGTAACTGGGATACTGCCCCAACACCTTTGTTAGCTCTAATTCTAACCCTGACACCGTTTCTAACTATAGATCCCATTACTTCACAGACTCAGCATCTGACATACAAACAGCTTCATTCTGTTCCCACCTGACCCACATCTTTTCAGGCACATATTCCTGTCACCTGTGGCTGGTTAGAAAGCTGAAGTTTTTCTTTCATGGCCCACCTTAAGCAAGCAGGCTAGAATCGGTGCTTAACCATTAGGCCTTAGGAGCTGGAAGCTGGGACTAGTGAATGGTAGTTTCTATTGCAGAATGGGGTCTTGGACACTTTAAGAAGTTCTACTGCATCAGAGTGGGGGGCTAATGACTCATAGTCACAGAGATAAGGGAAGTAATCCCTCCAAAAGGGAGGCGGATAGAAAGGATCGGGAGTGGGGCCGGGCGATAGCACAGAGGGTATGGCATTTGTCTTGCATGTTGCTGACCCGGGTTGATCCCTGGCATCCCATATTGTCCCCCAAGCAAAGCAAAAAAAAAAAAAATAAATAAAAAATAAAAGAAAGAAAAAGAAAAAGGAAGGCTCGGGAGTAATCACTTGTATCACTTGTCTTCCCGTTATTCATCAATTTGCTCTAGCAGGCACCAGTAACATCTCCATACATCCTGTCATGTGCTAGTGTAGCCCAAGGGCATCTGCTCACTCCAGGAACATGAAGAGCCTCACACTTCAGGTCATGGGAATGAGGTCTATAATTGATACTGGTTTTTGGCATATCAAACATGACACGGGTAGCTTGCCAGGCTCTCATCTCATGCATTTCTTGATGAACCAGGGAAAGATGAGATGGGGAATGATGGGCTTTTCTGCTGGGTGGAGCTCTGACGAGCTGTGGAGTCCAGATGTGGAAAATGACAGCCCTCATGGTGTGCGGGTTCCTCTGGCTTCTTCTGGGATGGTGGGCCAGGGCTAGACGCGCCTTCCCTCCTGGGTGCCCATGACCAGCTGCGCACAGGGAGAACTGGTAGCAGCTCTGCCCCATGTATCTGAGTCCACTTTTAAATATAAGAATAAAAAACTACAAATTCACTAGAAAAATGGGGTATATCTTCAGGACTTTGAATTTGGCAAAGGATTTTTTATATATATGACAAAAAATGAATCATGAATCACAAGAGAAAAATAGATAAATTGAGATTCATCAAAGTAGAAAAAAAGTATGATTTGAACGTCAATAGCAAGTGAAAAGACAAAAAATGGGAGGAAATACTTGCAAATCACTTCTCTGATAAGGGGATTCAATCTAGATTATGAAAAGATGTTTGGCTTCATTTAATCTCTAATAGTGTTGAAGATGTTTGCTTTAGATGCCCAGTATAAATTATCTAAACCCAAAGTAATAAGTTTCATTCTTTTTCATAGGCTATCCAGGTTTTCCCAGTACTTTTTTTTTTCTGGATAAGACCCAGAATACATACTGTGTACCTAGAATTACTAGGTAATTCTGTGTACCTAGAAGTACTAAAAGGATTAATAGACCAGCACATTTCTGTGCAACTGTGTTTTTGTTTTTACTAGGTATGCTTAGGAGTGTAATTGACAGGTCACGGCAACTTTATTTAACCATCTGAAGAACTGCGAGGCTGTTTTCCAGAACAGTAGCACCATTTTACATTCCTGCCAGCAGTGTATGAGGTTTCTGATGTCTTCCTTCCTGTCCTAGTGGGTGTGAAGTGTATCCTGTGGTTTTGATTTGCATTTTCCTGATGACTTATGAAGCCAAACATCAGGAGTAATGGCCTTAGGTAGTAACACTAAAAATATATGGCCAAATAGACAAGTTTTAGGACAGGTAAAGGAAAGTGGAGTTTTCAGTGTCCTCAAGAAGACTGATATGGCTGGTCTGGGGATATGGTTCGTCAAAAACTTTGGCCAGCTCTAATAAATTGGATTGCTAGACTTAATGGAATCTGAGCAGAGGCATCAAAAATTAATTTCTGAGAAAACCGAAAGTCTGTTGTGGTTTGTAAATTTGTGTGCAACAAGATACAGTAATGTTTTTGGCAAATGTTATTTCTTGACAAAAGCCAGAAGTGACCAGGAAAATAACATGACTTGGTACCTTCAGAAATCTGGGTAACAGAAGCATCACCCACCTCCCTTCCTTTCAGTGTACTTACCTCAAAAGATGCCCTAGGACATGGCTTCAGGGGCAGGTTGGTCCCAATCCTTCTCACTACACTGCGAGCAGCCCCATGGGGCTTATTTTGCCAGATTGGGATGGTCTAGAGCAGACACACAGGGACAGCAACAATCTCAGAAATAAGTCCAATTATTATCCCCACCACTGTCCCTCCCAGGGATACTACAGGGATAAGGTAGGTCTCAGTTTTTTTTTTTTTTTTTTTTTTTTTTGCTTTTTGGGTCACACCCGGCAATGCTCAGGGGTTTCTCCTAGCTCTGCACTTCGGGAATCACTCCTGGTGGTGCTCGGGGGACCATATGGGATGCCGGGGATCGAACCCAGGCCGGCAGAGGCCGGCGCGTGCAAAGGCAAACGCCCCTACCCGCTGGGCTATCGCCGGCCCGGTCTCAGTTTTAAATGAGGGTAGGGAAGATAGGTTTCCAAGTCACCAGCCTTCACCTTGGCCAGTCAACTAAGGGGTCACCTACTGCTGTTAAGGCAATCAGTGTTGGGAGAGGGTCTGTGAAGGGATTAGGATTTAGCTGGATGTAAGGATCATCCAGAATGCCTTCTTCTCTCTACAAACAAAAGGCAAAAATACTGATTCCTAAATTGCCCTAACCATAGTTAGTTCTGACTAGGGGAAAAGAGTAGAAAGGTAGTTTCTAACCCTCTAAAAATGAGGAAAGGAAAATGCTTCTAAGTTTATAATTTTGGCAGGCCAGGTGTCCAAGCTTCCCCACAGCACTCCTACCCTGGTATTAATATCCCTTACCACATTGGCTTCCATTCCCGACATCTCATCCAGCTCCTGCACTTGAAGGACAAGGCAGCCACACAGCAGCTCTAGAGGCTTGGAGGCGTGACTCCTTCATATCAGGCCATCTTAAGGAACACCAGACTTGGCTTCCTGTGAAACAAGCCCCAGAATAAGGACTCAATGGTAACTATACAAGCCCCACAAAACCATGTCCTGCAAGTATCTGTTTCTAGGGTACAAAAATCAATCTAAGGGCCGGAGCGATAGCCCAGCGGGTAGGGTGTTTGCCTTACCGCGGCCGGCCTGTGCCGGGTCTGGGTTCGATCCCGGCATCCCATATGGTCCCCGAGCACCGCCAGGAGTGATTCCTGAGTACAGAGCCAGGAGAAACCCTGAGCATTGCCGGGTGTGACCCAAAAGCAAAAAAAAAAAAAAAAAAAAAAAAATCAATCTAAGAGGTTGCCCTCACCCAATAATGACTCTCCGAATCTACCTTAAAAGTTCTGTTCCAAGCTTGCTACATGGTCATGGATCACCTCGGAGCCTTCCTGGACCCTTATGTTTCCTGAGGCAGAACTTGTAAAGATATAAGTAAAACCCTGTGGTAGTTCAAGAGCTCACGGGAGGGCCAAGAGATACAGCTTGAAAGAGTGGAGAACACGCCTGTCACATGCAAGGCCCTGTGTTTCTTTTCTTTATGTTTTTGGGCCACACCCAGTGGTGCTCAGGGCTTACTTCTGGTTCTGCCCTCAGGAATCATTTCTGGTGGGCTTGGGTGGCCTTCTGGGATGCTGGGGACTGAACTCAGGTCAGCCATGTGCAAGGCAAGTGCCTTACTGGCTGCCTTCCCGCCCCATGTTTTATCTCTGCAGCTCCAGGTTCAAGAACTGAACCGTCAGGCCTACACCAAAGAGCCTAGTATTGTCAGGAGTGACCTCTATAAAAATAGCTCATAGGAGTTACTGAGGATGTGATTCAAGTACTACAGCATATATATTGCATGTATAAAGTCCTAGGTTCTAACTTAGCACCACATGCTCCAAACCCCTATGTCCATGATAGCTCCCCCTAGCACCTCCAAGAATGATATCGATAACAATGACAACAAGAACACAGGGGAAAGCCAAGTTGCAGCTCTGTCCAAAGTCCAATGTTCACACTTAAAGATGAGATATAAAAAGGCTCAGCATGTGCCACCCAGCCTGGCACTGCTGGGACCTAGTGAACAGAACTAAGACAACAGAATGAACAGCCAGCTTTAGCAATCTCAGTCTACTGGGGAAAAAGCCAAATTGTTATATCCTGGTTCAGTCATCTATTGGCTTTGAGTATTGGGCAAGGCATTCAGTCTTCCTGACTGTTGCTTCTTCCATCTATAAAGAGTATAAGAGCTACCACTCTAGGTCTCTAGGTTATCTTAGGGTCCATTTGTGAAGTGAAATTGAACAACCCTCCCAGTCCCCATGAATGGATCCAGGGCCTCACACATACATAACAAATGTTCTACCTGCTGAGCTATATTTCTAGTCAAATGGCATTTTATTTATATTTGGCATCAGTGACCAACTACCGGAACTCAGGACTGCATATACACTCGAGGCATGTATCCTAACAGTTCATTAGGCATTTAAAATCCCATTTCAGGGGTCAGGGCTATAGCTCAGATATAAAGCACACAAGAGGGCAGCGTTACTCCTAACTAGATTGTAAGTGTGTGTGGTGCAAGAAACAAAGGGCCTTAGGCATGCAAGGCATATGCTCTACCACTCTAAGCCACATTCTCTGTCCTTCTGACTGTATCTATCTATATCTATATATCTACCTTTATATATGTATATATACATATATCACTTCACTTGTCACTTGTCTTCCCATTGTTCATTGATTTGCTCTAGCAGGCACCAGTAACATCTCTGTATGTCCTGTCATGTGCTAGTGTAGCACAAGGGCAACTGCTAGCTCCAGAAATATGAAGAGCCTCAAACCATTCCTTCAGGTCATGGGAATGAGGTCTATAATTGTTACTGGTATTTGGCATATCAAATATGACACGGGTAGCTTGCCAGGCTCTGCCGTGCAGGTGGGATACTCTTGTAGTAGCCTCACATCTAGGGCGAAATGAGGAAAGATCAGCTTTTCTGCTGGGTGGAGCTCTATTATGGAAATAAATGTATAGAATGAAACACAGACTTATGAAAGTAAACATTTGTTTTAGTTGTGCAGATATTCTGTAAATGTTTCTTAAGTGTTATTTATTCAGACAAGTCTTTACTGTTATCTTGTCTACCCACATACTGTTTAATTTATACTTCTTGTTGCTAACTTAGAATTTCTCTAAGATAAGCATTTACCTGACAGTTTTGATGGGTATAACTATTTAAATCATATTTAGCATCTATCAAACTTCACAAACATACACTACTTAAACAGCACACACATATAAAATATATATATCACTTGTATCACTTATCTTCCCGTTGTTCAGCGATTTGCTAAAATGGGCACCAGAAACATCTCCATACGTCCTGTCACATGCTAGTGTAGCCCAAGGAGTGATTCTTCATAAAATATATATATATATATATATAAAATATATAAATATATTTTGATTTTTGGGCAATGCTCAGGGGTTACTCTTGGCTCTGCACTCCTGGTGGTGCTCGGGGAACCATATGGGAGGGTGGAGATCGAATCCAGGTCACCCACATGCAAAACATGCAAGGCAAACGCCATACCTACTCTCCTATCACTCTAGCCTCTTCTGACTATATTCTTATTAGCTGCTCTTGTGTGATGAGAAGATGCAATCAAGGAGCTAGTGAATTCTATTGTTCATTAAACGCCAAAGGATTTCCAATTTGTGCTAGCCCTATGCTGGTCACTGACGAAGTACCGAAGGCATAAGACAGCCAATTATTCTTAAGGAACTCACAACCCAAAAGATAGAAGCTCAGTACTTAACCAGCAAAGGCTAAGTATCACTGCTTGAAAGAAACCAGTACAGGATTTCTAGGTTTTTTTCTCCTTCATGACAACCCCCTTTTTGCATGAGAAATCCAGCACAGGTGAGCTTGCCAAAAATGATCTTGTTGGTGTGCCAACAATTGTTGTAAGTGATAATACCAGCCTAGAACTGAGTATTGAATACAGGCAAAAAAGATACACATGATAACCTCTAAATGTATGTATCACAATCCACAGTGTATAAGAGAAGAGAGAGAGAGAGAGAGAGAGAGAGAGAGAGAGAGAGAGAGAGAGAGAGAAGATATAATGAACTCTCCATAGAGGCAGGCTAGGGGAGAGGGGAGGGAATCGGGACATTGGTGGTGGGAAATGGGCACTGGTGGAGGGATTGGTGCTGAAACAATGTATGACTGAAACCCGGACATGAACATCTTTGTAACTGTATATCTCACAGAGTATAATAAAATATTTTTTTTAAAAAATGCTCCTGCTGATTTTGATTTTTGGTCTGTGTTCAGAAATAATTTGCCAAGTTTTTTGTGATCCCTAAATTCAGTTACAAGACCCCCATGTGGGGCATGAGCGATAGCACAGGGGAGGGCATTTGCCTTGCACGTGGCCGACCTGGGTTCGATCCCCAGCATCCCATATAGTCTCTCAAGCACTGCCAGGAGTAACCCCTGAGTGTCTCCGGGATGACCCAAAAAGAAAAAAAAAACAAGACCCCCACGTACATGGGTCTGGATTTATAGCACAGTGGGTAGGGCGTTTGCCTTGCATGCAGCTGACCTGGGTTCGATCCCCAGCATCCCTTTCAGTACCCCAAGCACCACCAGGAGTAATTCCTGAGTGCAGAGCCAGGGGAAACCTCTAAGCATCACTGGGTGTGACCCAGATAGGAAAAAAAAAAAAAAAAGCAGACCCCCACATAGGCTGAGCCGCAAAGTTTAAGAAAAAAAACCTCCTAGATAGGTGGCCAGGTGAGTGAGGTCTCTTTGTCTCAGGGCCCCATAGTGAATAGCAAGACAAAAAGGTAAAGACAAAAATCAGAGAAGTAAAGAGGAGACTGAAAAGTCTGGTTTGCTGTGGGTAAAGTTGTAAGGGCTGAGAATATCTGTGTGAGAAGTCACCGGAGAATCAAGGACTGCCTGCTCAGTCCAGGGACTAGGGAACAGGGCTGACCAAAGCAGCCCTTTCTGGAAACTTCCTTTAGAGGGAAGGACCTCTTTTCCACCTGACAGAGGACATCTCACTTGCTTTAAGATGCACAGGAGGAAAGAAGCTGGAGAGAGGTCAAGACTTGGCACGTCAACTCTGATCCAGATCTTGGTAACTCGTGTGTGGGTTCAACTCCAGTTTACCAATGTTCCTTTGGTGCCAGGCTCTGTGCTGAATGTCAGTGCGTCCCCAGGTTTGTGACTCAAGTCGCTTAAGCCACTTCCTCTCCAAACAGCTTCGGAGACGAGGCTCTGTTGGGTCTAACTCCAGCGGCGGCAGAGGGGTCTTCCTAGCATTAAGAGCTGGGCGCAAGGCTTCCAGTCTGAAACCCCGTTTCCCCTGGGCACACACCGATCTAACTCGGTCTCAGCGGCCCTCCAGCCACGCCTCCTGCATTTGGGTCCCGCTCCCTCCGGCTCCCAGCCAAGCTCGCTCTATCCATTCTGCAGAGCCCTTTCCCCAACAGCCGGGCCCCTGACATTGCACCCCACAGATGCCCGCATCCCCCTCGGCGCCCTCCGGAGCCAGAATCGCCGTCAGGACGCCACCCACCAACGGGACCGTGGGTTTACACCCCGGCCCGGATCGCGGGTCACGCCGGTCGGTTCTTACCCGCTGGGCGCCGCCGCGGCCCTTCGGAGGCGCCGTCACGCTGTCGACGTACGGGCCCGCGGGAGAGGGCGCTCGGCCGGCCGGCCGGCGCGGGGTCGCGGCGCCCGGTGGAACTTTGCCGGGCGGGCGGGACCGTCGGGTCCGCGGGTACCGCACCGCCGCCGCCCGGACCTGGCCGAGACACGCCTCCCGCAGCGGGCAGCAGCCCGACCCCGCAGGGCCAAGGTCGGCCAAGTTCTCTCCGGCGGCCCTTGCACCCACTAGCCCGGAGTCGCGTCCCAGGAGGAGGAAGCGGCAGACGCGGCCCGGGCCACTGAGACACCTCCCGGGGACTCGGTCACCGTTGCCGGGTGACTCGGGCGAGCCGCGCTCCCTCGGGGGCTCAGTTTCCCTCCCTTGCCAAAAGAAGCCCGACAGCAGCGGCTGTCTCGCGGCTCCCGCGAGAACTGGCGCGGACCCCGGACGGCAGGGGTCCGCACTAGGCCGCGTCTCCCGCCGGGCCGTAAGGCCGAGCTCCGCCGGCGCCACGGTGCGCAAACCTCGTCTCACCTCAGACTCAGGACCCAGGACTCACCTCACGGCCCCTCCTACCACAGCGGGCCACCCAGCCGCACTAGACCGCGCTCACTTCCGCTGCCCGCCCCCGGAAGCGATTCTTCGCAGCTGCGCAGCGGGCCGCGCCCCCGCACGCCCTCGGAGGGCGGGCCCATCTGGGGCGGGGCGAAGGGCTGTGCGTGGGCGGGGCGGCACGTGCCGACCTCAGGCCCTCGAGACCACGCCCCCCGACCGTGGGAACCCTGGGGAAAGCTGCAAATGGTGAATTCCAGAGTTTTGATGGCCTGCAGCCCCCGCTGGTCTCTTTACTACTATTCCGTCTTAACCTCTAAGAGGGAAGCCTGTGTGACTGTCGCTGTTCCGCCCCCAAATCCTGCTGTTGCACCCACCTTCTAGCAAACTTTAGAACCCTCACCCCTGTGATTAAGAAGCTCCCGACCTAGCGCTTGGCTTGCCTATTTTGGTCTGGTTCCCTGACAAAACCTAACAGTCTTCAGCAGAAATAGACCTCTTTTGGCCTGCAGCGCTTTGTAGATCTCTATTCTTTTTCGCCTTTGTGGGTGTCACAAACATAAACAGAAGTTATATTTAGCGATTGATCTGGGATCTTGCCTGTGGATTGCTGGGCAAGATCCCAATTGCGTCGGGAAAAATTCCTTCCATTTTCACTCACCCACTCTATGTCCTCAGCCTCTCACTGTGCTGATCTCCATGGCGTCCAGGCTTGGCTCACGTCCCCTCTCCTGCCTGAATGCTGTGCCTGTCTCCCAGGCAGCTCCCAGATTCAAAGCTTGCAAGGTGGAACTGCCCCGGAGAGACCAGCTTTCTGCAGGGACGGCATGCAGCCCTCACATACGTCAGATCTCTGTGCTTGCTCTAATACACCCATGTTGCCCTGATTAATAGTAACTTTTAAGAAAGGGGTGGGGCTGGAGCGATAGTCCAGCGGGTAGGGCATTGGCCTTGCACTTGGCCAACCTGGGTGAACCCGGCATCCTATTTGGTCCCCAAGCACCTCCAGGAGTAAATCCTGAGTGCAGAGCCTGGAGTAACCCCTGAGCATTGCCGGGTGTGACCCAAAAAGCAAAATAGATAGATAGAAAGATAGATAGATAGATAGATAGATAGATAGATAGATAGATAGATAGATAGATAGATAGGTGGTAGGTGGTGGTGGTGGAGGTAGATAGATAGATAGATAGGGTAGATAGATAGATAGATAGATAGATAGATAGGTAGATAGATAGATAGATAGATAGATAGATAGATAGATAGATAGATAGATAGATAGATAGATAGATAGACAGACAGACAGACAGACAGATAGATAAAAAGAAAGGGGGTTTGGCATTTGCATTTTGCACATTTTGTTTTCCACAAATATTGCGACTGGTCCTGGTTGGAGACCTCGGAGGCTGTCCAGTCTGAGCCCACCGTATTTCCCACCTGATCCACGTTGACTGCCAAGATAGTAAATTGTTGCTTGAGTCATTATGCTCCTCTCCTGGGCAAGGCAGATTTTCGCAAACCCACTTTGTCTTTTCTGGGCTGTGCGGAGCCTCGGTGTTCCAGGCTGCTTTCACCCCATCAGGGGACTCCTCCTCCAGCTGCTGTGCTGGTTGCCCCTGCAGGAGGGAGCGTGCAGCTCTGCACTGGGAATGGGCTCCCCCTTCCAAGCGGGTCAGTGCTGCCCTATGATTTGTGTTCCAAAGTCCTTCCCTGGGAGCAGGCCAGGCCTGGGCTTCAAGACTCCCTGTTTAGTGTTTTCCCTTTCTCTGTTCTGCCTCTCTCCTTTTACAGCTGTTTCCAGAAGTGTACTCCCTTCCAAAAAAAAAAATGACCTAATGCATCTCAGGCTGTTTCTAAGACAATGGGTTTAATTTCAGAATCTTTCTCAGCACAGAGCACCCGCTTCTAAAAATAGTTATGTTCTACTACTAAGTCTATCACCAATTTATTTTGAGCAAGTCATTGGTACCTTCTGGTGACAGTTAAGACAGTTCCCAAAAGGCATTGGAGCCACACTCCCTTGGAGCCCACCAGCCATGCCAAGCCCAGCAGGGGCATCAGACTAGGAAAGAAAAAACTGAACATCTTGCTCAAAGAAAAGATACCTAGAACCAGCTTGTCTCTTCAATTTTATTATAGGCCATAGCAGGGACAAGGAAGGTAGTAGAGGGGAGACAAGGAGGAAGCTGGTGCCCAGTGCGGGGCAGGGGGTCAGGGAAGGAGGAAGAAGGCCCAGCACCAGGACTGTTGACTACGGAACAGGCCTTCTGGCCCAGCGCGGGAAGGGCTGCCTCCAGCAAAGCTGAGTCTCTCTACTGTAAGTAGCTCAAGGAACGGGTTCCAAGCCTGGAATGGGTGTCCCTCACCCCTGCAAGGGTCTTGCAAACTGTATCACAAAAGGACACACAGGACATTGCAGAGCTTGCTGGATTATGCCTCCTATAATGTGAAGATTAGAGGGGGAATGAGAGATTTGTTTGAAAAGTTTTCGTTCTCGGGGCGGGCGATAGCCCAGCAAATAGGGCATTTGCCTTGCATGCGGCCGGCCCATGCAGGCCTGGGTTCGGTCCCCGGCATCCCATATGGTCCCCCAAGCACTGCCAGGAGTAATTCCTGAGTGCAGAGCCAGGAGTAACCCCTGAGCATTGCCGGGTGTGACCCAAAAAAAGAAAAAAAAAAAAAGTTTTTGTTCTCATGCCAATGAAAAAATAGCAGGGGAGGCCGGAGAGTGAGCACAGCAATTTAGGCGCTTACCTTGCACACGGCCTACTCTGATTCACCCCTATGGTCCCCTAAGCCTGCTAGGGATGATCCCTGGGCATAGAGCCAAGAGTAAGCCCTGTGCACAGTGCCAGGAGCAAGCCTGGAGCACGGCTGGGTGTGGCCTCCCACTCCAAAAACAAGCAAAAAGGCAGGGGAGATGGAGGGGGTAGGGAGAGGAGTGCAGTACAGAAGGTAACTCCAAAAAATCAAGGGGGACTGAATCCAAAGTCACCACTGAGGGGCCAGGGATAGCCAGCGGGTAGGGTGTTTGCCTTGCCGGCCGGCCTGTGCCGGCCTGGGTCGATCCCGGCATCCCATATGGTCCCGAGCCCGCCAGGAGTAATTCTGAGTGCAGAGCCAGGGTAGCCCCTGAACATGCCGGGTGTGACCCAAAAGCAAAATAAAAAATAAAAAAAAAAAATAAAAAAAAAAAAAAAAAAAAAGTCACCACTGAGTCTTCGCTTCCCTGAGACTCAGCTTCTTCATCTAAAAACAGGAACAGAGCAGTGTTTGTCTCGGGTTAGTGATGAGGATGAAATGGGAAAACACATGTGATTTTAACCAAAGTGTTAGGGGACAGCTATTACTATCGTTGATACAACACTGAGAACAAGAACACTATGAGGAAGACTCAGTTTTGGAGGCCCCTAGGCAGGCGGGAACTCAGAGACAGCGCTGGGGCACGCCTCCCTCTAAGCTCTAGGAATCAGTGGGGAGCACCGCCCAAGAGCCCTTGTGTGCAGGTTTCAGTTGAGGCCAGACCAGAACTGAGGGTACACTGATCCTCTGAGAACTGTTTTTTAAAAAGCTAGAAGAGAAGAGAGGAACATTTCATCCCACAGGACAATCGCAAGACATCAAGCTGGATCCATCTAGGATTTCAGATCCAGCCATCATGGGGCGGTTGCCGGTGGAGGTGGGGAAACTCTCTTCTTTCTCCTCAGTGCTGGGGTTATCAAAAATACTTACAAACTGTGAGAAAGTGCATATAAAAAACATTTTTTTGCATGTATAAAAAGAGACTGGCCATGGTTTATGGCTCAGGACATAGACAAAGGCCCAAGTGGCTAAGGGTCAATTGCTGCTCTGTGGTAGACCAGCAGGTTGGGCGCCCCAACTGTCGGGGGTCCAGGGGTCTCGGGAGTCTGTGCTCTTGTCTGGGCTACCCTTCTATGGAGCTGAGGTCTGAGGGCAGGAAGATTACGGAGCACTTGTTCCAGCCATTCTGCTGCGTGACTGGGCTGGGGCAGGTGATGGGGGTGCCAAAACTGTGGACCTCAGGGACTGCTCTATTAGGGGCTGAGGCAACATCACAACAAATGTCAGTAGACAGCTGACCTCTGGTAAGCCCTGAAGCAGCCTGGGGGGTGAGGGGGGGAGGGTCCTATCTTCTGTCAGTTAGTGGTCTGGGGTAGAGAATGGTCTGTCTCCTCTCATGAAGCAGGAATGTCTCCCCAACCTCTGGTGTAAGAGCTTACCCATGTTTCCTCTGGTGGGGACAGGGTCACCCCGACTTCCTAGCACTCACTCTTGGTTCTAGATCCCACAAATGCCTAAGCAGTAACCTCAGGTCCCATTTTCAGGTGGGGCCTCAAGCAGTTTCTGGAGCCAGGAGAGTAGTAAAGGGCTAATATGGCCACCAGAGGGGAAAGGTCAACTCAGGAACCCCTCATCTACCCCCTCAGCTAGGATGGCCACCCTCAGTTGATCGTGGGTCTACAGGCAGCCGGAGGAGAAGACCGCTACGTAGGGGCACATCTGAAGTTGGAGATGTGTGAGGAGCTCAGGGGCTGTGGGGCTGGCCTCCATGATGCGGCCTCTTTCCGGCTCCCCACACGGCCTGGCTGCTCCTGCCCAGGGCCACACTAGGACTGGAGGAGGGGCAGGCCACGCCGCAGACCCTCCCTCAGGAACTGCATGTAGGTGGCCGTGGATGGGTCTTCGAAGGTGGATGAGAAGCTGAAGACATTGTTCTCAACATCCTCGGGCTTCATGGAGGTGATGTCCAAGAAGTAGTTGGCGTTAATGTGGTGGACCTAGGAGAAGGACCAGGTGAAGAGAGTGGGGCTCACCCGGGCTCAGGCCTCCTCCCTGGCACTGGTGGCCTCTGGGAGCAGCCACTCCCACTCACTGCCACCTGTCTGCGGAGTGTGTGCCCCGAAGGACAGTCAGAAACACAGACCAGATCCCAGCCCGGGCAGGCCGTTACTGTCTGCTCACACAGCTCTTCCGCACGTCAGGCCTTTCATGCGCACCACCTTTCCCTGCCACACTCAGCACCCCCAAACTCAACCAGCCCGTGTCAAAGGTCCCCACAGGTGGTGGGCTGCCTCCCCACTTTCCGCTCTGTCCAGCTCCTAAGCTTCTTAAGGGCAGGGTCCTGGGCGGGGGCAAAGAAGCAAACAAACAGGCCGAGTTGGCGGGAAGAGCCGTGGCAGATGCAGTGCCAGCAGCTTTCTATTTGCCCGTGCAGGCCTGCTGGCCTCTCCAGTACAGTGGACACTGGTGGACAATGTGATCTGGCTGGGGCCCCCCCACACTTTTCCCTAAGTCCCCAGTATTCTTCGAGCCCATTCTCTTCACCCAAACTGGGGCCAGTGGGCTCTGACTGTGCCTCTTCCCTGTCCAAAGAACGGGAGACTTGTCCAGATCACTGAGTGCTGGTGAGGATAGGGGGCAGCCTGAGGACCATCCCTTTACCTGAGCCCCCAAGCATCGCTGAAACTTAAAGGACAAAGGGGCAGTTTTGAGCTGAAGGGCTGGAGAGGCTGAGCTCAGAGACACTCTTGGTGGGAAATCAGTTGCACTTCCTAATTGTAGCTCTGCCAAGTCCCTGGAACTCGCTTGTAAAAATGAGTGACATCATCATCTCCCCAACCAAGTGCAGACTGGGGGGCCTGCAGGTGACGTGGGGCGATGTGGAGCTGGGAGCTGGCCTGCCCTCCCCCTAGGCTGGCCACAGAGACGGGGAGGGGCACCTCCCCTTCCAGCCTCCACTTAGGTCTACACTGCCCAAATCCACTGCTGCCCGTTCCCAAAGGGTCATTAAGAATGCCCTTGCCTCCCACAGGTGCGCCCAACACCCACAGGCATCTCGTTTCCTGCTCTCCAGCCCAGAGAGCACCGGGCTCTGGAGCCTGAGGGCTGGGCGGGGGTGGGCTGCCTCCCACCTACCACAGTGCCGTTGGGCAGGCAGACCATCATCTCCACCGGGAAGCTGTACTTCTCCAGGTGCAGGCTGGCCAGCTTCTTGTGGGCGGTGCTCTGTGGGCTGTTCTGTGGGGACAGAGGACACACTCTGGGTATCTGGGCCCCAGCCCTGTCCCTGGGGCTGTTTCACCCACCTGCCCCTCACCTGCAGGTCTTCGAGCTCTTTCACCAGGGACCAGGTGCTGATGAAGCTCTCGTTGAGGGAGGGCGAGGATGGGCGAACTTTCCAGGACTGTCTCCCGGAGAGTTCGCCCGGAACCTGTTCAGCGAGAGGCGAGGCCAGCAGTGAGTCCTCTCCCTCAACACGTCTTGCTTCAACAGCTGTCTGGGAGAGTGGTCTGAGCTGTGCCCCTCCCCACAGTGTGACTCTTGCGCCTGCAGGGGCTGCCTCAGCATCTCCGAGGGTAGGCCACTGCCGGGCCAGGGACAGCTGTGGAGATCCGCGCCTCTCAACACACGGTTCTGCACGGAACTTCCTTCTCCCTGTCACCTGACAAACTCCTTTCCTATCTCGGCTTCCAAGGCATGTGGTCAGAAACCTCCCCAGGGCCCTGCCACAAAGACTAGACAAGGACAACAGCTTCATGACACTCACCGCCGGACACCCATAGAATCCCCGCTTGGCTCATCAGTGAACTTTCTTTTTGGGGGTGGGGAACACCTGATGATGCTCAGGGTTACTCCAGATTCTGCACTCAGGAATTACTGCTGGCGGTGCTCAGGGGATCATATGGGATGCTGGAGATCGAACCCAGGTTGGCAGCATGCCAGGCAAATGCCCACTTGCTGTACTGTCACTCCGGCCCCTTGTCAATGAAGCTTCTGACAAGTGAGTGCAGATACAGCTATGGGATAATTCTTCCTGCTTATGAGTGTGCAACACTTTACAGAGCACCAGGCACCTGCCCGTTCCTTGTGCAAGTCTGGGAACCAACAAGTCACCTTCTATGGTGGTTTCTTAGCTGAGGTCTGAAAGGGCCTGAGCTGTCCCTTCCTTAGTGCAGAGGCACAGCATGGCCCCAGCCCACTCTCTGCCCCACCTAGTCCCCGACTCCATGCCAAAGGCCTCGGAGCCCCCTGCACCTTATGAGGTGTGAAGTCTCGCCACTCTCCCTGGAATGGCAGCCCTTACCTCAGCAGGACTGGTCATCCAGGGCCCCCAGAGCAGGATGGAGTGCACCAGCTTGTTCTTGGCCTTGGCCTGGTCGAAGGCCTCCGTGAAAGGCAGGTAAGCAACCTGGACCGGGCAAAGATGGAGAAAAGGATGGTGAGCTCAGCCTGGGGGGCTGCAGCAACGGAGGGGAAGGGAAAGGTCCAGGAGGGGCCGGGAGGGGCAGGCTGGGCCCTGCAGGGAGGCACCTTAGCAATGAGGTGCCCCCACTCCTGGTACGCCCACCTCCAGCCTCACCTTCTTGAAGGGGTACATGGCCACCTCCAGGCGCCTCGCAGCCTCCTCCCAGCTCAGCTCCTGCTGCCACTTGATCTCCTCAAACACAAACTGCAGAGGCTCCCCGAGGGCAGGCGGCTGTCGATGGTGTTACCATCCTCGTCCAGGATCACAGAGGGCACTGAGGGGCCAGTGGCCTCCAGCTCCATCTGAGACAAAGGGGAGGCCACCCGTGAGGGAGGTCTCAGCGTGAGGATCTTAAGGGGGGTTCTGGAGAGGCCCTCTGGTGACCCTGTGGCTGCAGAGGTGGGGAAACAGAGGCAGACTGGGGTTCAAGGTCACACCATGAATCTAGGACAAAGCCAGCAATCTGCTAGGCCCCAGTGTAGACATGGGAGCAGGTAGTTCCCATCTGTCAGGAGTTCTGTGCTTCAGTCTGGAAGATTCCCAGGCTCCTAGCCCAGGGCTGTCTGTAGCCCAGTCAGGGGCACAAATGTCCCTGCTGAGGCAGGTCAGACAGCACAGCAGGAGGGCATTTGCCTTGCATGAGGCCAACTGGGGCTCGATCCCCAGCATCCCATATGGTTCCCTGAGCACCGTGAGGAGTAATTCCTGCGTGCAGAGCCAGGAGTAACCCGGAGCTTCTCTGGGTGTGACCCCCCAACAAACAAGCAACAACAACAGACCAATCCCAAACCGAATGGCCCCACTGTCCTCGCCAGCAGGGACTCCCGTGCTCACCTGTGGTATGTAGCCAATGTCCACCTCCATGTTGCTGCTCTCGCTGGCCCCATACAGCCACTCCATGTCCACGTTCAGAGACCTGGCACACCCGGCAAGCTCCTCAGCCACGTGTGGATTTGCTCCACCCCAAATGCATGACTGACCCCTCTGACAGGTTAGGGCCCGAGGCAGGTTCAGGTGAGCACAAGTTCTCGGCCCCCAGTTGCCATGGCAGGGCTGGGAGTCTTGGGTCTCCCCAGGCTGCTGCTTCCAGCACCACAACCTCCGACTGGCCCGCAGAAGGTTTCAGATCCCTGTCTCCCGCCTGCCACTGTTCTGTCAGGAGAGGGGGCAGCAGGGGAAATCCTCCACTCTCAGCAGGACAGCTGACAGGACCGGGTGTCATCTGCAGAACTGCCACATGGGGGCGCCCCAGCACTGACCACCAACAAGCTTTGGTGAGGCAAGAGGGGTGGGGTCCCCCACTCCTCAGAGAGAGCATCAGCCCTTGTGGTCTGGGCCTGGGGTTGTCACTTGCCCCCTTTCCTTCTGTTAAGACCAAGACCCCTCACTTTCAGCCTCCGGGTGGGGGCAGATGTGGTCAAGTGGAACCCTGGCGGGAGGGCGGGAAGTAGTCACCGGTCCTTCCTGATCCCTGCAACCTTGGCCTCCCCTCTTCGGGACTGAGGAAGAAGCCTCTGCTCCTGAGGGAACGGTTCTCTTCCCAGTCCTCACTCCTGCCCGGCAGCCAGCTTCCCCCGAGCAGATGAGGACACAGAAACCCCTAAGAGGGTTCCAGCTGGCCCACAGCCACAGATGAATCTGAACTCTAGGCCGCTGGTGCCTGGCCAGGCCTCATTCCTGGGTCAGGGAGCCTGCGAGGCCAGACCTTCAGACCAGATGCTGCCCTGGCAGGAGGGGCCCCTCAGCGGGCCAGGCAGAAGGCACTGCATGGCACATACCATCAGGCCCTGCAGACCCTCTGTTCCTGCTATCACCTTAGGGCCAGTCTGCACAGCTGGACTCTCGCCCTGGCCGTGCCCCAGATGGCATGAGCAAGAAGCTGTGGCTGGGGTCTGGTGTCAGGGAGGGTCTGTGGGCTGCTGGTTGTGTACCAAGAGTGGAGTTGGCAGGCCAGGCTGACCCAGAGCTTGGGGCACACTTGTGGATAGGAAGAGTTGCCCCTCTCGTCTCCTTCCCGTCCCCCTCCTGTCCCTCCCTGCTGCCTCCTCCTGAGTCAGCTTCAAGTCCTTCCCTCGAGGGCGTCCAGGCCAGGGAGGTGGCTCTGGGGGAGCAAGGAAGGAGCAGGGACTGAGGTGCTGTGGACATGAGGGACCTTGTACCCTTGTTTTAGGCCTCCTGGCATGTGGTAGCTGGGTCTGGGCTGGGCTGCACTGAGGCTTCTCACCTGTGGTTGGGCACGAAGAGTCGGAAGTCGCGGACATGGGTGGCATCTTTGGAGATGACGATGTGACCCGTGAACTGGCCGGGTGAGAACCAGAAGGGGAAGCTGGGTGGTTCACTGAGCTGGAACTCGGCATGGATCCTGGGGAGAAGGGGTCTGGCTGGAAACAGGACACCTACCCCGTCCCCAGTTTCTGCACCCAACAGCAAACCCTTAGCGAGAAGACTGGTATCAGGGAGAGGTCTGAGCCTAGTGCACAGGGCTCCCCCGCTCAGCCGCTGCTGTTCTGGAGCACTGGGGCTGAGGGTGTGTGGTGAGGGTGTGTGGTGAGGCGACTCTGCTCTCAAACCCTCCCACGAACCACAGACACAACCCAGTCACCAGCTATGCATGGCAAGACCCAGGCCTTTTCCTCCAAGGAGAATGTCCACCCACACATGGGGAAACTGAGGCTGAGAGCCCAGGCTGCATGCCTAGGACCACAGGGAGTGAGGGTTGGGGCTCGGAGGGGGCTGGGGCGACTCACCGGAACATGATTGTGTAATAGAAGTCGCTGATGGCCGTCAGGCAGGCAACAGCCCCCTGGGGGCAAAGCGGGTCTTCACGAAGGGCCTCGGGTGAAACATGCTCAGGAGCCTGTGGATGATGACCTGGAGGACGGCAAAAGGGTCTGGCCTGACTGTCATGGCCCAGGGAGGCCCAGGCAGGCAGGGCACAGGCGGGCGGGCCTGGTGCTGGGGCTCACGTGGCTGCTCACCTCCTTGCCCCTTGGGTGGTGGTGGGTAGAAGCGGTTGTTGGACAAGTAGCCAGTGAAGATGCTCAGCTCGCTGGGGATGAGCCACCAGGGTTTGCCCAACTCAGCCTGGCCCCGTGGGGCAGGAAGGGCCGGAAGTGGCGGGCGGCAAACACGGCGCTTGGGGAGGCTGCACTGGTCCAGTTGCGCAGGCGGACAGGGCCAGGTGGGAGACCTGGGGCAGGAGAGAGCTCTGGGGCACCGAGCACCCTGACTTTGGGGTTTTCCAGATGTACGTGGGGGTCACCCTGGGACTTAAGGCAACCCTCAAGGAGCAGGGGCAAAGGGAACCCTGCCCTGTGTCGGTCCCAGACTGGGCACTGCCTGGAGCTAAGGTTGCCTGGTGCTGCCAAGGGTACTGAGAGCCTATGCCTTCTTCACCGAGCCCCCGGACAGTGTCTGGACATGCTGATGCCTGCTCTGGTGCCCACCCCCTACCTGCCTGGGTTCCCTCCCAGGCTCCTCTAGGCACCTGTGCCTGCTCAGAGCCAAGTCTGGGGAAGGAGGCAGTGACCAGTCACCATTCAGGGGACATCTCCAGGGCTCAGGGCAGGATAAGGCCCCAGAGAAGGGGAAGGAAGGTCACCTGAGAGCAAGCTATCGGGCACCCATCCAGTCCCCAGTTCCTGCCCCCGTGGCCCCAGACCAGAGCCCTTAGCGAGAAGACTCTGTTAGTCAGGGAGAGGGGCAGGGGCAGGGGCTGGGAGAGAGTGGGAAGTCTGAACCCCGACCGCTCTGGGACACACAGGAGCCTAACCCCTGAGACAGCTCTATGCCCCAGGGACACTTGGCACTAGGATCCCCCAAGTCTATGACCCAGCCCGCTCCCGCTCCTCTCTTGGCAGTGGGTCTGGGCTTAGTGGGAAGAAACAGAGTGGAAGCAGGGCTGGGTGTATAGGCCCAGGGAGAGCTGCTGGTCTCGGACCCAACACAGGCTCGTCAGCCCTCCAGAGGCCTGTTCCCCGGGTGCGGGGTGAGTGGTGGCTGGGCTCTGGGGGTTCTGCTCAGAGGTCAAGGCTGGGTGCTGACCCCGCTCACCTGTTCTCCCTGCTCTGGGGGCCTCATTTGCTCCAGGTCCCTCACAGATGATTTGTCTCCACTCAGATCTTCCCATGAAAAGCCAGAGCTGGGTTTCCAACCACTCCCCCAGAGATCCTCTCACCTTCACCAGGTCCAGAATGACCTCATTTCCGGCCCGCCAGCCCTGCTTCCTCCCCTGGGTCCCCAGGACAGGTGGCCAGCCCATGCTGGCCAGAAGTCTGAGTCACAAGCCCCCTCGCCTGCTTTGCTTTAGCAGCCACGCCCGGCTTTGCGGCCTCTCCTCCTTTCCCTGAGTCCTCCTAGCTGTCTGCCTTCCAACACCTTCCCCACCTGCTGCCCCTTCCCTCTGGGAATTGGCTTCTTGCCACCAGCTTCCCTCCAGCCACCAGCCTGGGAAGCAGAGGAGACGAGGGACACCCATTTCAGCATGTGCCGGGCCTTTGCTCTGCAATCTTGCAGCCATGAGGTCTGGCAGTGCCTCTCTCGGCTGTGTGTCCCCGCAGCCCTGGTCGACCCACAGGCTTTTTGTTCCTAAAGGCTGAGGACGTTTGACTTGGGCAGCAGGGAGAAGTTGAGAAGTTTCCGGTGCAGGGATAGCACACGGGACTCTTCCGGCTGGACACAGCTGGGGTTGGGGAGGCCAGAGGAGGGTTGGGGAGGGTGGGTGGCTCAGATGTGCTGTAGATCTGCTGCTAGGCCTCAGGAGTGTGGCCCAGGCACTGTCTCTACCTCATGGTGAGTTCCCTGCTGGGAGGGGCTCTGCTCATAGTCCTTCGGGTGTGTGTATTGGGGGGGGGGGCCGCGGGTGAGTCAGACCCCTTGTGCTTAAGACACTGGGAGAAGACTGACCTGCATAAGGCAGGGCTGTGTGATGAGAATGAGGCACCTACATGCAGTTTCTCTAGCCAGTGCCTCTCCCTCCCCCCCTGGCCCTCCCCTCCTTCTCTCGTGGCTCTGAGCAGATGCACTTCCTCAAGGAAGCTCTCCTGGATTTTCCATCTGGGTTAGAGGCTTGGGTTTGTCTCTCTACTCTTCCACACCAGACTGTGTGCAGGGGGCCCACTTTGGACTCTCAGGGCCTGCCACACTGGTCTCCCTGGAGGACAGCTAGGTAAGAAAGCAGGGAAAGAAATGGAAGGAAGGAAAGATATGGAAGGAAGGAAGGATATGGAAGGAAAGGAAGGAATGGAGGGAGGAAGGGAGGGAGGAAGGATGGAAGGAAGGAAAGAAAGAAAGGAAGGAAGGAAGGTTGGAAGGAAGGAAGGATAAAAGGAAGGAAGGAAGGATGGAAGGAAGCAGGAAAGGAGGGAAGGAAGAAAGGAAGAAGGAAGGAAGGATGAAAGGAAGGAAGGAAGGAAGGAAGAAGGAAGGAAGGAAGGAAGGATGGAAGGAAGGAAGGAGAGGCAGGCAGGCAGGCTGGATAAGCAGAGTAGACACTCTTCCTGTCTGCTGTCCTGTCTCTAGCCCCTCTCCCACCCTCTCTCTTCCCCAACTCACCCCCCAGGAACCCATTTTTGCTCTTGGTCATGGACTCTAGAAGCAGAGGCTGGAATTTTGCTTCGATGGTGAGCGTCTCCTCACTGGGATCAGGGGGCAGCTCCTCCTCCTCCTCATAGCTGGCCACTGGAGTTGACCCTAATGAGACACAATGGTTGGAGAGTTCCTGGGCTCTGGTGTGGGGCCTCCTTTCTCTCCCACCCATGCCAGGAGAGGGGTGGCAGCCTCCAGTGTGTATCCTCTTTCCGGAGCGCAAAAGTGGTAGCTCTGCTATCGACTCCATCCCACACGGGAACAAGTGGTGGCTCAGAACGGAGCGACTCTCCAGATCACTTGGCTAGGTAGGGAGTGGCGGGGAGGGCCAGGAGTCCAACTCAGGTCTGCTTAGGTTAAAATTCACCATCACCACAGCCCTCTTCTGTGGAGGAAGGCAAATCTCCCAGAGACTCATTTCCTCAAAGACTCCAGAGGACCTGGGCTCCATTCCCTGCTGGCAGTTTGCTGTGCTAAGTATGACCAGGCTGGGTATGTGGGAGTCCAGAGAGAACTCTCCTTGGGTGCCATGAGCCGAGGTGTCAGGGCGGGGGCCACCATGCCAGGCTCAAACCCAGTGCTCTGGCCTCCAACCTGGGTTCTTTCGCCCAGGCTGTCTGCAAAAGGCTGCTCTCCCTACATGCTCCAAACTGAGTCTGAGAAATCTTGCTGGGCTTCCCAAGCACCAAAGAGAGACCGTTTGTGGGGCTTGAAGGGAAGGCAGTCTCACTGCCTGGCTTTGGTGAGTTTGGCAATTTCCTGGATACTGAGGGCAAATCACTCAGCCCCTCTGGCCTCGCTGCATGAGAGAGAGCACTGGCCCCAAGCGTTCTACCACCCACTACCCTGATACCCTCTAGCTCCTCAGGTCTTGGGAGGAAATAAACTCGATCTGGGAGATGCTCAGTCCCAGTACTCAGCAATGCAGGGAAGCAAGATGTGGAACCAGGAACCCTTTCAGGGGACAGAGAGCCCGATGGAGTGAGGGAACTGCGCCTCCCTGACTTTTTCTGGGGGACCCCGTGTTCTCGCTGGGTGAGGTTGGACAGCAACAGCTAAACTTGCTCCAGCTCTTCCTGCGTAGGGACCACCACCTCTGTCATCTTCCAGGGATGCAGGCTCATGATGAAGGTTTAAGGGAGAAATGGAGCCTTTTCAAAAGGGGGTGACTAAGAAGGGGGGGCGTGGACACGGGTGACATTAGAGCAGGTGGGTCCTGTTATGTCCATCCTCAGGAAGGTATTTGTTGGTGGATGAGTCCATGGGCTGAGCAAGGGGCATTTGGAGCGGGAATCACTCGTTCCTGAGCTTAATGTCCAGATTCAGCCCCCTTACACTCCCAGTAAACCCCCCATCCCAAGGAAACATTCCTGCATTGGTAAGTCAGTGCAGTGGAACTATTTTTCCAAAGCGATCCAGCCAGAAACCCCGGAGGAAGGCAACAACTGGGAATGTGCAGTTATTAGTCAGTCTTGTGGGTTCATTATTTTGGTATTATCACAGATAGTTATTGATAGTAATGCTCAGCATTTTATAGCTTTTGTTTCTCTCATTAAAAGACCAACTTACATGTAACGTTTGCTTATTATACACAATTTGTAAAACCTTCAAGGTGAGCAGAAGAAAATGAAGTGTGTGTGTAACTATGCCAACTGGAAAGAATCTTCCATCTCCTGACTACATTTAGTGTTTGGGGGATTTGTTTTCTCCAAACTGGATCCAGTTTTGCACTCATTTTCCTGATGGAGAAAACCTAGGTATGAGAAAGTTCAAGGGAGCTCACACGTCACTGGGGAGGAATGCTAGCTTCTGACCCTACAAAGAGGAGGTGACTGTACATGTGTGGAGAAATGAGCCTCATTTAAGGGGCCCACAGATGCACAGGGGCCGACCACTTATTTGCCCTGCTGCTCGCCCCAATGTCATTCGAGCTAGCGATCCACGGGTTTGCATTTTCCATCTGACCCAGCTCCCCTGGGTCAGATCCCTGCAGGGATCATGGTCCCGAGCCAGCAAGCAGCTGCCCTCCCGCACATGTAGACACAGCAATGAGCTTGGACCTCAGGGACAAGCTTGACCGAGAGCAGCTGACATGGAGTTTCTACCTTTCCCACCTACTGGCTTACTTACATTGTGAAATCTGCAGAGCAAGTGGGTGCCTAAGGCCTTACGTTCACCAGTGAGATAGGACAGGAGGCAAATCACCTGCATGTGGTTTTGGTGGGTCCGAACTGGTTCTACTCTGTGGCACCACATACGGTCTCCCTGAGCACTGTAGGGTATGGCCTGGGTCTGCCTCTGCACTAGTTTCCCAAAACTGTAAATGTAAGAAGTGTCGTGAGAGGGGCAGGAGAGCTAGTACCGCAGGTAAGGCGCTTGCCCGGCACACCACTGACCTGGGTTCAATCTCCAGCATCTCGATGGTTCCCTGAGCACTGCCAGGAGTGATTCCCGAGTGCAGACAGGAGTAACTCCCAAGCATCGCTAGGTGTGACCCCCTGCCTCAAAAGAAAATGTCACTTGAGGCTGGGGGTAGACCTCAGTGGCTTGTATGCTTGGGATCTAGGTTTCATCCTGGCACCGCAAAACAAACATGCCATGAGCAGTGAATCGGGGGTGGAGAGGACCCAGGAGCTGTGAGAAATAGATTTTTTTTTGATGGCGGAGAAATAGTTTTTTGATGCTGGAGAAATAGATTTTTTGATTTTTTTTGTTGTTGTTATACCTGGTGGTGCTCAAGGCGCCATGTGCTATGCAGGGCAGAGGAATAAACCCAGGCCTCTCATATGCAAAGCACATGCTCCTGCCTGTTGAGCCATCTCTCTCTGGCCTGTGATGTGACTATTTAAAGGTGTTGGGACACCACCAGGTTACACCCGCAGTGCTGAGGAGACCAGAGACTGAACTCAAGGAGTCACGCATACTAGGCATGAGCTCTACCACTTGAGCTAGCTCCCAGTCCTAGAGAGCCATGGTCGCAGTCATTAGAATGTTTAAGCTGCTCCTCTCAAAAACGTCTGACTGCGCCCCGGGACAGCGCTTGGATGGGGAGTCACAGTGACAGGCCTCCACTGTCTGCTGACCGTCTGCTGCCCACGAGGCACTCAGCAGCCGCTAATCCTCAATGCTGACCGCTGGGTTCTGATCCTGGCTCCATGTTGGCTGGACAAGCAGGCAAATCTGTGCCTCCATATCCCCAGTTACAAATACAAGGATGAGGATCAGGGCCCAGGGCAATTGGAAGAGCCGGTTCATGAGAAGTGCCAAAGGTGACATGGGGCCGACTCTTCCCACAGTGAAGACCGTGTGGGCGCTGCTCACCGCTACCACCGGCTGGAACGTCCCAGTGCCCACAGGCCCTGCGAGCCCCTCCTGCGCGGCGCTGCTGGTACCTGTCAGCTTCTCGGCGATGGCTTGAACTCCTCGGGACTGATGCGCAAATCGTCGTCAGTGTCCAGCGAAGGAGAAGAGGAAGAGGCCTTCGTTGCCCAGGGCCTTCAGGGGCGGACTCCTGCTGGGAGAGTGGGGTCTGGCTGACTGGGGTCCCACACCCTCATCTGCGGGCGGAGCTCTTGAGTGGGAGCCGAGTCCCGTCCACTCCGCTGTCTATCTGCCCACTGCACCAGGCGCTGCCTGCGGGAGTCCGGCCCTCTCTGTGCCTCCTGCTTCCTGCTTCCCTCCTGCCCCAGCCCAGACTCTCTGCCCAGCCCCATTCAGCCCAATCTTTTACCCCTCTGCACCGTCCCAGCTCTCCCCGGACGCACCGTCCCTGCTCTCCACTTGACTCTTTGTCTGCTGTCCCCTGTCCACATCTCCCTCTGATCTGTGGCCCACGACCCTGCCCTCACACCAGTCAGTTCTTTCACCTCCCCGCTAGCCCATCGGCCCTGCTAAGTGGGGTCCCCGGGGTCTCCCGCCTCCCAGGCCACCTTGCCCGGCCCAATCCCGGGGTGGAGTCGGGGTGCAGCAGGCTTCTCCCCACCCCACCATTCCGCGCGGCGCTTCCAGGCCGACCTGCAGCGCGGCCGCCTGGGCCTCAGCGTGGCGGGCGTAGGCCCGGGCGGCGGCGGCGGCGGCGGCGGCGGCCAGCAGGGCCCCGAGCAGCGCCAGGATGCGGGCGCCGGCGCGGGGACGGCGCGGCGCGGGCGCGGGCGGCGCGGCTGGCTGGGGGCTGGGAGTCCGGCGCTCGCCCGGCGGGGCCCGGCCCATGGCGGCAGCTGGCAGCGGCTCCGGCTGGGCGCCGAGCGGGGAGCTATCGGCCAGCGGGCCGGCGGGCGGGGCACGGGGCGCGGGGCGGGCCCGGGGTGCGGGCGCTGGGGCGGGGCGGCTAAGGGGCTCCCGACCCTGCCCGTGCCCCTGTGCCGCGTCGGGGTCACAGTAGCCGGTCCATACAGAAGGGGCGCTCCCCAAGCCCCTCCTTCCTGCATCCCCTTTCCCTAGAGCGAGCCAAGCCTGGGCATCCCAGCTCCAGGAGCCCCAGCAGCTCTGGGCAGGGAGGCCCTGGACATCCCAAGCCTTCCTGGGGGCGCTCCTTCCCCCTTCTTCTGCCTCTGTGGACAGATGTGTAGGAGGTAGCAGAAGGCCCCCTCCTTTCTGCCCTCCAGCAGCCGAGGGTCGCCCCACTTATTCCCTGCCTTCTGAAAGACCTTCCTTCCGTCCATCCTCATGGTCACCTCTGAGGGGACAGTACCTGTTGGACGCCACCCAGACACAGGAGATGAGGCCCAACATTCCTCACCTCTAGGCAGGCAAAGCCTCCCTTCCCTGTCCCCCTGACCAGCCTGGCAGCCCCTTGGTATGGCTAGGCCATACCCATGTTCCCAGCTTCTCTGCTGGACCCAACCTAGTCACCACCATTGCTCCGGAGAGGCACACTGTGTTCTTGGAGGGATCCTGGGAATGGAGGCTGGTGGCTGGTGTATGTGTGTGGGTCACTCACTGAAGTCCCCAGGGCCGTGCTCTTGGGGCTACTTGCCTGGTGGGCAGGAGAGGCCCCAGGTTCTGGGCACTCTGGTGCCCTTCCGCAGGAGAGGGGACAGCTGCTGGCACCTCTAACAGCTGGCTCACAACAGTGCTGGCCCCTGGAGCGCCCGGCCAGGCCACCCCTGTCAAGGGTAGGAAATGGGCGTGGAGCAGCCTGGACACCTACCACCCCTGGACTTCTTGTTGTTGGGGCTTGGTCTGATCTCGTTTGTCTTGGAGTCGCCCAGTGAGGGAAGGGTTGTTGGCTCTGTCTTAAACGGCTCCTTCTGAAGCCCCTTCCTTCTCATGCTGTCCCCAGGAGGGCTGGGGTCCTATCCACCTTCCCAGGGTGCTGTGACAGCACTAGGTGGCAGGGTCTGGCTTATGGCGGTGCCTCCACAATGACTGTGCCATGAGGGACTCTCCAGAGCCCAGGCCTTGGTTCCAATACCAACCTCAAGGGCTTGACATCTGGCGCTGGTTTCCGGAGGCTCCCAACTGTGTCACCTCAACTCATTACTGCTAATGTTTGGGGACACCCTGCACATGACAGATGTTATGAGAAAATCAAATTCCGTTTTATCAGGAAGCAGAACTCATGGAGCACAAAGCAGGTTAGGAGGGGAAGATGGATGAGCCAAGGCCCTGGAAAATAAATGAGGGAAGTTTTCTTTGCCGGACTACTTTTATTTATTCCATTTGCTTTTTTTTAAAGACGCAGACACCCTACCGCAGAGTGGGCTGCAGGGGCTGGAGCTTATCTCAGAGCTCCAGAGGGGGTAGGTTTATGACACTGACTTAGGTCAGTGAGCCTCTGGATAACCGTCAGGGGACCCAGATCTGGGAATCGCATGAATGTGTTACTGAACCTGAGTTCGGTGGTTGTCACTTACATGCCAGTGACTCAAGAGACAAGAGCTGATGTCAGGGGAAAAAATAGTTAATTTGCATGCTAGCAACCTGAGAAAATTTCACTGAAAAAAATTTTTTTTTTATTGAGACCGGAGAGACCAGCAAGTAGGGCATTTACCTTGTGCACACTGACCTGGGTTCGATCCCTAGCATTCCATCTAGTCCCCAAGTACTACCAGGAATAATTCTGAGTGCAGAGTCAGGAGTAACCCCTGAGCATTACAGCATGTAGCCCACGCCCGCCCTCTCCAAATATTTTTTTATTGAATCACCCACAGTGAATTACAAAGTTATACATGATTCAGTTTTAGGTTTGGGTGTACAATGTTCCAATACCAACCCCATTACCAGTGACTACCCCCTCCACCAATGTTCCCAGCTTTCCTCCAGCCCCCAGCCTGCTTCTATGGCAGGCACTTTTCCCATTAGGCACCGTGGCTTACAGCACTCTTACAGGGCGTGGGCATATCTCTTTACCTCCTTTCTGCACCCAGTCCTCGTCCACAGTGACCACTTCAGGGGAGCTTCTTATCTGCAAAGAAAGCATCTTCTCTCTCGGGGGTGACTAGGGGTTTATATAGTGCTGGCTGGAAAAGTTTGAAGAAATTGCTGGTCACAGAAGAGCAGGAAGAAGCTCTGTCTCAAGGCAATGTGGGCTGACATCAGTGGGCAGTGAGTCCTTGGCTAATGATAACAGTTCCTCATGGTCAAACAACCCCTTCTCCAGGGTCTGGTGATGATCTTCTAGAGTCTTCAGAAGGACCTACTGTTGACGTTTCTCCAAGGAAGAAGGTAAGTGCCAGGAAAATTCTTAGAGGAACTGTTGTTTACTCTCTCTCTATCCATAACTGGACCTGGTTCAACTTCAAACACACAGCATACGAGAACGTCCTTTAGGACTAAGGGACAGAGCACAAGCTAAGGGGGAAATAGGTTATAAGAAGTAGGCATGTAAAGAGCAAGACTGATACTTTTCACCTCTCAGCAGGTACGTGTTCCAGCACTCCTTGCCTCCAAACAAGGACCTAGGCAGGGCAGGTCTTGATAGATGGGGTAGGAGGGAGTAGGGTGATTCTCACCAGGGGAAACCCTACAGAATCTCTTTGGTAGTGGTTTCTTGCTTCTCAGTGGGCAAGAGTTGCATTTAATACTAATGGGATGGCACCCCAAAAAATGTACTTGGGGCTGAAATGATGGGTAGGTGCTTGCCTTGTGTGAGGCCTACACCAAGTTCAATCCCGGCATCCTATATGGTTCCCTGAACACACCCAGGAGTTATTTCTGAGTGCAGAGTCAGCAATAACTTGTGAGCATCACCAGGTGTGGTTTCCCGCCCCCCAAAAGAAGATATTTAGCCACCAAGGAGATAGCTAGGTCAAAGGGTTGAGTGCCTGCTTTGCATGAGAGAGGCCCAGGTTTCATCCCCAGCAATGCATGGTCCCTAAATACCATTTGGAATAAACCCCAAGCACAGAGTCAAGAGCAGCTTCCAAGCACTGCTTGGTGTGACCCAAATATCAAATCCAAAGCAGAATGCAAAGCCTGCGCTCCGGGATAGGCAGAGAGTCATTCTTCAGGTATTTATGGTGGGGAGGGGCTCTGCTCTGCCCCGGGTACCAGAGAGAAGAAAAGCAGTCTTCCTCTCCTAGACAAGCTCTACTCTGGTGTCCCAGAAGGAAGCTCTTTGAGCGGCAGGAACCCAGATGAGGGCTCTAGGACTGTGTATGTGTGGGGGAGGGGGTCATCAGTCAGGTAGCTGAGCAGCAAATAGCAGGGAGGGGCTCGGGGTAGGGGACCCGGGCGGCTGCCAGGGCTTGTGAAGGCAGGGCCTCTGGATTTGTGCACAGCCACTAGAGGGAGCCTGAGGGGGTAGAAACCCAGGCGTTGCTGCAGCTATGCTGTCGAATGCCAACAGAATCCTGCAAACAAAGCGCGATCTTCAGAAGAGAGACTTTGGGTCCAGAGGGATAGTTCAATGGGTAGAGCATTTGCCTGGCATGTGGCCGACTCAGGTTTGATCTCCAGCACCCCGTATGGTCCCATGAGTCTGCCAGCAGTGTCTCTGAGCAGAGTAAAAGTTAAACCTAAGCCCTGAGCACCATAGGGTGTGACTCCCAAACAAATGTGTGTATGTGAGAGAGAGAGAGAGAGAGAGAGAGAGAGAGAGAGAGAGAGAGAGAGAGAGAGAGAGAGAGAGAGAGAGAGACTTTAAGCCTCCAGTATCTTGGGGGGTGGGGTGGGGCGGGCGGACTGTCCTTCCCTGCTCTGTCTCTGAGCTGTGGTTTCCAGCCCTCCAGCCTGCTGGCCATTCCCTGGGAGGGGCGAGGCCTGTCCTTGTTGCAGCCATTAGCAGTGTCCCCTCCTCAACCCCACCTCTCTGACGCTCTTGTGCCCTCCTCTGCTTCCTGTTTCTCTGGTAAACTCAGGAGAAGCCACTCTTTCCTGTGGGGCTCTGCTCTCCAGGGAGACAGATCAAATTAGGTTTTTTTTTTTCTTTCCAGCAATGCAGGAACAATAAGCCATGGAAGGGGAGTGGACGAGAGCCACTTAGCCGTGCTCATTATGTTGTTCTTCTATTGTCTGGGATCCTGGAGGGAGTGGAATCATCTGTGCCAGCCCAAGCACCAGCCCCTTGTACTTCGGAAGCCAGTAACGGACCTGCAGAATGGCGAGGCTTTTGGTGCTGCCACAGAATATTACATGCCTGGACCGCAGGGTCGCTCCGAAATGAAGCACCTACCACATGCCAGGAGCTATTCTGGGCCCCAGAAGATGGACGAGGCGCCTCCTCTCGAGTGGGAGGAGAGAGGTGATAAACAAACCAAAAAAGATACTTTCAGATGATGCTAAATTAGGGGGAAGATGAGGTGGTACCAAGGGGACAGTGAGGGGGCAGGGCCGCCTTAACTAGGAGATGGTGCTAACAGCAGCCCACAGGAAGGGCAGCCACCAGATCTGTGCGGAGGGAGCAAAGGCATTCCCGGAGGGGTGGAACAAGTGCAAAGGCCCTGAGGTGGATACAAGAAACACAAGGCAGAGTACACTGTGGGGAGAGTAATGGCAGAGAAGGTGGGTGCTGCAGGCTGGGGCCAGGCCATTCAGGACCGGGTGGCACGGCAGCATAGCCCATTCTGACGTGATGAGAAACCAGGACAGGGCTCGGCAAGGGGGACATGGGATTCCTTTTGTTTGCATGTCTTCTTGGTTTATTTTAGGGGCCACATCTGGTGGTTGTGGCACCTCCTGGCCCTGTGCTTTGGGGAGGGTCTTGGGATACTCTGTGTGCCGGGACTGAACCTAGGTCTTCTGCATTCAAAGCATGTGCTCTGACCATTGAGCTCTCTCTCTAGTCCCTGAGTTTTAGCTTTTAATTTGGGGGCTCTCTTCGGCAATGCTGAGTGTTGCTCCCAGTGGCGCCCAGTGGTCCTGACAGTTGCAGGGAGGGAGCATGCAAAGCACACACCTTTGGGGCCATGTTTCTGGTTTCGTGAAGGAAAGTTAAAAAGATCTTTCTCGTTGGCCAAATGTAGACACCACAACAATTTCCATTTATGCATGGGTTAACTGAGCAGTATTAAAAGAAGGCACAGAAGGCAAAGAAACACAACCACGCGGCAGCTTGGAGAGACCTCAAACACCGACAAGTCCAGCACAAGAAGCAGACTCAGAGACCTGAGTGGTGGGAGTCAGTTTACACGAAGAATCGAGACAGACAAATCCAGAGCTAGAAAGTAGGTGAATGGCTGCTGGGGACTGCAGCGGAAGGGGCGGGGCAGCCCCTGTGAGTAGGCATGAAGCTGCATGGGGGCTAATAAAATGGTTGAGGATCCCATCACAGTCAGGGTTGGACCAGTCTGTCACTGTGCTTTAAATGGGCGAATCTTGTGGCATATAAACTATATCCCAATAAGGCTTTTTTAAAAATTACATTAAAAAAACTCTCTGGTTTCTGGGTAGAGAATAATCTGGGGACAAGAGGGTAGGAGAGGGGGCCTGAGTGATAGCCCAGCGGGTAGGGTGTTTGCCTTGCGGCGCCGGCCCATGCCGGCAGGGGTTCAATCCCCGGCATCCCATATGGTCCCCCGAGCACCGCCAGGAGTGATTCCTGAGTGCAGAGCCAGGAGTAACCCCTGAGCATCGCTGGGTGTGACCCAGAAAGCAAAAAAAAAAAAAAAAAAAGAGTGGTAGGAGAGAGCCAGGAGCTGGGTTTGGTCTCTGCACCCAAAGGTGTAGGGACAGTCTCAGAGTAGGGGAAGACATGGGGCCCGAGGCTGGAGCACTGGTGGGGTTCGGAGGGGAAAGACAGCATCAGTTTGGGGTGTGATCTCTGAGGGACCAGGATGGAGAGGCCAAGGTAGGGATGCCAAAGCTGGCCCAAGAGGACACGTGGAGCTCTGTGCTAAGGTGGGGTGGGGGGGGCAGTATGGGTGCCCCCAACCTCACCAGGTCTTAGAGTCCTAGGCAGGAAGGAGGTGTGTAGGCTAGAAACCTCACAGTCATTGTCGCCTAAGTATTGCTTAGAGTCCCAGGGCAGTGAGGTGGCCAGAGGAGAGAGAAGCCGCCTTTGGCTGGAAGGTCCCAGTGTGACCCAGACTGGGGGGCCTATGGCTTTCCTAGCCTCACAAGCAGGGCTGGGGCTGGGGCAAGGCAGGCAATCAACTAGTGTGAGAGACCTCCCAGCCTTGAGCTGGACTCACAGACCATCCAGGCAGGGAGAGAGGCTGCTTCCTAGTGCTAGAGAGGCTCCAGGCTCTACTCAGAACCATGGTGCTCCTCTGGGCTCACCAGCACCAGTCCTGGGGCCTAGACTGGCTGCCCAAGTCCTGTGGACTTCTGATGACACCTGAGCCTCAACCCCACTGCACCCAAATTATCTGGGGATTTCTATAGACACGGTCTGGTTGAGACGCACTGTGCTGGAGTGAAATTAGCCCCATTTTTCTTTTCTTTTTCCAGTCTTTGTAGAACCTGTCAAAATTGCCAAGTATGCCCACTAAATGTATATTTTTTGGGGGAAAGAGGCAGGTTGGGACATACCTGGTGGTGCTCAGGGCTTGCTCCTGGCTCTGTGCACAGGAATCACTCCTGGGGTGCTCAGGGGACCATATGTGGTGCCTGGGGTCAAAGTTGGATTGGTCTCGTGCAAGGAAAGTGCCCTACTCACTGTACTCTCTCTCCAGCTCCGGCTGTCTGTATGAGGCAGGGTGACTGGAAAAGTTTTCAATTAGCAATAATTGTACCATGAATAAACCTCACTGGCTCTGATGCTGCCCCTGTGCAAAGCTGGCCTAGTTTACGTGTGAGTCAGGAGCGCTGAGTGTTGAATGCCAGGTTCGGAAGAATCTTGTCATTGCTCCCACCTCCGCCCCTGATTTAGGATTGGAGATGGAATTGCTCTGATGCAAGGATAACCGTGTTCTCAAGTCACTCAAGTGAGCTGGACATGGTGGGGCCTCTCCACGTTAGTGCAGGCTCAGGAAGAGTGCTGCGTAAACAGCTCCTGACCCTATGCCTCCTGCCTGTACTGTGGCCACAGCAAGACAAGAGGAGTGTTTGAGGGCCACCCTTCTCCTTGCCCAGGCCTAGGGGGCTCTGAGGGGTGTGGGCTTCTCAGGCTGCAGAGCAGCATGTCTTAGGTGAGAAGAGATGGCACCCTAGTGTGGGGTGGCTGAAGAACCTTGAAGAGGGCTTTTCGTTTTGCCTTATTTTGCTTTGGGGCTATACTTGGTGGGCTCAGGACTTCCTCCTGGCTCTGTGCTCCGGGATCACTGATGGTATTATTCGGAGATCAATATGTCACACGCGGTGCCTGGGATCAAATCCAGATCAGTCACAGGCAAGGGAAGCATCCTCCTCATTGTACCATCTCCCTGGCCCCACATTCTCTCTCTCTCTCTCTCTCTCTCTCTCTCTCTCTCTCTCTCTCTCTCTTAACTTTTAGATCACATATCTGGCGATGCTCTGGAATTATTCCCAGCCAAACTCGGGATGCAGGGGATGCAGGGGATTGAACCCGGGTCAGCTGCATGCAAAGCAAACGCCCTTCCCGTTGCACTATCGATCCAGCTCCCTTTACTTTTTTGAGGTGGGGTGTTGGGCCACAGTCCGCAGTGCTCAGGGATTAGTCCTGGATCTGTGCTTCGGGGACTATGTGGTGTGGGGGGTTCAGTCAAGATTGGCTGCATGTGAGATAAGCACCTTAACCCGAACACCTCAAACTTTCTCTCCAGCCCTTCAGTGACATTTTATAGCCAAAAGGCTAAGATTGGGATGAAAATATTTTTAAAATTTTTAAATGATTTATTTTTTTATTTTAAACACTGTGATTTATTTTAAACACCGTGGAAAAGTACAAACTTTTTCACAATACGGTTGCTGGAAAGCTTCATCATTCAGCACCAATCCCACCACCAGTGTGTCCCCACCACCTCCAGAGACCGCATTTCCCTCCACCCTCATCCCCTCCGCGCCTGCTCCCTTAGCCAGCATCAATTATGTTGATCCTTACAGCTCATATAAGGGAATAGTAATGATAAGGTCATGCCTTTTTTTTTCCCTAGCAGATGTGTGGGAGTCTGGCCAGTTTCTGTTCTTGGATTCACTTTCTGGGTTTCCAGAACACAGTGGTTTTCTACTGACAATCCCAGACACACCATCACTACAGCTACTGACAACATTTATTTCACATTTATCTCAATGTCTATTTGAACTTTTCCTATTCATACACTGAACAATCCATTCTATATTGGTTGTTGGAGCTAACTCTCTAAATACGGTCGATGAACCTGGTGTTGGACAAAAGTCTCCACTGTGCCATTTGAGTAGAGGAAATTACCGAGGTGGTCCCCAGATCACACCTCATGCCCATACACTTTGTTTCTAGAAAAATGTGATGGGATACCAGTTAGATGAATATACTAGGTTTTGAGATAACGGGGGGGGGGTACATGGGACCCCCCATGTAGGGTCCCAGCTGGTTGCAGTTCTGGGCAGGCCCACCAGGCCTTGCTGGAGGGCACTGAGTTGGCGGAGGGCACCCCAGCTTCAGCGCCCCAGGGAACCTGGTGGATTCAATCACCCAGTCGTGGGCATACCTGGGCTTGAAACTCGACTATTTCATTGGGTGTGGCTCTGCCGAGCTGTGGAGTCTGTACCTTGCAAGTGGTTACGGTTGTGATGCATGAGGTTTCGGGCCTCTGAGGGGTCTGACCGGGAGGCAGGGGAGCCCAGCTCTGGCTCTGCCCCCCTTTCCAGAACCCCTCATCAGCCCAGCACAGGCTCAGTGGGGATGAAAATGAGAACAGAGGTCGGCACAGTTTGTGGTGGGAACGATGAGTCCTGGGGGCAACACCAGGGAACTTCCTGTGTGTGGAGGGTCTGTATGGACCAGAAGAGTCCTGCCAAGGGGGCAACACCAGGGAACTTCCTGTGTGCTGGACGGGTCTGTATGGACCAGAAAAGAGGCAGAAGTGTGGAATGGAGACCTGTGAGAACAAGGCAGTGTCCAGCTCGGCTTCTAAGGCAAAGAATCTCAGGAACCCATGTGTGTTTTATTGCCTCCTAGAGCACTGAAGGATGCTGGGAGAAATATCTTAGTCGTCATTGTTTCCATTTAGGCATATAATTGGCCATACAAATCGGAACACTTTTGAGACTGAAGGGACATTATTAATGAATGCGCTTGAACAGCAGGTGAAGAATGAAACTGTCCTGAATGGAATGAGGGGTGCCCTGGACTTGGAATCGGATGAGGTGGGGGTTGAAGGTCAGGAGCAGTAGAGATTGTGATGGTACTGAAGCGGGGGGGTGCCCAGAGGCCAGAATAGCTGTTTGCTCTGAGCAGATAATCTGGGCCTCTGCTGACTCCTCAGAAATATCTTCAGGCTCACGTCCCTCTCCCCGCACCCGGAGTGGTAGGATGGCTCATCAGTGTCTTCTCCAAGAGGAAAGATGAGTTGGGCTCAAACACCCCCACCCCCCCAAAGCAGAGCTGCCCCAGTTATTCTGGGACACCCCCAGCACCTTCCTTCAGCACCCTTATCCCCTTCCTGCTTAAGCACCCCCAACCAGGAAGCCCCTGGAAACCCGGGACAGTTCACAAATCTTCATCCCAATTTCTCTGGCATCAGGGCTAACGTCAAGATTGCTTGCTCTGTGCGAAAAGCAGAAAATGTTGAAATTTATTGCTTTGAGAGTTTGGTCTGTCTCCTGGGCCTGGTTGATGCAGTTGCCTTCAAGTTTCAGAGCGATTTGTTTAAAAAAGAAGAATTTTTGACAATAGTGTTTCGCCTCAGATTTACACAAGTGTTTTATTATTTTTTTTATCGTTTACAAAGAATGGTCTCATATTAACAATAACAATCATTACGATGTGCTGAATTCTCTTACTCGGGAGCTCAATTTCTCTTTGAAAGCACCCTCCTTTTCCATAGAAGGAGAAACAGGGGTTCAGGGAGGTTAAGGGGCTTTCCCAAGGTCACACAGTTGAGGGAAAGGCAGAAAAGCGTTGAACCCAGGCCCACCGCTGTCTGTGCTGTTTTGTTGCTCTGCCTTTGCTACTGTCAACCTGACCCAACGCATACCCATTTGTAGACAGACAAAACAAAAGAGCCAGAGGCTTTTGCTGAAAACAGTGAGGGGTTAGAATGAGTATAAAAATAGCCACATTGATTCGAGGGAATCCTCAAGTCCCCAAACAATATGCTGTGCTAAGATTATTTCTGTAATGATGCAGGTGGCGGCGGGGCTGGGGAGGAGGTGTTGGCAGGGGACTGGCTTTCTAAGTTCCAAGATTCCAAACTGTCCTAACCAGCCAATTATCACAGGGCTGTTTACATTTAATAAAATCATCAATTAGGTCCTCGGCCACTCTGGCCACATCTTAAGTGAAGACCAAGCCACAAGTCTATCCTGTTGAGTACTACTGACTTTGTGCTCAGGAATTGCTCCTGGTAGGCTCAGGGAACCAAATGGGATGTCAGGGATTGAACCCAGGTTGCTGTGTGTAAGGTAAGTAAGAGCCTTCCCGCTGTACTAGCATTCTGGCCCCTCACGGCTTGGAGTGCTGTTGCATAGCATAGTTGAAAGTGACCGTGCATAGTTGAAAGTGACCGTGAGGGGCCGGAGTGATAGTCCAGCGGGTAGGGCGTTTGCCTTGCACACGGCCAGCCCATGCCGGCCCGGGTTCGATCCCGGCATCCCATATGGTCCCCGAACACTGCCAAGAGTAATTCCTGAGTGCAGAACCAGGAGAAACCCCTGAGCATGGCCGGGTGTGACCCAAAAAAAAAAAAAAAAGGAAAGAAAAAAAAATGTGACCGTGAGCTCATTCCTATTTGGTCCTGACCTTCCCGGGGACGGTGAGCTGCTGATATGGGTAACAGGCCGATTTGGAGGTAGGTCCCTGTGCGTGAGTATGCCACTGGAGCACGGAGCCCCGGTGCTGGACACATCATGGAGCCAGGGTTATAACTCAGGGCAGAAGGCAGAGGAGCAAGCGCTAGCCACAACCCTGCTATTCACAGTGCGGTCCAAGGACCAGCAGTGTCTCTGGGGACCTTGTTAGATGCTCAGAATCTCTGTTCCGCATTAGACCCATTGAACATAATCCTGAATTTTAACAAGCTCCCCAGGTGATTCAGGTGCACATTTAAGTAGAAGCAGCACTGACTTAAGAGACAGGAAGAGTGGGATCAAAATATGGTCCCAAATATAGGAAACCAAATAGCTATCTTTAGGCACACACAAAATAGCAACAGCACCCCCAATGTGTGTGTGTGTGTGTTAACCACAGAAGCCCAATGTGTGCTATTAGTCACAGAAACCCAGTGTATGTGTGTGTGTGCGTCGCGTGTGTTAGTCACAGAAAGCCAATGTGTGTGTGTGTGTGTATTAGTCACAGAAACCCGTTATGTGTGTTTGTGTTAGTCACAGAAAGTCAATGTGTGTGTGTGTTAGTCACAGAAACCCGGTGTGTGTGTGTGTGTGTGTGTGTGTGTGGTTACTTGATCACTTGATCACTTGAATCCCGTTATTCATCGATTTGCTCGAGCGGGCGCCAGTAACATTTCCATTGGACCCTATTCTGGAAGACGTGCCAATATAGCCCAATAGCATCTGGTTGATTCAGGAATATGAAGAGCCTCAAACCGTTCCTTCAGGGTCTTGACAAGGAAGTCTGACCATCTTGTAGGTGGGCGGCCACATGATCTTTTGACATCCTGTGGGATCCAGTCGGTAACGGCTCTAGTCCAGCGGTTGTCTCCAAATCGCATTACATGTCCAGCCCATCTGATTTTCGATGCCTTGGCAAACGAGACAGCATCCCTGATGTGTATAGAGTATAGCGCCCGCACAGCAGAGCCTGGCAAGCTGTCCGATGCGTGTTCAATATGCCAAAACCAGTAACAAAAAATGTGTTAGTCACAGAAACCCGATATGTGTGTTTGTGTGTTAGTCACAGAAATCCAATGTGTGTGTGTGTGTGTGTGTGTGTGTGTGAGTCACAGAAACCTGGTGTGTGTGTGTGTGTGTGTGTGTGTGTGTGTGTGTGACAGAAATCTGGTGCTCCTGGGCTCACCATCAAACAGCAGCTTCCCCAGATATACCCTAGGAGGGAAGCTGGGGAGCTCCTTTCTTATCCCCAGCATCTTTTCAAACTACAGTAAGATTCCTTCCCCCAAACTGGAGAACCAGAACATAGAATCACATCTTAGGCCTTAGAGATGCTGCCTGTAAATCATACTTTCTTTTCTGCTTTCCTTTTCCTTTGCATTTGACTTTTGAGGGTAGCAACAACAAAGATATGAATTGTGTGCAAAGTTGGTGGGGCACACAGAGGGTCATGCAAAGGGGCCATTTGGAAAAAGTCAGTGCCATCCTTTCACAGATGGGAGTACTCTGCAGGCCTTAGTACTAAAGCCAGGGCTGGCCAAAGCTTTCTGGGAAGGAATCAGCATTAGCCCCATCTAGGAAGAAAAGGTGCAAAGGCGGTTCCAAGCACAGTGAGGGCAACACCGAGCCTGGAAAAAGAGTCAGGCCGCACTGACCCTCGAGGCGAGGATGAAGGGGCCTCTCTGGGGCTGGTTCCAGAGTCAGATCCCGCCAGGCACCCTCCTCTATCAATGATGACTCATCCTTTAATTCCTCTTGCTCTCAGCCTAAATTGGGTCTTATTTTTATCCCCAGAATGGATTTAAATTGCCAAAGGGATGCTATTTCTCGATCGGAAGGACTCTCCTGGAGCAGGCGTTTTAAAATGCCCTCTCTCCGGATCATCTGACTCATCTATGGAATCGAGACAGACCACAAGGGGGGTAGACAAGGCCGAACAATGACAAATCTTGGCCTTGGATTACAAAAAATTCACTGAAAAACAACGTGGGGGTGGATGGGTGAGCAGGTAGGGTGAAGATTTGACCAGAGGTGATATGGGACAGTATGGAGAGTCATGGGCACTTTGTGCTGGGACATGCAGTGACTTTGTACATCAATACTGTTGACCTAAACATTATTGTATCATGTTACCTAAAATAAAGAAAAGTTTTTGTGTCTATTTTTACAACATGTTCCCAGTGATAATGGAGAGAGCCAAAATGCTAGGGGTATGGGGAGAGGCTGTGTTGCCATATAGGGGTATGTGGCATGGTGGTGGTGGTGGAGATAGCGGTGGTGACGGAGATAGCAGTTGTGGTAGTAGTCATAGTGGTGATGGTGGTAGTGATAGTGGTGGTGACGGTGGTAATGGTTTGTGATGTTGTAGCGGTGGTGGTTGTGGTGGTGATGGTAGTGGTGATGATTGTGGTTGTGGTGGTAGTTGTGGTGATGGTGGTTGTGGTGCTAGGCATAGGCCTTGAGGGACTGTGAAGTGAGACAGTGAGTCATCGTAAGAGCAGCTCAAAGGAGCGAGACAAGGGTGCAGTGAGGACTGGTCCATTGTACTTTCATGTTCTCTTTATGATGCTGAAAAACTCAAAGCCAGACCTGCTATAGTTCTGTCGCTTTTGTCTGGTGAGACTAGTGCCCTTACTCTAATGGCAAACCTCACATGTCCCCCCAGGAAACCATCAGCCATTGTCTGGGGTCTTGGTGGGCTTATCAGTATTCGTGCCCAACCCCTGTGAGGGCTCGAGACCCAGGCCAGCCAAGTTCATATCTTTGGAAGGAGATCGTCGGGACTAACCTTATAATGCCTGACTCCCCGCCCATGAGCTGCTGGGAGGTATTTTAATACATTTTCTTAAATTAGAATTT
Organism: Cryptotis parvus; assembly: GCA_021461705.1. Taxonomy (NCBI): domain Eukaryota; kingdom Metazoa; phylum Chordata; class Mammalia; order Eulipotyphla; family Soricidae; genus Cryptotis; species Cryptotis parvus. The sequence continues at coordinate 257,894 of JAJIBD010001342.1, read as the reverse complement.
GCTTCTATTATTAGTTATTCAGAATAGCAGCAGGGGCATAGAGCCAGAAAGCAGGATTCAGCACACAGTGAAATACTATGCAAACAGGTATTACCAGGTGGTTAATGGGAGAGGTTCACAGCTTACAGCTAGGTGCAAACACAAGTTATGATCAAATAAGATGCACCAGGCAGGAGCAATCGTACAGCAGGCAAGGCACTTACCTCTTATGTGGCTGACTCAGGTTTGATTCCCAGAACCCTGGATGGTCCCTAGAGCCCTCCAGGAGTGATCCCTGAGTGCGGAGTCAGGAGTAAGCCCTAAGCACTGCAGGGTGTGGCCCCCAAACAAAAAAACACTATCACTATCACTATCTTCCCATTGATCATCTATTTGCTAGAGTAGGCACAAGTAATATCTCCATATGTCCTGTCTCATGCTAGTAGAACCCAAAGGCATCCGCTTGCTGCAGGAACATAAAGAGCCTCAAACCATTATATTAGGTCATGGGAATGACCTAATATAAATGTTACTGGTATTTGGCATATCAAATACTACACGAGCAGCTTGCCAGGCTTGCCGTCCGGGTGGCATACTCATGTAGTCACCTCTAAATAAAGCATTTAACAACAACAAAAAAAAACAAAAAACAATTACCAAATAACTATGTGTGCAGAACACATTCTACACAATCATAGGAAACAGAAGAAAATATAACTTTATTCTGGAAGACAGAATAGTGACTTTTCTTTTTTATTTCCTGAGCTTTTTATAACACGTTTCCCTGTTGTAGTGTTTCTCTTGAATGGGCCCAGGCTGGACCCTGGAGCAAGACTTTCTTGATAGCTGTAAAGAGCATGAGACTTGCTGGGTTAAAAAGGGACTGAACGAATGCCCAGGCTGTCGCCATCCCCCTGGAGCTCTGATGTAAGATGCTGGAAGCTCTGGGTCTCGAGAACGAGGAGGAAGCACCTCATACACTTCCGGGCTGTCAACGGCCTCCTCCTCTGCTCTTTTTTTTTTTCTTTTTTGGTCATACCCAGTGACACTCAGGGGTGGTTACTCCTGACTCTGCTCAGGAATTACTCCTGGCTCGGGGACCATATGGGATGCCGGGATCAAACCCGGTTGTCCTCGTGCAAGGCAAACACCCTACCCGCTGTGCTATGGCCCGGCCCCAACCTCTGCTCTATTTTAATGGCAACCCTGGGAGGTGAAACTTCATCCTTTGGCTTGATGGTAAGAAGTGATCCAGAGCGGTGAGGCCATGTGCCCGTTTCCACAGCAGGTACGTAAGCCTGGGTTCCAGCACCCCAGTGGCCCTCAGATTGACGGAGAGCCAAGATCACATGGGGAGGGCTCGGTATGACTTTGCCCACCCTGTCGGCATCATGGACAAGCTATAGGGTGAGGAGTGAGGGTGGAAGAGCTTGCCCAGAAGTGACATGGGACTTGGTCTTGCTCTGCCATATGGCCTTTGGGTCCCAGCTTGGCCCAGAGAAGCAGTGGATAGTCATGGGGAGAGGAATTTTTTTTGGGGGGTCACACCCAGCGATGCTCAGGGGGCTACTCCAGGCTCTGCACTCAGAATTACTCCTGGTGGTGCTCAGGGGACCATATAAGATGCTGGGAATTGAACCTGGGTTGACCGTGTGCAAGGCAAATATTCTCTCTGCTGTGCTATCTCTCCAGCCCCTTGAGGAGGGAGAATTTGTGGGAACTGGTTCAAGGGCTGATTCTCACCTACTGGGCCACAGCTGGAATCTTGTGTTCAGAGGTGCTCTCGACCCAAGACAGGACCTTAGAGGGGCTCTTGACCCCAAGACAGGACCTTAGAGGGGCTCTCGACCCCAAGATAGGACTTCAGAGAGGCTCTTGACCCCAGGACAGGACCTGGTCATCCGTACTTCATCCTGCTCTGCCTAGCTGCGTTATTTCCTATAACCTGCAGATGTTTTAGCTAATACCTGCCTACTCTGAAATCTGGGGCCCCATGCATTCTGCTGCCTTAAGGCAGGGCTTGATCTAGCACAGATATGGAGTCCCAGGCATCAATTTTCTGCAGGCGCTTACCACATAGCTGCCACTGCTGGATCAGTTACCCCAGGACTTGGTGGTGGTGAGTAAACTGCAGGCACTGGGGTCACCTCTGTTTGCTGTGTGACCTCAGCAAGTCGTTGCCCCTCTATGAGTGCTCAGAAGATTTGACCTAAGTATAAATATCCTCCTCTTTCATTGGAAGGACTCCCTGGACATATTAGTTTAAAGGAAGGTAATAGAATTTGGAGACATTCATTAAATTATACCTTAAATCAGCCATTGCCTTCCTTCCCTCTTTCCTTCTCTCCCTCCCTTCCTCTTCTTCCTTCCTCCCTCGTCCTCTCTCTTTTGTTTGCTTGCTTTTACTCCACCCCCAGCAATGCTCAGGGATTACTTATTTCTGGTTTGGTGCTCAGGAACCAATCCTAGTGGGGCTCAGAAGACCATACGTGGTTCTGGGATTGAACCTGGGTCAGCTGCATGCAAGGCAAGTGTCAGCCACTGTACTATTTCTCTGGCTTCTCTTTATGTTGGGGGTGTTCCCAGTGGTACTCAGGGGCTACTCCTGACTGCTTGGGTATCACTCCAGAAATGCCTGAGGACCGTGTGGTGCCAGGAGCTGGAACTGTGCCTTCCATATGCAAAGCGTGTGCTCTAGCCTTCCAAGCTCTTTCCCTGGTCCCTGATTATTCATTCTGATGATAACACTGCATTGATTTTTTCAAGAGTCACTGATGTGTAATGAACCCAGTCCTATTTCTTATTCAATAAATTCTTTTATTGTAAGTTTACAGATTTTTCCATTACGATAATGAAAATAGCACTAGCTCTTAACACGTAAGCCCAAATCAAAGGGGTACTTCTCTTCAAATTATAAGGTAAATGATGGAGTTGAACAGAGAGTAAATGTTGGGTAAAAGGTATTTAAACTATAGAAAATGGGGTCAGGGGTTTTGTATATGTATAAACACCTTAAGATTTAGTTTATCATGATGACATCACTTTGAAAGCACATGATATTGAAAAACATATTTATAATTTTAAAACGCAACTGCAGAGAAAAGGCAAAATCAAGCAGAACAGAAACAAAATCACAACCCAGAAACCAAACCAAGAAAACCCCATCCCCCAAAAGAAATGAAAGGAGGGAAATCAAATACTCAGGGTTGTATGCAAACCTCCGGTCCTTTGGCCCTGGAATGACAATTGAGTTTCATAGAAATTTTCCATAGAAAGGAAGGTCTGGGCCTGGTGTGACATCACTGCGTCTCAAGTCCTGTCTCCTCACAGAGGAAAAGAAGTTGCTTGTCCAACACATCTGCCCAGGGTCTGCCGGAAGGGGGTGGCGTCCCCAATTCCCTTTGAGAACATCCCCGAATCCTAAGAGACTGGGCGGCAGGTGCCGGTCAGAGCCGGGTCCCCTGACTGCTGGCACTGTCCATGTGGCTCACGGGGAGCGGGTGGGCCTCTGTGTTGAACACCCAGTCCTCCAGGGAGAGCACGCCATCTTCAGAGAACAGAAGATAGAGGTACCTGCACGCAGGGAGGGAGGGGAGACACAGCCCATCAGCATCTGGCAATGGGCTCCATAAGGGGAAACCCCAGGGGTCTTTGGGAAGGGCCTGAGACCCCACCTCGGTGTCAGCTGTGGGGGGCAGGAGCTGTGATCCTGAGGAGGGCAGGCAGCACCGGGGACACACACTAGCTCTGCGCACGGCCCCTCGTTGCCTCACACCCACTGGACATACTCAGGGTCCTCACAGTCTGTGGGTGTCACTGAGACCCTCCAATGAAAGCCTCCATTCCCTTTCTCTGCAGTTGGCCTGAGAACTTTATGGGTCCAAACTCTTATCTGTGCCTTGCAGTTATCCCAGAAGACATGAGATTTGTGACACTAAAATGAAGAGTCGGACCCCAGAGCTGTGGCTTCCCAAGCTACAGGGAGCATCCTGGCTCCTGCTCCAGGGTTAAAGGCCATGGGAACTGCTTTGGGATGTCCAAATGGTACCCTAAGACAGGCAGGGAGCAGAGCGACTGCGATGGTGAGGGAAAGTCAGCTGCAGGACCGGTGGCACCTCGGGGTCCCCTCCAGAGTACAAAGATCACTCATCGCTCCAGGCTGACGCTGAGGGTGGAAGGGAACTGGTTTCTCCTGGGAGGGCAGAGTTCAGCTTGGCCAAGGCTCACCCACCAGGTGTGACCCCTGTTCTCAAGCCCCTAATCCTCCTGTACTCTCCCACGTACCCTCCGCCCTGTTCTGGGCTGAACCTAGGGTTGGTGAAGGAAAGGCTGCCCGGCCCCCAGGACTCTCCCCCGCCGGAACTCTCGGTGCCCTCACTTTAGCGTCTCCCGCTAGGAAGAACGCCTGCTGCTTGTTGTCGTGGTTGGGGATGCTGCTGTACACGTCCTGGATACCAGAGAAGCCGGGCGTCCGTCCGACAGTGCTTCTCCAAGGCCTAGAAGGAGGAAGGCATCATCCGTGTGAGCCCCAGAGGTGCCTCCGGGTGGAACTTCCCAGTGGGCTCCGGCCCATCCACAGGCATGCCTGGACCTCTCTGGCATGTGTTGGAGCAGAATGAGGTGTTCAGGTTTCTACTGCCCTGCTGCAGGGGTCCCTGGGCCCACTTTTTACTGGTGGAGCAGGCCACCTGCCTGCCTGTGTGCCTTTCAGGGACAGGGCTGAAGTGATGGCCACTCAGCAGTATGGACAGCGGAAGGTGCTGGTGCTGCCACTGGGCAGGCTGGGGATGGGCCTTGGCCCATCTCAGGATTCCCTGCAGAGATACTACCCTGCACCCCAGGCTATTGGCCTTTTGTATCTAAACGTCATCCTTAGTTACTGGGTGTCTGGGAGTGGCCCAGGAGCCTACATGCTGGCCTTCAAAGGGGCAAGAACCAGGGCACTCAGCAAAGCAGGGGGCTCTGGCCAACGTGCCCCTAACTCTGAGCAGCCCCAGCCAAGGAGGATGCTCTTGTGAGCTGCATGGGACCTATGTAGGGGAAGAGAAGGGTCAGCATCCATCAAAGAACTTTCTAGAATTTCTGGGGGCTGGAGTGATAGCCCAGTGGACAGGAATTTGCCTTGCACACGGCCGACCTGAGTTCGATTTCCTAGCATCCAAGCAGCGCCAGGAGTAATTCCTGAGTGCAGTGCCAGGAATAATCTCTGAGCATTGCTGGGTGTGACCCAAAAAGCAAAAAAGCAAAAAAGCAAAAAAAAAGCAAAAAAAGGAACTTTCTAGAATTTCCACACTTGCGTTTCTCATTAGGTGCACAGGAGGAAGGTCTGCGTGAGCAGAACCCAGAGGCCTTGGGGCAGTGTGTGGGGCTGCTCTGGGCAGAGCAGGGAGGGGCGCCGCAGCCTGGCAGCAGCTGTTTGAGGACAAGGCTCAGGCGGTCTTTGGGGTGAGCAGGCAGAGATCACCCGTCCTCTGGCCCCTCTGCTGCCCCAACAGTCAGCTCTCTAAGCCAGTGCCCCAGGGCCCAGGCCTTCCAGGCTGTGCAGACTCAAACTCTTACAAGGTCTGGCTATATTGTGTAGCCTGACATCCTGGTACCATAGTCGCATCTCAACCCTTTGCACTCTTGACCTCTTCCTTGGTGCCTGAGCACCAGAGGGCTTGTGAACACGGAATTCTTATGGATACCGGCCTCGCCCACTCACCATCACCACTTCCCAGCCCCACTCCCTGTAGATGGGGTCGTGGGTCTGACGCCACAGATACATGTAGCTCTCCACCACCTCTGGTCGCAGGATGTAGTAGCTCTCACTCAGCTGTGTGGCCACTGCCTCCCTGCCGGAGTTAAACCAGAAGGCCTCGGGTCCGAGCTTGGTATCTGTGGGAAGGAACAACCAGAGGGCTTGGGTCAGGAAGACTGCCTGCTTCCAGCTTTGCAGAGTCCCACTGCCAGACGCCCTGGGGAGGGACGGGTGGGCCCTGCCTGTATTGCCCAAGGCTGTGCTTGTGACAGGCTCTCTTGGCCTAGGCTGGCGAAGCAAGACCCAGAGTGAGGCTTTGGGAATTTCTCAGGCTTAGAATCTGAGCATCTCATTGAACCACCCAGCAGTGTGGGGAGAGAGGTTCGGTGCCGTTCCCTGCCTGTTTCTTTGGAGACCCTGAACTTGGGGAAGAAAGGGTTTGGGGAACACATTTGGGAACGAGAGGGTGAAACACAGAGAAGGCATCTGCTTGCCTGCGGGACTCAGCGTGCAGCACTGGATGAGGCAATGCCTTCTCCACAGAGCCCTGCTCAGAGCCAAGTCTGCCGAGGAGACTGCGGGGCAGGAGGGACGGGGCCGTGCCTGGACAGTCTGTCTCAGGCAGAGGGCAGCACGCACAGGGCCCGGCCAGGTCTCGGCCTGCTTGCTCACATGGTTTTGTTCTTATGTCTTTGGGCCAGTTGCTACCACTCCTGTTTAGTTCAGTTTTCGGGCTTTTGGGGAAACTGGGCAGCCCTGGCGATCTCACATGGGCCTTCTGTATGCAAAGCATGCGTCTGGCCCATTGAGTTTTCCCTGTGGCCCAACCCTTTCTACTGTTCTTGATGACCATATTTACAACTACCACAGCAGCTACCACTTACGATACTTAGAGCTGTGCTGATAGTGTCAAATAAATTGTCATTTTCCCACTTAAGGTAAGTTATTGTCCCTGTTACACATGTGAAAACTGAGGATCAGAAAGGCTAAGTATGTGTCCAAGGTAACACAGCAAATTGTGACTGAGTTGGGATGTGACGTGGGATCTGATGCCTTTTCCTTCCTGGTTCTGATTCTCTACTTACAGGTACGAGGGTCAGTTTGTGTATGTGTGTGGTAGGGGGAGGGCAGAGGGGTGGTCATGCTGGCTGTGCTCAGGGTTTACTCCTGCTCTCTGTTCGTGGACCACTCCTGGCAGGCCTGGGTGACCATATGGGGTGCTAGGGATTGAACCTGGCCTGGCCACATGCAAGGCACGTGCCCTACCCACTGTATATAATATGGCTCCGGCCCAGTGTGTGACTCTTCCTTTCCTGATGCCCGCACATCTTGTACAGGGCAGCGAGAGCTCAAGGCTGTCCTACGGGGTGTCTCCGACAGACTCCATGAGAACATGATCCCAGGAAGTTTTGCAGTGTTGGTGGTGGTCACTCAGGGAATAAACCTGGCTCAGTGCTTTGGGACACTTGCTGGTAGTGCTCAGGACGCATGGTAGTGCTCCATGCGGCGCTGGGGGGTGGAGCCTGGGCTTCCTGCATGCAAAGCATAGGCTCAGCCCTTTGAGCCATCTCTCACCTGAGGAGCTGGGGCTTTGCAGTTTATTCTCCTCTAGAGAACTTTCTTGGGAGAGGAATGAGCTACTATGGAACTTCTTTAACTACGTGTTATAACCCCATATGGGGTCATGTAACTGCGAGGGTCACAAAAAATATTAAAAGTTTGTCTTAAGGGCTGGAGAAATAGTATAGTGAGCAAAGCTCTTGCCTTGCATGTGGCTGACCTTGGCTCAATCTCTGGTATCACATATGGTACATGGAGCACTATCAGGACTGATTCCTAAGCACAGAGCCAGGAGTAAGTCTTGAGTATGACTGAATGTGACTTAAAATTAAAAAAAAAGTTTTGAAATAAAATTTCTTTGATTATCAGTAAATGTTTGATTTGTATACTTTTAAAAAACTATGCTTTAGGGGCTGGAGCGATAGCCCAGCGGGTAGGGCGTTTGCCTTGCAGGCGGCTGGCCTGTGCCGGCCCGGGGTTCGATCCCCGGCATCCCATATGGTCCCCCGAGCACCGCCATGAGTAATTCCTGAGTGCAGAGCCAGGAGTAACCCCTGAGCATTGCTTGGTGTGACCCAAAAAAGCAAAAAAAAAAAAAACAAACTATGCTTTAGGTTTGGGGGGCACAACCGGTGCTCAGGGGTTCCCTGGGGTACTGGGGGTTGAACTCAGGGCTCCAGCATGTGCTTCTGTCCTTTGAACTATCTACTTGGGCTTGCGTACAAATTTCCTGGGTGAGGGACTGGAGCTACAGGACAAAGACAAAGGTATCTGCCTGGCATGGGGGTGCGGCTACGACACTGGCCTGAAATTCCAGCACAGCATATGGTCTCTTGAGGACAGAGCCAGGACTGGGTCCCGAGCACTGCCGTGTGAGTCCCCGAAACAAGCCAAAAAATTCTCAGGTGGAAGTGCTGGGATGGACCCTGTCCCTTCTGATCCTCTCTGATGGGGCAGGCTCACAGCCAAGAGAATGGTCATCTGGCCAAGCGGCTATTAGGGAGAGAGCCAGGGTAAGCGGCGGCCGTCCGTGGAGCAGCTGGCTAACAGGGACAGCGTGCTCTCTGAAGCTGTCCTTTATGGTCTGGGCTGATTGTCCCAGACAAGTAGCGAGCTTTTCATGATTCCCGAGACTTCCTGTTTGTTTATGGCCCTGACAGAGGGAGCTCTTTGAAGGGAACTGAAGACCGGCTTTAAGGACCCATTGAAAATTGCTGCTTCCCGGCAAGCAGCTCCAGGAGATCTGGATTCCATGGAAGGGGTCAAAGACAAGTTTCCGGAGGCCACCGACAAATGCCTGCTTTTTGGCTGAAGGCGGGTGAAAAAGTGCTTCCTGTGAGGGCTCTGCCTCATCCTGGATACCCGCATTCCTGTTGCTATTGAACAGATGAGAAAACAAGAGGCCACCAGCGGTGTGGGCAGTCACACTCGAGCCAGCACTTTTGCCTATTTTGTTTTGGTCTTGGATCATATCCAGTGGCACTTGGTGGCTGTTCCTGGCTCTCTGCTTGGGGTTGCTTCCAGTGGTGCTCAGGGGACCATGTGGTGCTGGGGAACAAACAAACTGGCCTCCAGCATGCAAAGCACGCACCCTGTCCCTTGAGCTATCTCCCCAGACCGAGCAGGTCATTTTACTGCAAATCCTGGGTCCTCTCCTCCAACCAAGATGGGAATGACAATTCAGAACAGTGGGTGCCTTTTCCAGCTGGGAGGACGGGGGTGGGGCCGACAGGGATTGTTTTCTGAGAGAGGCGCTATAAGGAGAGGCCCCACCCAAGATGATACTGTGTGTCCAGAGACCTGGGCACTGGCCCTGGCATAATTACTTAGGTGTAACATGACGAGCTGAGTCACGTCTCTGCACTGGGTTGACTCAGTTTCCCCAGAAGTTAAGCAGGGGTTGGGCTTGCGCTCTCTGAGTTCCAACTCGAGTTTGCCTGTAGGGAGTGCTGGGTGGTGGTGCTCAAGCTTTAGAATCAAAGAGGGTGAGAGACAGGTTGTTGTCAGGAGGTAGGACCCCTGAGCAGAGGGGTGCTGGGGAGGGAAGGCGGATTTTTGGGGGTTAGGGGCCCAAGGGAGAAGGGCTCTACTAGGCTCAGGAAGCCAGAGTCTCTCTCTTGGGTATTGCTTTGTGCCCCTCCCATAGGACCTCTGGGCCTGTTTCCTCACCTGCATTGTGAAGTTAAACAGAGGTGGGTGTGAACCGGCCCACAGGACAGAGCTCACTATTCCTTGCGCCCCTCAGGGGGCAGTGTCAGGGCAGACCCTCTTTCACGCCCTGAGCCCATGTGGTCTCCTCGCTCCCCGCCACCTGCTGACCTTTCTGGTTTCCGGGTGTCTACCTCAGTTTCTCCGGCCGCCCCTTCCCCCGGGGTTACCTGAGCGCACGCACGACTCGTGGCAGGTGTTGGTGATCTGGGCTGCGAGCTCGGTAGTGGGCCCTCTTTTCTTCCTTGGCATCATCAGCGCCGAGGGCGATCATGCCCCCGGAGAAACAGGCCAGGTGCCCCATCTTGTGGTCCAGAATCCCCCTCGCCACTCAGCAATGTAGGTCAGCCCCCGGGAGAGACATTCAGCAAGTGGGTTTCTATCGCCTGGGAGCAGGGTAGGGGGGCAGACGGGGGAGGGCACAGACAGAAAAGAGAGGGGAGAGGATGGAAGATGAACAATCTGGAGACGGTGGTGCACACGGCTCTCCTGAGCCCTCCTCCCAGGCGTGGCTCTTGGGTGGCCAGTCCTGATGTGGCCTGAAGTCAGCGACTGACCTGGCTGAGGCCTGCCGCCCTCCTCTGGGCTAGTCTTTTATTATTTATTACGATTTTTTTTCTGGAGGCCACACCTGGCAGTGCTCAGGGCTACTTCTGGCTCTCTGCTTAGGGGTCTCTCCTGGAGGTGCCTCGCCAGCCGTGCAGTGCTGCAGACTGGACTGGGTTCGTCCATGTAAGGCAGGTGCCTTAGGCCCTGCACTCTCCAGCCCTTGAGGCGAGTCTTTGTTCTAAAATGTAAGAAAACATAACCAACTACCAACCTCTTATGTGCTTTGTTACGGAATCACAACCTGATACCCGGCTGGCTTGGGAGGGGGCTCAGGGGATCTCGGAACACAGAAGGTGTATATGCACCTTCATGGGACGAGTCCATGCATCTTATCAGGTCCTCGAGAAAGACCAGAGGAGTTAACTGCTGTCTGCATTTAACACCCGCAAGCTGCAGCTAGCCTGCTGTACCCTCCCTAGGGAGATTTTCTTGACTTCTTTTTTCTTGGTGGGGTGGGGGCACACCTGGTGATGCTGGGTTATTCCTGGTTCTACACTCAGGAATCATGCCTGGGGTGCTCAGGGGATCATACGGGATTGAACCCAGGTTGGCTGCGTGCAAAGCAAGCTCTACCCGTTGTATTCTCGCTCCAACCCCCATCCAGCTGTTTTTGACAGCTGGCCTGACTCTGATGATGTGGAGGTTGCCAATCACTGCTCTGTAGACAAAGCTGTGGAGTGGATGATCCCAGGTCACCCAGCCACAACTGAAGTAGGACAAGAATTCCCCCACGCCAAGCACTGCTCCTTGCAAGTTCTTTTTGGTAGCAAGAGGCTTTCGGAACCCCCTCAGAAAGATGAAGCTATTAGTAAAAATCTAAACTGTTGGGGAGGTCTGGCTAGGTCTCATAGCCTCTGCCTGCACTCTTAGCCCTCCAATCGTGTGTGTGTGTGTGTGTGTGTGTGTGTTGTCTGTGTTTGTGTGGTGTGTGTGTGTATGTGTGCACGGTGTGTGCAAGGCCCAGTGTGTCTGGGCGTCTTGCCTGTGTGTGTCTGACAGCATGACTATGCTCTGTGAGTAACGGCCCAGATTGCATCCCGTGCCAGGGGGATTTCCAAGCTCAAAGTCCCCATGTGCCTGAGGTCCAACTGACACTGCGAGCTCTCTATGCAGGGTGGCGCAGCTCAGACTCCCAGGATTTAAGCCCAGGACAATCTCTCTGTGCCTCCATCTCCTCATGTGTCAGGTTGGAAAAGACACAAACAATTCACAGTTTCTGTGGGTGACATGAGGTGTGTCCACTGCGCCTGACACCAATCTCCAGCTCAGACAGCGGGAATGAGTGAGTGTTGGCAACCACAGTTCACTCCAGTAAGTGCCCCTCCAGCGGGCTCCATCCCCTGCTGCGCCTTCCTCCCACTAAGATACCTGGGGCGCCTCCTCCAGAGCGCTGGTTGCTTGGTCCCTGCTGGGGGAGTTCATCCACGAGAGACTTCCCCCTTGATCAAATCGTGGATCACAATTTCTGATCTGCACCTTGGAGCAGGAGCCTGGGGCACAGGAGGAAGCGTGGGCACCCTGGTGGGCAGAGGGCAGTAGCAATAGGCCTTTCTGCTTTGTGATGCTCACAAAGGCCACATTTTCTACCTCCCTGGGGGGTCCTGCCCCCACACTCTGGCCCAGGTCTGTTGACTCCAGCTTGGCCTTTGTGCCGCCTCCAGGATCATTTCCACGGCGGGGGCAGCCCCTAGAAGCCACTGCACCCCCTAGCTCTGCTACCCTCTTGTTTTTCGCCAGGCTGCCGTTCTCTCTTTGTGGATACAGGTTTGTGTGCTTGTTTTTATTTTGGAATTATAACGGGCAGTGCTCAGGGGCTACTCCTCCTGTCTGCATGCTTGAGGATTGTTCCCTGAGGGTGTTGGGGGTAGAGGGGGTTATGCAGTGCTGGGACTGAAACTGGGCCTCCTCTCTGCAAAGCCTCCGCTCTGCCCACTGAGCATCTCTCCAGCCCAAATCTGAGTGCTGGTGGAGCATCTGACCGCAGAAGTCACCAGCAACACCCAGCTACGGGAAGTGCTGGAGCAATGAATGGCCCCTGGCTGGTTTTCCCTTCCTCTCCTGCAAGCCTAAGCTGAGGCCTGAGCAGCAGCTGTGGAAGCTGGGCTGGGCCTGGCCAGGCACCTGCTCCACACAGAGAGAGGCGGGAGGAGCCTGGAGAGCCACTGGCTGCTGGGAGGATCAGTTCTGGGCTGGGTCCAGTCCCGGCGCAGCAGGGTCTGCAGCAGCCCCCACGAATGTGCAGGGGAGGGGCGGTGCAGGCTGGGCTGGCCCAGAAGCCTGTTCAGTTGCTCATCACCAGCCTCGGGAGCTCAGGCACAGGGAGGATCCCAGGAAGGTTTCCACTCTAGCCGGTGCCCCTAAGACTGCTCCTCTGGGGTTCTTTCCCCTGGGGGTTAATCCTGAGCTAACTGACAGAAGAAATTCTAGATCAATCCTTTTTGAGGAAACAACTGAGACTAGGCAACACAAAGAATAAACAAGGTTTTCTCAAGCCCCAACACAAGACAGCACAGGATGGCAACAGAGCAGAGAAACGGTTTCAATCAGAGAGACACACTAGGGTGAGTCTGTGCCCCGAGACTGGGCGGCTGCAGGGCTGGCGGAGCCCAGCTTGCATCTGGGGCTGTCCTGTCCCTGAGGGGACGACACTCCCATCGGCACACCCTGAGTGGGACTCCAGGCTTCTGGGACGGGTGGCTGGGACGTGGAGGCAGGAGCCCTGTGCCTCAGCCATGTCTGGGCCCCACCTCGGACACCGGCACCTTCCAGACCCTCAGTCTCGTGATCTGTAAGAGACCCTGTTCCCTGGCCCCTCCGGGCATGTCCAGTTGGCCTGTGTGAACCCCCAACCATACTCCTGCCTGACATTTGGTTCAATCTAGACACTGGGCCCTCTGGGCAGCTTTCAAGGCTCTGATGTCACCTTGGAGGAGGGGGCCCAGTCCGGGAACTGGGAATTTACAGCTCCTCAGATGATTTCTAAAATGCCAACAAGGTTGGAAACCACCAGAATATGCTTCAAAGCCCCAAACTTGCCCGAGGCCCAGCCCTTGCCCAGGGTCAGACACTTCAGACTCTTCACTGGGGAGATCAAATGGGGGGTTGGGGGGGCAAAGCTAAATCCTCTTTGCTCAGTGAACTGCTTTCCATGAAGCGCCCAGTGTCTTAAATAATTCATGGGCATTTCTTCCCTAGAAGCCGCAAGTGCAGCGTGCCCCGAGGGCAGGAAGCAGCTGCTGTGAACTTGATGTTGACTCTCTGGGAAAGGCAGAAGGGCACCGAGGACTGGGCAGCCCCTCCTTGCCTCGAGCTGCCCGCCAGTGAGTGTCCTGACAGGGGAGGCTGGCTGGAGCCAGGGGAGAGGAGGGAGAGGCGCCATGACTGGGCACGGACGGGCCACGGCTCTGGACGCCTGTTTCAAGGTGCTTCCTTTCATGCCGCCATTCCCTGGGCACATTCATTGTTTCAGAGGCTGGTCAGAAACACTTTGTCCACTCCCCAGCTGCCCACACCCACCTCTCCATCCATTCGTCTGTCCATGCTTTCTCCTACCCTCCACCCACCCACCCTCCTGGCATCGATTCATCCTTCTTCCTCTCCCTGCCTTCCTCCATTCAGCACGCATTTATCTGTTCACAGAGTCATTGCTGCGCCTCCGTTGTGCCAGGCACTGTTTCAGGACCTTTGCAAAGGGTAAGCGAATAGACAAGACCCTTGTTCTTCCTCAGAGCGTGCGCATTCTACTGGGGTGGGGGGTGGGGAGACAGACAATGAGCAAGAAGACAAATAAGTGCCCGGACCCTTGTAGATGCTGATGGAGATGAGAGTAACAGGGTGGGAGCCGGCTGGGAAGGGGAGCGTCAGTGACAAAGGACTCAGGTGTCCTGAGAGAGATTCTGGACAGAGGGGCAGCAAGGAGCAAAGGTCGGAGTGACCCAGAATTCTGAGAAAAGCTGGGAGCTAGAGCGGCGACGAAGGAGAGGGGCTTGGGGTGACCTGCTGGGTGGAGGGGATAGATCAGGTTTATTACAAGTGCTGAGGGGGTGGGGGAGCGAGGGACATGCCAGCGTGGCTGTGCGGAGATGGTCTGACTCAGGTGGTCAAGCTGCAGGCAAGCAAGGAGCCAGCACAGGGGTTGTGGACGGGAGCTCGCCAAGGTGGCCCCAAAGTAGATCGAATCTGCTCGGGTTACTTAGGGCAAAACCGAGGCCCAGCTTTGCTGAAGATAGACATTATCTGTACCCGGCCTGCCAGTGCGTTTTGCTGTTGTAGGTGTTTCTTTTCCGGTGGGGCAGCTTTCCTAGGAATACACCGGGGCTGTCCCCGCACAGGTCTGCTGGCTTAGTGTCTAACCAGTGTCATGGTACCACTTGCGCCTGCCGAGCTGACGTGGCAGCTCTGGGGGCATGAGAGGAAATGGTGGTGCTGGGACCAAACTCCAGGCCTCCTGCATGCCAGAGAGGTACTCCAGCCCTTGGAGTGATTTCCCCAGTTCCCACAGTTATCTTTGGCTGGGCTGTGGCTCCTACCCGATAACTCAGGTTAACCCGTTCCTGCTTCCGGCCTGCAGTCTCCCTGCCTCACAGACACTCATCTCTCTCATTCACACCATGTCTCGTGGACAGACCAGCAGCCATGAGCACAGTGGGGAGAGGTATCACTGGGCTCTCAGGAGAACTGGACCCAGCTCAGCTCTGCCAGCTCCTTGCTGTGTGACTCTGAGTAAGTGCCTTCCCCTCTCTGCGCCTTGGTTTCTTGTGCTGACCTGGATTCCTGTTCCCCATCCCCCATTCCCAGGGAGGGGCCCTCCCAGCATGGCTGTGCTGCTGGCGTCACTGCTGGAAGGGTGATGGCTGAGGGTCTTGCTTTGGCAGCTTCACTTGGGAGCTCCCAGCCCAGAATTCTGGGCTCTGAACCAGCTGCTGATGCACAGGCTCTACGGTTCAGAAAGGACCTGGCTACCCCTTCTGCAAGACCTTGGACAAATGACTTGGCCTCCTTGAGTCTGGGTTTTGCATGTGTAAGAGGTTATCACTAGTGACCTTAGCTTCAAGCTTTGGGTAGAAGAGTCAGGGAGACAATAGGGCACAAAGGACTGAATGGGCTGTCTTGAGCTTCTGGCCAGCTCACTGTAGGGGGAGGGGTCATAAGCCCTGGCCAGACCAAGCTGCAGGGACCTGGGAGAGCTGGCGACAGTGAGCACCACCCATAAGGAGGCCCTGCCTGGCTTACCTCCAAGGCTTCGTAGTACATATCTTTAGCCTCCGTATCTGTCTTGGCAGACATCAACCAGGATTTGATCAAATATTCATAAAAACTGTCCCCGAGTCCTCCAACCGAGACGTGGTCTGAGGGGGAGAGAGAAGACAGAGACATTATCTCTGCCCATGATGCCGCCAGCAGGATGAGCAGACAGGAACCTCACCCCGGGGGTTTGGGAGCCTCTGGTGCAGGCTCGTGGGGAGCAAACACCTCATCAGCAGCCTGCAAACCCCAGAGAGGAGTGCCCAGGGCTGGCGTGGGCATGGTGGTGTGTGCAAGAGAGCAGGGCTCAGCCGGGTGCTATAAATCATGCCTCTCGCTCGCAGGCTGGGGAAGGCTGCGTCTTGGGTGATTCACTGTAAATGAGCTGCATTTCTTTAAAAGATAATCTGGTGGCAGGGAGTTCAGGGATTTTTATTACCCAGTGACAAACATATAGTTAATGCGGGGCAGGTTCAGAAAAGGCCACGCAAAGGAGGAAGGAGAGGCTTAATTTAGATGGTTGGAGCCCAGAGCCACTCTGGAAAAGGTGATTTAACAAGAAGCAAATTGGAATAACTAGGATTCAAAGAGCAGGAGGAGGTGAAATGTGGTTGGAGGACCACCCCCCCCGCCCCCCACTCCCCAGCCTGCCCACTAGCTCGCACACTGATGGCATCTGCCTGGGGTCATCCACAAGCAGGGCCTTGGTTGGTGGCAGGTGAGGTGTCCCCATGCAGGGCTGACCCAAGAGTAGTCCAGTTTCTAGGACGCAGAAGCAAGACATAGGCGCACTAAACTCAGATGCTTTAAAAATGAACAAGGGGGGGGGGCGGGCTGGGTTCGATCTGCAGCCCCCATATGGTCCCTGGAGCACCGCCAGGTGTGCTTCCTGAGTGCAGAACTAGGAGTAAGCCCTGAGCTTACGGAGTGTGACCCCCAAAACAAACAAACAAAAAATAAAAAATGGACAAAGGGAAACAGGAAGATGGTTAACAGATGGTTAAGAGGCAGGGAGGAGGGTGGAGAGAGGTGGGGGAGGAGGAAGGAAAGAGAAGAGGGAAAGTGGGGAGGGAGAGAGGGAACGCTGAGGACTGTTAGCGGAGGGGCTGCTGTGGGCCAGCGCTTTGCTTGATCATCTCTCAGCATCTCGGGAGCACCCTGCAAGGTTCACTTCCACCGCATTTCCCGGGTGCGAAAACACAGCCGGACTTAAGAGCTTACCTGCAGTCACAAACCAGTAAAACTCCCTCCCTGTTGCTTTTCAAGTCAACCAGGGCATGAAAACAAACATGCATAGAGGAAGGACCAGCGTGGAGAGAGGCGGAGTGAATGTCAGAAGAGACCACCGGGGAAAGAGATCAAGAGAGGAAATGGGACAAAAGGGGAACAGGCAGGGCGAGATTAGGGCCCTAAAGAAAGGGAGCCCTGGTCTGGAGTGTCACGAGGGCGGCTTAGGTGGTGCTTGGCTGACCCAGGCCCTGTTGGGCATCCAAAGAAAATCAGTCATCTCAGCATCCTCTCCATGTGCAATGATCCCAAATCCTAGAACATAATATAGAAATGTTTACCACCACCCTTTGCTTAAAAGGTAAAGGAGGCTGGAGCGATAGTAGAGCGGGGAGGGCATTTGCCTCACATACAGCAGACCTGAGTTCGATCCCTCACGTCTCACATGGTCTCCTCAGCACCAAAAGAGTAATTCCTGAGCACAGAGCCAGGAGTAGCCCCTAAGCATTGCTGGGAGTGACCCCAGTAAAATTAAGGGGAAAAAGGCATAAAAGGGACGGTTTCTATAAACTGGGCACTTGGCTGCATTCTTTTTTTTTTTTTTTTTTTTTTGCTTTTTTGGGTCACACCTGGCGATGCTCAGGGGTTACTCTTGGCTCTGCACTCAGGAATTACTCCTGGCAGTGCTCGGGGGGACCATATGGGATGCCGGGATCGAACTCGGGTCAGTTGCATGCAAGGCAAACGCCCTACCTGCTGGACTATCGCTCCGGCCCGCTTGGCTGCATTCTTTTCCCTCCCTTCCCTTTCCCTGAAATCAAGTCCTCTCTGAATGTGACCACTCCATTTCCAGTCCCTTGCTTCCTTCTGTGACTGAGGACCTGAGCATGTGCTCCTGCTACAGCGACAGGCAGCGAGTGTCTAAAGCTCAGCACAGTGCCAGAGCCTGCGCAGGGCTGGGGCTGGGCAGAGCCAGCACAGTGCCCCATTCTGGGGACAGACCGCTTGGGCAGGCACAAGGAGGGTAGGGATGTGCCAGGCCCCGCACTGACCCTGTGCCCAGGGCGGGTCACCTCCTCTAGCACCCCATGGTGCTTGGCTCTCAGGGGGGTGACCCTGGGCCACTGCCTGTCCCACACGTGCTCTAGCCTTTGCTCCGTTTTCTCCGCTGCAGCGAACCCCGCACTCTCTTGCTCACCTGCCAAAGCCTCCGCACCTGCCTGCCCAAGCTTCCTCCCTGTGGCAGGGTCTGCTCTGCGGCCACCCCCTGTGGGTTACACAGGCACATGGACAGTGGGAAGAGCTGCTGCCAGCCAGGGCCTGGACCTTAGTGGTTCCCCCAGCTGTGCCCTAAGTCTGGGCTCTGGTCTGCCCGGCCTGTGGGCTGGGGCCCCTGTGGGAAGGCACCGTCCCTGTGTCTCAGCGAATGCCCAGGGTCTTCAAAGCACACGGCAGATACCCCATCAACAAACCAAAGGAAGGCCTGTATCATGCTGGGAAACGCCGGAATGCCAAGACACTGTGTGACGAGTCTGTGATGACATGTGTGCGGGAGAGGTGAACTGGTCAGGAACTGACTGGCTCCTGGTGAGGGACTCAGCAACTTGGTCGTCTGTGGCGTTGTCTTTGGGGAGGCTGCGCGTGTGTGTTCGGGGGGTCTCCGCTAAGGCAGAGAGGTCTCACTCAGACACGCCCTGCTTTCTCACGTGTGTGTGTGTGTGGGGGGTGCGGTCTGTACACACTGCACACACTGGTACCCACACACACATCCTCCAGCACAGCACGGAACCCAGGGAGAAGCTCAGGAGGCAGACAGGGCTCGTGCTTGTGCACAGTACCGGGACTCAGTCATAAGCACCACACGGCCTCCTGAGCACTGCGTGGGTGGTCCTGGGAGCCCTGAGGGTCCCTAGGACCACGGGGTCGGAGCAGAACTGCATCCTCAGGTCCTGGCACTGAACTACTGAAGTGGCCTCTGGGTTGCCCAGATGAGTCCTTGGGAGCATCCCCGCTCCCAGGAAAAAAGTTGTGCCTCTGCTATGAGCTCAGGACAAGACGTTCTTCCGAGCTCCAGCCTGAGTTTTCTGATCTGTGAAATGGGTGTGGGGAGTATAAATAGTGTCCAAGGCCCTAGGGCAGAGCGGGCGCTAGGCTGCGAGTCAGGCAGGGGAGGCGAAGCCACCGTGACCCTCCAGCCTCCAGCGGCTCTGTGAGGTGTCCCCTAGGGCCCGGGCCAGGGAGTCTCCCCCTGTTACTCTGCAGCTTGGGTTCAAGCAGTAATGGGGCAGGCAAAAGCAGAGGCTGGGGGACTGATGACCCGATTTAGCCGCGTCATCAGTGGTTGTAATGGGTTGAAAAGAATGAGCAGTTAGCTTATGCCTGTTGGTAATGTTACAGCGTGCTGGAAAGACAGTCACCGAAACAACTCAAGGAGGCCCCAGAAAGTCTGAGATGACCCCAGGAGGAGGCAGGCAGCACCCCCTCCCCAGGCATGGTCTTACAACTCCTCAGCAGGCTGCAAACTCCTATTTGACTAATAGGAAGCCAATTTCCACAAGTGACTGACTGCTCTGACCTGAGTCCCTGCAGCACCTGAAGAGAAAATGATGTCTCAGCAGGGGACACTCCTGTAACTGGCTGAGGGAAGCCAATCCGCCCCCATTAGGCTGCTGTGCTCAGAGCCTGAGGGCCAACACAGTGCTGTCCTGGGAGTAAGGTCTTGTACTCAGAGAGTGCTAAGGCCCCACACCCAGAGAGTGCTAAGGTCCCACACTCCAGAGGGTGCTAAGGTCCCACACTCAGAGGGGGCTAAGGTCCCACACTCAGAGCAGGCTAAGGACCCGCACTCAGAGGGGGCAGGCCCCCTCAGAGGCGGCTAAGGTTTCAGAGGCACTCAGAGCGTGCTAAGGTCCCACACTCAGAGCGGGCTAAGGTCTTTGAGTTCTTACTTCCCATAGTCACACTCTAGAATTCAAGCCTCACTTTTACCCCACACTCGTGGTCTTGATAGTGTGTTTTGAGGAATGTTTTGGTTAAGGAAACATGTTGGGAACGTGAAAGAGGTTCTGTTAAGAAAACAGGCGCAGCTGACCTGGGTTTTGATTCCCAGCATCTCATATCCTCCCCTGAGCTCAGAGCCTGGAGTGACCCCTGAACACAGAGCCAGGAGTAGGCCTGAATATAGCCAGATGTGCCCCCTGCCACACCCCCTCCAAACAAACAAACACCCCCCACCCCCAAACCGAACTAACAAATAAGAAACCCACTTTAAAAAATACTGTGAACTGATGGAGCTGGGGAGAGTCCGAGGGTTGGAGCACGGGTTCCACTCATGGGAGCAGCACTGCGTGGCCCCTGGAGCCCAGAACAGGGAGAAACCACAGAGCATTGCTGGGTGTGGCCCCCGGATAAACAAAAATAGCACCCAGAGTCTGAACTGCAAACAGCAGCTTTCACAGGGGGGCTACCACTGGACACCATTCCCGTGAGGAACCCTGGGCTGCCTGGGGCAGCGATGAGAGCCTTTGGAGGATGGACTCAGGCCATTTCTCCACAGCACCCGGCTGCCCGGCTGCTTCCTGACTCTGCTCCTGTGCTTTTAGTGACAGCTGCTTGTTACCTTTGGGGACAGCTCAAGTCATCCCCGCATGATGAATTCACTTGGTTCCCCATGGCATCTGACCAGGGCTTCCGCTCTCCTCGTTACACAAAGAACATTCCTCAAGCCTGGCTCACAGGAGAGGACATCCAGGCCCACGAAGCCAGAGGAAGTCCCCGGCCACGAAGGAACCAGCCTCGGGTAGGCTTTGCTCTGCTGACGCATTAGCCACCAGCTAGAGGCACAGAAAGCGGCCAGAGCTTTCTTGTCTGGGCAGGGCCAGTAGAGGTTTTTATTCTTGGGGACTCCTACGCAGAACCATAAAACCTTCTAGTTCATTCTGCTGAGATGGGGACTGACCGTTTGGCCAGTCTAGGTCAGAAGGAAAAGGTAAAACTGCTATTTAAAATAATTTTTTAAAATTTTCTTATCCCCCCCTTTGGTAGAATTGCTATTGACCAAGTTACTAGTTTTTGGATTTTGGGCCACATTTGGTGGTGCTCAGGGCTTACTTCTTGGCAGGCTTTGGAGACTATGTGACTGCCAGGGATCAAACTCAGGTTGGCCGTGTGCAAGGCAAGCACCCTACCTGCTGGACTATCGCTCTGGCCCTGCTACTGGCTTCTTCCCACTGCCTTCGCTCCTCTCTCAGGAGAGGTGTGACTCCACAGCCTGGGAGCCCTATCAAGACTTCCCTGCCCAGACACCCCCAACTCCATTCTGCTCCAGAAGGTGAGGCTGTGTGTGGGCTGTGAGTGAGGCACCACAGGTGCCTTGTTAACTGTCTGGCTGAGAAACAAACTTCTGAATGAGGCCCCATAGGGGAACTGGGGACCAGTCCTTGTAGGTGGAAGAGACTGTGACAGATTCATGATTTTTCTATGTTCCCTAGTTTGTGCTTAAAAAGCAATTTAAAAAGAATGAGACTCAGCGGTAGGAACCGGATCAGAGGGGCTCTGAGAGCAGTCACGGTATTTATGGGAGCTGCTTCCTGAGCAGAGGTTTCCGGCTGCAGGAGGATGGCAGCTCCCCGGGAGCAAGAGGGCTGCGGGCTGCCGGGAGAGAGCTCAAAGGGCTGGAGCCATGTTTCGAGTGCAGGACCGGAGAGTAAAGTCTGCCGTGTAGACAAAGGCTGGCGCTGACACAAGAGGGGGCTGTCCGGGACGGGGCTCAGTGGCCGAGCAGCTGTCATGTAAATCACATGACAGCAATCATGAAACCAGCATCATCAGCTTCCTGCTAGGGTCTCCCAACGTGCTGAGAGGATGCCCCTCCCCTCCCTTGGGTGAGACCCTGCTGTTCCTGGCCGCCCTCTCCCCCTGGCCAGACCCCCATGCAGACAGGGGCAGCGGCTTCCGTACTCACGCTGCATCCAGTTTCCGCTCACTGGGCTGAGGAAGTTGGGGTAGAGGCCGAAGGGCTTGTCGATCTTCCTGAGGACCCTTCGGATGTTCCTCACCTGCCGAGAGAGAGGCCCCGGGGCACTGTCACATTCCTGACGGAGCCCATCTGTGTGGCAGGTGGGGGAATAGGTCTTTCAGGAGTGGAGGCAGGTCTAAGAAGCACCACAGCTCATCTGCAAGTGCTCAGTAACGTCGCCTTTAACGGGTTGGAAACAGCTGAATGCCAGCAATTTCAATGGCCTCAACTGAGTAATGGGCTACTTCACCCCACACTGCAAGGGTCCCTCCAGCGGAAGGCGGGGCTCTCAGACCACCCCACAGGGTGTGTGTCACAGAATAACAACAACAAATCCTCTGACCATTGCCATGACACCTCCCACCCCCTGAGTCACGCCTGGCAGAGTTTCTCCCCTCTCCCGCCCAACAATTGATGCTGTAGTATCTCACAGCTTATCCGACAAGATTCCCTCATCTCAGAGAGGTCTCCTGTGTTCAGCGGGGGCACTGGCCAAGGCAGGATGCAACAGGGATAGTCTGACCATAGGGAGAAGCTCCTAGATGCCCCCATGGCTCACAAGGATCAGTGGCTGCCTGTGCCACTTATAACAAAACAAAAACCAAAAAATTCTCCGTTTGCAGCTGCAGGACTTCGGAGGGCGAGAAGTGGGATCCAGGAAGGTTTATCTGGGGGCTGTGCTCTTTGAAACGCTCTCCCTACGGAATCCTGAAGCGGGAAGGCCCTTGGAGACAGCGACACGCGGTGTCGTATGGTGCAGATTTATCCTCAAGGCAAGGGGCAGAGCTGCCTTTTAGCTGCCAGACCTTCCCGGGGACGGCACTTGGCTCTGCCACATCAGATTTCATCTCCACTCATGTTAAGGGAGTCCAATGTGGGGACAGGAATGTGCCTGGACCTGAGTTATTCACTGTCCCGGTGGCTGGCGGGCCAGCGCAGCCTAAATGAGCTCCCCGGGGCGCGGGCGCTTTTAGAATTTGGGCCAATTTGTTGACTGCCAATAATCACCTCTGTGGGAGGCATGTGTGGGGATGAAAATAGCTGGAGAATGTAAATGCAGAGAGGGAGACAGAGAATGGTGGAGTCCGGAGGGAGAGTCTGGCGCCTGCTTCCTGGGCTCATCTGGAGAGAGCTTGAACTCCAGAGCCAAAGTGAGCACTCACAGCGGGATGACCCACAGGTGCTTAGCCTGAGTCTTAGTTTCCTGCCCTGTAAAATGGGGGTAACAGGGAGACCCACCTCCTAGGACTGCTGGGAGGAACAAATAGTTGAGGGCTGGGGAGACAGTTCGGGGTCGAGGCACATGACTTGTACATAACAGATTTCGTTTGATCCTTGGGACCACATTCTCCCCTCACCCCTAAGCCGGGTCCCAGCAGTGCGGGGGCCCTGGCACGGTAGGGCCCAGGCACTGCCACAAATTCAGGTCCTTGCATTGAGCTGGCCCAAGAGCACTGCCTGAGTGGGCTCAGCACCCAGAAGAGTAGACATGGGGCCTGAATCTCAGAGTAGACCAGACCAGGGGCTCCTGCCCGCTCTGCCCTGAGCTGCGCTAAGCTAATGCAAACAGGGGAGGGGAAGCGGTGCGCGCAACTCCGTGAACTTTCTTTCAAGAGTGGGGAAGGCAGTCCTGGTGTAAAGTGTAAAGCCAAAACAAAACAAAATAAAAACAAAAAACCTCTGTAGGAAGAAGGGCTGTTTATTTTTATTTATAGTGCTGCTTAGTTTTAGTTTTTAAAACTTTCTTCCCTTTTGCCCCTCGGTGGCAGTGTTCAGGAGCTACTCACGGCTCAGTGCTCAGAGCACTCCAGCAGGACAGGCCCAGATGGTGTTGGGGATGGAACCCAGGCCTTCTGCATGCGAAGCATGTGCTTGGCCCACTGAGCCATTTCTCAGTCCCTAGAAGGCTGTTGAAAGGTAGCAGGAAACCCCAGTGCAGAGGGAAGACAGCTGAGAACACTTTCCTTTGAAAGAGTGTAATGAAGCTAATTCCACTGAGTGGGCAGTACCTAGACCTGGTGTTTGTGGCACCAGGAGGCTTGCTGAAATGCAGGCTTTGAGGCCCCGGGGTGAGGCGCAGGGAGCTGCCTCTTTGCAGTGGGGTCAGTCATGGCCTAGGACCCTCAGGAATCTGCTCCCAGGCCCTTTGTTATTCATTCTAAGAGGTTAGGGGAGAGTAAATGGGGAGGGGGCTGCAAAGAGGCCCTTCTTGTAGTTCTTGCAGGGCTATTGGGGAGCAGGGCGTACACCCCCAGGATGAGCTCAGGAAGGCTTACGGCAGGGGAAGTGTCAAGATGGGTGTGGACACATCTCCCCCTAATCACCCACCCCTGCATACTGCTCTTTGGGAGGGCGGGCACGGGCAGTCGCCAGGGTGGGTGATGGCCTGGTTGGTCTCTCTGCCCTGCTGTAGCTGTAAGCAGCCCAGTGCAATGGGATGGATCCGCCGTGTCCTCGCCCAGCCTGCTGGCAGCATGAGCAAGCTGGGCAGCTGGCACAGGGAAGCACAGGCAGGCAGTCCTCCATGCAACAGCTGCACATCTCTGGGAAGGGTCCATGCTCTGGGGAGAGTCCAGTCGGGGTCTCTGCAGGTCTCACACGTGTGGTCATCACCAAGCAGGCAGGTACCCGGGTGGCTCTGCCTCTGCTGCCCCTTCCAATGCCTGCAACACCCTGCCCCGCCACCCCGACCTCCTGCTGTCAAGTGGTTAGTGACTCCCAGTGACCTGTGCTCTGTTGGAAGCCCCGGCTTTGCCCACCCTCTGCTCACCTGGGCAGGAGAGGTTTGGGGACATGTTGGGAGGAGCCCGGGGAGAGAGGGGGCGACTTGCCTTTTCGGCGAAGATGGGGTTGCCAGAGAGCTCGGTGAGGTGCAAGAATTCCAAGTGGAGGGACCCGAACTCCGCAAGGATGCTGCTGCTTCCCAGCATGGCCCAGCCCCAGCTCCTGTTGGAGCCGCTGAAAGACAGAAGCAGTGGCTGTTGCCCCTCTGGCGGCTGGGGTTGGGGTGGGGTGGGGGTGGGGTACCCTCTGTGGCACCACATTAGCCGTCACCACAGTCTGCAGATGAGGAGAGTGAGGCTGGTGAGCCGACACAGTCTGCTGAGCCCAGGCTGGCCCGACTTGCAATATTCTTTTGCTTCTATCACCAAGTAGCCCCTGGGCCCTGAGGGCCTGAGGGCAGCATCTGAGCTGTTTGGGTGGGCAAAAAACGGGCACATGCCTGATGCTCAGTTTGCAAATATTGAGAATGTTCTCACAGACAACACCAAAACCCACAGGACACTAGTTTACCCTCTGACTGCTCACTGTTGATGGTAATGAGGTTGGGGTTACAACGAGGGCAGAGGAGGGCGCTCCCCTCCCTACTTTGTTAGTGATGTCCAAGGACACAAAATAGACGTGCCTGGAACTTCAGGGGAGCCCCAGCCGTTGGCCAGGCAGTGCTGGTCTGACCCCTCACCCGGAAGATGAGGCATAAAACCACAGGGATTCTCTGAGCCGGTCAGGGCACACCTGAGATAAAGTCTAACACCAGCTGTGGGCCAACGCCTCCTGGGCCCTGGGCACTTCCCAGGAGGAAGGGCTGGGGCATTCCTCCTGCCCTTGACCCCTTTCAGATACGGACAACAAGCAAAGAACAGCGAGGTCACCCCCGTGCCCCAGCCCAACCAAGACGACCCAGGAAGGAAAGCTGTTGGCCCCAAGTGGCCTGATGCTGGACTCGCCCCCTCCATGGCGCGACTGCCTCTCCTCTAATTAACAATTGATAAGGACTCTGCTTTCCTAGTGTGTCACTGGAGCCACCGCCTCCCGGGATCTTCAAAGGGGCGGTCTCAGGCAGAAGCTGCTGAGGGACCTGAGGCAAAACAATTTGTCCTTGCGTACCTCAATTTCTGCATTTCGCTGAAAGCCCATCTGGCAAAGCCACATTGGTCCCAACGGTTACAGGAGAACGGGAGGCTCTGAGAGTGGAGGGAGACAGGGAAGGGGGAGGTCTGCCAGCCTCGGAGGGCACACGCCTGGAGGGCCTGCCACCAGGGGCATCTGTCCTGCCCTGCTGTCCTCTCCTGCAGCTGAGTGGGGCTTCTCTCCTGCCTGCCATCTCGCGGGCGTCAGGCAACCACAGAGCTGTTAAATAACGGATCATCCTGCCCTCTCGGAGAGTCAAGGGAAAAATGCCAGCAGTCCTGCCAGTCTTCTGCTTTCCTTTCCCTAGACTCCCTTCTTTCCCCGCCCCCCAACTCTCCCTCCCCAGTGGGCTTCCCATAGGAACTGCCCAGAGAGGAGTGTGGCCGGGGCCCTGGAGGTCCGTCCTGAGCAGTGCAGGGCGGGTGAAGGCTGGGTACCTCCAACAACGGCATGCCCAGTTTCTATCCTCGGGCAGTTTGGATAATTTCTCTACACCAGTGTCCTCACCCCGCTAAAGCCGCCGTGTGGAATTCCAGAGCTACTGCGAGGCGGCTGTGAGCTTCTCCTGTGCAACAGTGCTCGAGCACGTCCCTGGGGGCTGACAGCCAGGAAGTCCCGGTGCATGGCTGGAGCCGTGGCGCCTTATCACCTCACTGCCCACAGTACCAGCAGACGGGTGGCCGCATTTCACAGTGAACTTAGGTAGACTCAGGGAAGGGGGACACTTTTCTGAGGCCATATAGTGAGTGACAGAGCTGGTAAAGCTGAATCTAAACCCCCAGTGCTCTGGTTAGCACCCAGAAGTCACTGAGAACCCTGAGAGACCCAAGTCTCAGGGGCGAGTAGGCACGTGGAAACTCTGCTCCCCGATGAGCTGCAGCCTGTGTCCTGGCAGACTACGCTGCAGTGCTGCTCGCTAGGGACAGGAGTGTGTGTGTATGCATGCGTGCATGGGTGTGTGTGTGCATGTGCGTGCGTGCGTGTGTGTCTGTACTTTCATGGGCACTCATGCAGATGGAATAATCATTAATTTTGGGGCTGGAGTGATCTAAAGTCTGATTCTAACTGGTGTGGCAGCTGTGTGACCTTAGGTAAGTTACTTTACCTCTCTGTGCCTGTTTCTTCACTGGTAAAAAAAAAAAACTGGGTCCATGAGGCTGATGAGAGAGAATCCGATCACATGATCAGTGTCCTGTATGTGGTGCTCAATAGTGGCAGCAATACAAAAGCTCTGTGTGTGTAAGAGAGAGACAGAGAGAGTGAGAGAGGAGAGAGAGAGAAGAGAGAGAATGTGGGAGGTGCATGTAGACCGAAGTATCTCCCTGTGTAAACACAGCAGGTGAGGGTGACACAGGTAATCTTGAGTGTCTGAGCTTCATCATGGGATATGGCAGCAGCGGTGTGTGTGTGTGTGTGTGTGTGTGTGTGTGTGTGTGCTCGTGCGCTAGTGAGGCTGATACATGAGATGTGGCAGAGATGTGGGCACGGACACCCCCCATTGTGCTGGGTGGTCAGGCGGTCTGTGCAGGTCCCAGGTCCGGCTGCCCTCATCTCGGCCCCCTGGGCCTGCTCACGTGGGTGCAGCTCCCAGTGTGGGGGAGGAGGTCACACTTATTAGCGGCCCTTGCCTCATCCTGGAGCGGGGCCTAGTCCCCCCACTTCCTCCTGGGCCACGTCTCACCCTTGCCTCAACTGCCACAGGAGGATGAGCTGAGAGTGGGGCCGCAGTGTGCCCCCACCCCAACCCAGTGCCCTCCTGCTGAGCCTCCAAAGTACAGGCCCAGGCATCCCTGACAGTCTTCCTGTAGAGACAGCAAGGCGGGTTTTAGCAAGAGATGCTCTTACCCAGAAATTGAGAGGGGTGGCGTTGCCAGGAAATATGCATAAACATACATATGTATACAGCACTGGCAGTGTTCAAACAGCCTAAAAATAAATGGACTTGCTTAATCAGAGACGCTCAGAATTCGTGCTGGATCTGAGCTCGGAGGGACCCAGGTAAAACAGACAGGACAGTGCTCGGCAGGGCTAGGGGTGTTCGCAGCATCTGGCACAGAGGGTAAGTCATGCCTGAGCCACGAAGCCCCAGAGGCTCAACATAGGAGGCCGAGAGAGACCAGGTTTGAGTCTTGGCTCCCTGACAGCTGGCTGGCATCTTCTAGGCATGCCTGGATTCTGCAAAGGAATCCATGTGGAGATCCCAGCGCCTGGCTCTAAGGAGTCACCCTTGGCACCGAGAACAGGATTCCATAAGCCCTGCCATCCTGTGAGGTCATCCAGGAAGCTTCTCAACCATGGGGGACAGGAGGAGAGAGGTCAAGCAGGCCAGTCCCTTCTTTGCAAGGCCCAAGAGGGGACGTGAGGCAAACAAGGCCCAGGGGATGCAGAGGGAGGCGCAGGCACTGGCTGCAAACCCAGGGGCTCTGGGCACCTTCCAGCCTCCTCCTAAGTTCCCGGGCAGTGGCCAAAGTTGTCGCCCTGGGACCGAGAACCCTGAGAGGAGGGCAGGAAGTTCAGGAACTCAGACAGGTTTCCCCTCTCCTCTCGCTTAGGAGCCAAAGAGTCTCTAAGAGGCTGCTGGGGTTGCAAGGTGAGCCCCAAACCTCCCAGCAGGGCAGCAGGGATCCTGGCTGAGCTGGCAGGTTCCAGAGGGGGCACCATTAGCCCCTTGACCAATCAGCTCCCTGGTGCCATCTTGGATCTGTATCTCCTCTGGAAGAATGCAAGAGCAAGTCCCTGCAAAGGGCAGCTGCAAGGGGGACAGGTGAGGCCGTGCCGGAGACCTCAGCATGGCGCTGGGTGCAGAGGGTTTGTCGTGATCAGTGTCTGCCCCCTAGAGTGACACGATCCTAGCATGAGCACTGCCTGGGGAGGAACCAAACATACACCTGGCCCCAGCCCACCGGAGGCTGCCAGGCCAGTGGGAAGTGAGGAAAGTGTATGGGGGGCCACGGGAGCAGCTGCTTCTGGCTCGGCAGCCAGGGCGGCCTCTAAGCTGGGCTCTGAGCAGCAAGATGGAGGCACCTCCAGAAGCAAGAACAGCTTCTCGATGGGCATCAAGCTTCCTGGGCATCTCCTAACTCAGGTCCCATCCCTTCCCCTCTCTGGGTCACGGCTGGCACATCCGGAGACAGTCCCTGCCCCACTCTCCCCCTGGTGAGAGGGAAGCAGTGGAGGAGCCTTGGAAAGCTTTGGAGCTGGGCCCAGCTGTAGCCCCAGGTCACTCCATCCAGCATGTCATCCAAGGTCCCTCCCACACTGGCACCTACTCACCCGGTATCAGAGTGCCAGCCTAGATGGCTTCAACTCACACAGTTTATGAAACGACGGGTCAGGAGGGGTTCAGGATGCAAGGTCCAATAAAAATCAGTGTTTCAGCACAGAGCCAGCAGGAAGACTGGCTCCTACTGGAGTCCCCTGAATATTGGAACCACACAGTGTTTTCCAGCTGTGCCTTCCAGCGTTTTCTATATGACCCTCATTTTCTGCAATGAAGGTTCATTATCTTTTTTTTTTTCTTTTTTGGATCACACCCGGCGATGCTCAGGGAGTTACTCCTGGCTCTGCACTCAGGAATTACTCCTGGCAGTGCTCAGGGGACCATATGGGATGCTGGGGATCGAACCAGCAGAGGCTGGCCGTGCAAGGCAAGCGCCCTACCCTGGGCTATTGAACCCTGGGCTACCCTGGGCTAATGAACCTGGGCTATTGCTCCGGCCCAGGTTCATTATCTTTGCAGAAGGAAAAAAATATGATGAATGTTAGTGTTAAGAGCAGAGCTACAAGCATTGGGCTTGTGTCCTGCAAGGGTCATTACTGGCTTAGGTGAACCAGCCTGGGCGAAACTCCCTTAAACCTCTGTGGGCTTGACGCTTCTGAGTGCCACAGGCGGTTTCTGAGACCCAGCCCGATGGGTGCTGGGGTGGGGATCAGCGGAACATGGTGAGAGGGTGGTGTGCCCGACAGGCACAGCCGGGCTCTGAGTCCAGTCAGTGGTGAGGGATTACTCGAGACAAAGAGCTCTGGGTCCTACGTGGCATAAACCTGATTTTGTGACAAATGTCAGCTTAGGAGCACCCTTGTAAAAGGACTGTTGATCCCCAGGTGGTCACTGCCCTTTCCCTGTGCCTCTGTTTCCATACAGAAGCCACAGAGGGGACCCAGGAGCATCCTACCTTTTGAAGTTCACCACGCCTTTGGGGATGCCCGTGGGGGGTGTTGAAGGCTGGCAGGAGTTTCTCTCCGAGCTTGACGGCCTTCACCCGGAATACCTACACAGGACAGATCAGGGTGGTGAGTCTGGGAGGATGGGGCTGCGGTAGGGGTAGGGTAAAGCCCCTCTTGGCAATACAGGGACCCCAGCCCAGCTCTGAACCTGATTGCCTGCAGGGCTCAAGGGTGTCAGGAGAGGGTCCTGCCCCTCAGCCTCAGTTTCCTCACACTCCTGGGAGGAATGTGGCGACCATGAAGCCTGATGACAGTGTCAGGACGGAGACGGGTCTGAGGTTTGAACCGCGATGAGGGTGACCGCTGGGAAACAGAGCAGTGGGTCAGGTCACCTTGGCC
Organism: Cryptotis parvus; assembly: GCA_021461705.1. Lineage (NCBI taxonomy): Eukaryota > Metazoa > Chordata > Mammalia > Eulipotyphla > Soricidae > Cryptotis > Cryptotis parvus. Next base: position 227,832 of record JAJIBD010001342.1, on the reverse strand, counting down.
AGTGCGGGCCCACACCACACACAGGATGACTGGGCTGAGAGCAGAAACGCAAACAAAGCGGAGTGAAAGAGCACTGCAGTGACAGCCCAGATTCTGCCCTGGCCTGGGTCCTCGGACCACAGCTAACTTCTGTGCTCAGAAGGTCATTGCCTCCCTGGGGGTGACGACCTCACATGGGTGAGACCCGGGGAGGGCTGTGTCCTCCCTCCATTCCCAGCCTCGCTGTTCCCATTTTATATGCAGGACTGAACGGAGAAGGCAAACAGCTTCCCCCAGTCACCAAGGCCTCGACCCTGGAGCTGACCCTTCCAACCCGTTCATTCAGAAGGACCTGCGAGGGCGGGAGAGAGTACAGAGGCACTTGCCTTCTACCTGGCTGAGCCAGGTCCAGTCCCTGGCATCCTATGAGGTCCCTTGAGTCCCACCAGGAGTGATTCCTGAGTGCAGAGCAGGAGGAAGCCCTGAGCATCGCCAGGTATGGTCCCTCCCGCCCAAAACACAAAACCAAAAAAACTCAAAGGTCCCATGATCTACACATGCAGCAGTTTTTCTCCCGAGAAACTTGCTCTGAGGAAATCATCAAGGATGCTGTAGAGATTTAGCTTTATGGTTATTTATTTTCACATTTTATAAAAGCATGGAAAAATGGAAATGCCTTAAACATCAAGCAACAGGGAAGTAGCTAAATTACGGCTTATCCACGCAACAGATGCCGTGTGGCCGTGAAAAACGGCTGTGGGAGGATTTTTAACAGCAAAGAAAGGGTTTCTAATCTGCGGGAGAAAATATTTCAGCATAGCGTAATTCAGCTTTTGTGAGAGTTACACAAACATGAATGCGTGAGGCGAGAGGGCGGGGAAGTGGCGGAACAGGAACAGCGGCTTTCCTGGAGGGATGCTCACGCATGCCTCTTTTCCCTTTCACTTATCTATATTTTCTGTACTTTTTTTTTGTCTTTTTTAGGTCTTACTGGCAATGCTCAGGGGTTACGCCTGGCTCAGAACTCAAGAATTAGTCCTGGTGGTACTTGGGGACCATATGGGATGCGGGGATCCAACCTGCGTCAGCCGCATGCAAGACAAACACCTGCCCGCTGTACTATTTTTTAAATAAAAACAAAGCCAGAAAACATGTTTCTCTTTTACAAAATGATCTGCTGGCCCTGAGAGGGGGCACCCCAAGGGTCGCCCACCTTTCCAGCCCTTCTGAAGTCTCAAGCCCACCCGTCTGCGCGCCTTTGCAGAACAGTCTTCTTGAGGTCTACCCAAACACGGGCAATATATTTTTTTGGGTTGCTTTTTCATTTGTTTGTTTATTTGGGGGCCACATTTGGGAATGCTCAAGGGTTACTCCTGGCTCTGCACTCAGGAATTACTCCTGGCGGTGCTCGGGGACCATATGGGGTGTTAAGGATCAAACCAGGTCAGGGTCAGCTACATGCAAGTCAAGTGCTGTACTTGCTGTTCTACCTCTCAGGGTCCCTAATCTAAGATTTAAGAATTTACATTTTAGAGGAGACAGCAGGGGAGGAGGTTTGGAAAGGTTTCCAGGTAAGGACTGGAGGCCCGGGGGCAGTGAGGGTGGCTTCTGGCCAGCAAGGATTTGGGAAGGTGGGCCAGAGGCCTGGCAGTGAGGTGCCAGGGAAGATGGTAATGTCCCAGAAGTGGGCACTGGGGCCCACCACGACTGAAACTCTGGGGGGTTTGTCTGGATTCCAGACTCCAAAAACTCAACTTACCCCAGAAGACACCATTGTAGCAACAGCCCAGAGCTCTCATCAGAGGCTCCTGATAACTTCATTGACCCTCTGGGCATCTGGCACAGAGGCACAAAAGTGCCATGGCACCTGAGCGGAGGGCTGGGATGCCAGCCACCTGTCAGACGCCCTTTCCTGAAGAGCGCCTGTGACCCTCGCTGCCTGTAAATCCCAGCGTTCGCTGGCAGGGCAGGGCTGCGCTCCAGGGTGTGGCCAGCCACGTGGTTAATGGCCAATACCTGGGGATCCAGCCACTTGTGCTGTGCCTTCAGGGTTGCTGATAAAGGGATGAAGACACTGCAGTTATACAGGCCCAGTGGGTCTCTGGATGCTCTTTCAGTGCAGAGAAAAGGAGCTTTGGAGCAGGTCAGCCTTGGGGTCAGCCCTTCCCTCCTGCCCTACTGCACAAGAGTGCTTTGATCCAAGGGGCTGCCAGAACATTGCTGTGTCAGCTGGGAAGGAAGAGGGGGGCGGGACTCTGAGAGAAGGCATTGGCTGGAGAGCACAAGCAGGGGGAGTGTGGGCATGAAATTCAGTCCAGGGCTCTGCGCTCTGGAAACTGGCCTCGCTCACCTGGATCTCAGCTTACATGTGCGACAGCAGAGGCTGCCCTATGACCCCGCCACCATCTTGAGACCCAGAGCAGGTCGGTGGGCCCAGGAGGGGCGGTCACAGGGGTGGCTGTGGACAAGGCCAAGGCCAAAGGGCCCCGGAAAGAGGGAGAGGAAAGAGGAAAGAATGGTCTTGACTCCGTGCACCACCAGAACACGGACCTGTACAACCCGGTCAGGCACAGCGTGTCCCAGTCAGGTCCTACAATCCCAGGGGTTGTGCCAGAAGCTATGGGTGAGCAGGCCCCACTGTTGCCCCTTGAGAACATGCTCTGCGGCCTAAGAGCTGCTTGGTCCCTGCATGCAGAGGAAGCAAAGCTCTGAGAGAGGACCAGGGGCTGTGGAGTTCCCGTTGGGACGTGGGAATCTGGGCACAGCCTCTTCCAGGCCTGCTCCCTCCCTGATGAAATGAGGGGTGCGACGAGCTAGGGTTCTCTGTCCAGCCTGGTGGGTCTTCAGGCTTCAGGAGTCACCCACCTCTTCTCCTGTCAGGTAGAAGGCCGAGAGGAGTCCTCCGACGCACCGGATGTTCACCTCGAACAAAGAGGCTTCTCCGCTCTGTGGGCCAGAAGGGCAGGGCAGGGGGGAGTGATGAGAGGCCAGCAGGGCTCCGGGGGTGGCAGGTGCCTCCCCTTCCCGCCCTCTCCCACCCCCGCCACCCCACTTCTCCATTCCAGCAGGCTCCCGAGCTACCCCATGGAGGATTCCTGCCCCAAAGGTGCAGAACGACCTGTGCCCACACGCAGCAGCTTCACACAGTTCCAGCCCTCCCAATAAAGACTGGGCTGGCGTCCTTCCTTCCCGGCCCATGCTGGAGTCGCTGAGCAAAGTGAGGCCTGGGCTGTTCTCCAGGGGCTGCTTGGGGAGCCGCTGTGAGAAGCTGAGTCGGAGAAAGGCAAGTCGGGCGGCTGGTTCAGACCCTGCCGTCTGAAGGGAGTCTCCAGGCTCAGTAGGATGGCGGGACACTCCGTGAGGCTGGGGAATACCAGAGCCCACGTCTCTCTAAGGAGGCTCTGGGCAATCAGGGCCAGGCTGAGGTTCAGAGGGCGGTGGCTGGCTGCTCTCCGGGAGCAGCCCCAGCCCTCGGGTGCACTCACACCTGCCTTTATCATTGCTTTTTTTCTTCCTGGGTGCTGGGGGGTCTGATTAAAGACCAGATCTGGGTGGAAACCCCACCTGTGCCTCTTTCTGGGTTTTATTCAAACAAGACTTTTCCACCTTTCTCTGACTTTAGTTGTGTAGAGCAGGGCGGATCTGAGGGCAGAGGGCGTGGGCGAGTGAGTCACGTACCGGCCACGTGCGGCTGTGGCCTTCACACAGAGCCCGCTAGTGCCCCTGCAGCACGCCCTTCCCATGTCACCACTTTGTTATTACTAGTGACAAGCCTCATCCCTTTAGGACATTCCCTGGACTCAGGCACAGCCAGAGTGCACATGTGCCCTGCCTAGGGTGGGTCTTTTGGGATGGCACAGAGCGTGGAGCCTGGTTCTGGGACTGCTCTGTGGAGAGGGATTCCACACCGCTCGTCTCAGACATGACAAGCGGAACTGACCCCTGACCTCTCGGTCTGCAGGGCGCCAAGATGTTGAGGGCCTCCGACTTACCACGTTCAGGTGGAAGCTCTCTTCAACCCAGGCCTTGGCCTCCTGGAACTCCTCTTTCAGCTCCATGAGGTAGAGGGTGTCCAGGGAGTCAATGACCGTGGCCCCGCTGAGGCCTCCTGCAGGACAGATGGGGAAGGACCAAGGGTCACTCATGCAGACACATACATGCTCACTCATGCACACACATAGACACACACAGACACACTCAGACACACCCTCCTCTTTGTTCCCCTGGGGCCCTCTAAATGTCTGGGCGCAGGCCCTGAGGCTGAGGCTGGCCCGGGAATGACGGCAGGGAAACTCCAGGGCCTCCACTTTCCAAGGCTTTCGAAGAACCCAGGGTCCCTCCATGCGCAGCTGCTCCTCGGGCAGCAGAGAGCTGCAGTAGGTGGGAAGACCAAGCCCACGAATGGAGCCACTTCCCAGATGCTGGTGAGCAAGTCAGCCCGCCACTGCCAGCTAGAGGTTTGCCACTTTCTGGGGTGCCACGGGGATGAGGGAACTGGCACCTGGACTCCATAATCTTTATACATGTGCACATTTTTTTTAAACTGATTTTTTTTATTTAAGGGTAGGGTTAGGTTTATTTACTGCGTTGCATGCAGCCAATCCTAGCTCAATTCCTGGCATCCTTGAGCACTCCAGGAGTAACCCAGAGCACAGAGTCAGGAAAAAGCCCTGAGTACTACTGAGTGTGGCCAACCCTTCCAAAACATTTTTTTTTTTTTTTTGCTTTTTTTGGGTCACACCTGCCAATGCTCAGGGGTTACTCCTGGCTCTGCACTCAGTAATCACTCCCAGCGGTCCTCAGGGGACCATATGGGATGCGGGGATCGAACCTGGGTCGGCCATGTGCCAGGCAAATGCCCTACCTGCTGGACTATCACTCCAGCCCCCTTCCAACATTTTAAAAATTACATAAAACTATTAATATTTATCCAGGAGGGCGGTGCCTGCAGTACTATATATAGTGTGGGGGGTGAAGTGGGAAGAATTCTAGGAAAAAGAAACCAAATCCAATAATGGGAAACTCAGGATACCAAACAGCGGCCCAGACACCTGCAGAGGCGGGGAGACCTGGTGACGGGGGACACAGGCACGCTCTGTTAAACGCAAAAATAAAATTCTAAAAACAAGCAGAGTAAGTTCTTTCCTTGCTGCCCAAAGTATGAGCCTGTCTGGCAGGGCAGGAGTCAGCGGTTATCTCTAAGGGTTGGGACTTTGGTGCTTTTAAATTTCTGCTGCTCACGGAATGATGTTTATGAACAGAAGATCCGGGTGCTGGTAGAACACGCCCAGGGCCTAACCCAGGGAGGAGAGGAACCCCAGGAAAGCCAAATGCATCATTTTCCAATTATGCAGGGCCTGTGAGCTCCGTCTCTCTGAAACACTCTGATCAGATTGCTCACCCTGGCCACCTGCTGGGAGGTGGGAGGACAGAAATGATTATGGAAGGCTTGAAGAAAAGGCCCGCACCTCCTTTCTGAAGGCCACAAGAGGGGCGCCCAGAGTATCTGATTGCTGACCTCTGCCCTGGGCCACCTGGATTTTTCACCCCACTGACCCTCCTTCCCTGGGCCCCAGGGTCTGGGCCGGGAGGGCAGCCAAGGCTCCTTGTGACCAGCTTCCTTCCCAAGCTGAGCAGGCAGCAGCTCACTAAGAGATTTGTTGGCAAGGTTCTGTCTCTGTTCTCAGGTTCCCCCCAGCCCCCGCTACCCTCCACACAGCTGGGCTGCCGGCCACCAATGCACTGATTGGAAAGCTTTCATTTCAGGCCAGAGTTTAACCAGCAGCCAGGCTGGGCAGGAGAAGGCCCTAGAAGCAGGTGGACCCTATGTACCTGCAGGGGCTGGAGTAGCTCCTCAGGCAGAAATGCCCTTCAGCTACAGGCTCACCCTTTATAAGCAACAGGGGGACAAAGGGTCAGGCTGCCAGCTTGGATGTGCAGATGCCTCCCAAGCCTGGGCCTGTTCCAGAAAGGTCCTACTCTCCCCACCTCGGCTCCCAGCTCCTTCAGGTCACAGAGGTCTCTCCTCCAGGGCAGGTTGCAGGGAGGCCAGATAAAAGGACAGTTCTGGGTTCAAATCCCAAGTGGGCCAACCACACATTTGCTCAAAGTGTCCAAGTTCCCACTGTCAAAAGGGATTCAGAGCACTGGGCCCGCACTGAGAAGGCACCAGCACGTGCCCTGCACACAGGAAGTGCTTGGGCAACTGGTTCACTGTCCTCTTTCTGAGGCCCTTTAGTGCACCATGACACGTGGGGCCTGGCCAGGGATGCAGGCTCAGACCCTGGCTCCATCAAGCACTAGCTGCGTACCAGGGGGCAAGTCGCTGCTCCTGAGTCTCAGCTTCCTCACCTGCAAAATGGGATTGACGGTGGGGGCCTAATGATGACCGCTGCAGGGGTATGGCACAGTGAGGGCGCGGGAGGGGGCTGGCATGCCGCGGGGCGTATGTGTGTATCTAGATACACACATACTGCCACCATCAGAAGTGTGTCCCTCCCCTGCAAAAAGTCCTCTGGGGGTCGCTGCAGGACTAACCTCTCCACTGCCTCTGGCTGGGTGGGCATGAGCTGGCAGCCTGTGAAACCCTAGCCTAGCCATTTCCACTTTTTGCCAGTGCTGAAGATCATGCAAGGCGTGTGCTCAACTGCTGAGCCATACCCTGCCTCCGTGGCCCTGCTGAGCCATACCCCAGCCCCCCATGGCCCTGCTGAGCCATACCCTGCCTCCGTGGCCCTGCTGAGCCATACCCTGCCTCCGTGGCCCTGCTGAGCCATACCCTGCCTCCGTGGCCCTGCTGAGCCATACCCCAGCCCCCGTGGCCCTGCTGAGCCATACCCTGCCTCCGTGGCCCCTGCTGAGCCATACCCCAGCCTCCGTGGCTCTGCTGAGCCATACTCCAGCCCCCGTGGCTCTGCTGAGCCATACCCCAGCCCCGTGGCCCTGCTGAACCATACCCAGCCTCCGTGGCCCTGCTGAGCCATACCCCAGCCCCCGTGGCCCTGCTGAGCCATACCCTGCCCCCCGTGGCCCTGCTTTGAGCCATACCCTGCCTCCGTGGCCCTGCTGAAAGCAAACGCATTGCAGGGGCCTCATCAGAGTCACTGCAGGGCCTCCATTCACCCACCCTGACCTTTGTGCGCCCACCTCTAAGGGCTCTTCTTATTCCTACACTCCTCCCGACATTGTGGCCAGGCCCCTCTTCCTGAAAACCAGACCCCCCTTTATTCCCCCCGCCTCTCCCCAGCTCTGATGCCTGCCCAGGCTCCCCAGCACCCGGCATGAGCAGGGTGAAAGCTCTTAGGCTGACTGCAGTGATCGGGCTGATCTCATCCCCATTAAATTCTGCTTCCTGGCACACTTTCCTCCTTCTCAAGTTTTTATTGCCGTTTAGGTCACAAGCTTACAGCACTGTTAATGTCCATGCTTCGGACATACACGGTCACTGCCCCTTCACATCACTAGAGTCTGACGGCTCTCAAGTCTCCTGCCTCCACACTTTGGTGTGTGTGGTCTCCTCTGCCACCTCGGTCTGCCTGAGCACTGCAAGCATGCACATTCTTCAAGGACTGCCTCCCACAGGCAGTCTTCCCTGATTCTACCCGGTCAACCTGCTGCCCAAAGGGCAACCCCAGCACTTCCCATTGGCCCAGTACCCTCGCCTGCACCGTGGAGCTCAGTCCCATGGTCCACTGGACAGCCTGTCCTGGCCCTCTCTTGTCCCCTGACTCCACGCGGCCTCTAAGTCTGGAGCCCCCAAATCACCCGGGCCACTCACCATGCCCTGCATCTCCTCACACACTGACTTTTGTGAGTCTTCTCAAATCCTGGTTTGGTATCTCCCATATTTTCCTGTGAAAAGGAAAAGCTCATCCCAAAGGTTGGATGCCCTGAAGCCCTGTGCTCTAGGCCCCATGGGCGGTAGGAAGTCTCACGTTTACTAGCTCCTGAGAATGCCACCCTTGCCTTTAGCACTCTGTACCCCCTGCCCAGTTCTTAGTCATTTACTTTCTTTGTTGCTTTTGTGTCACACCCAGCAATGCTCAGGGATTATTCCTGGCTCTGCACTCAGGAATTACTCCTGGTGGCGCTCAGGGGACCATTTAGGATGCTGGGAATCGAACAACCCAGGTTGGCCACATGCATGGCAAATGCCCTCCCAGCTATACTATCTCTCCAGTCCGTTTTTATTTTCTTGGGTGGGGGGCCCTACACTTTGCAGTGCTCAGGACTTACTCCTGGCTCTGCACTCAGGGGTCTCTCCTGGAGAGGCTAAAGGGGGACCAGAGGCGGTGCCAGGGATTGATCCTGGGTCAGCTGCAAACAAGGCAAGTGCATTACCTGCTGTAGCATTGCTCCAGCCCCACCCTTTGCTCGGTCTTATCCTACCATAAATCAAACCACCGCTGACGTGTCGCTGTGCTCTGTATGGGCAGTGCCCTTGTCTGTTCCAGGAGGCAGTGCTGTGGGAGAGAGGCAGGAGGGCAGGTCCCCAGGGTGCCTACAGGGGATGGGGGTTGGAACCACCAGACACTCTGGTGGCCGGCTTGTCTCACCCTGTGGCGACCTCCCTCCCACTAGTAGCCTCAGCACTGGGGAGTGCCCCCAGCTCTGTCCGGGGCATCTTCTTTATCCTCCTCTATCATAATGACACAGTCTGCCCTCACAGCTTTAAACACCACTTGCCGATGATCCCCAGATTAAAGTCCCCCAATCTCTGAGCTCACCACGCTCCAGCCCCCAAACTCCCGAGTTCACTCTGGAGCCGCAGGCATCTATCTTTCCCTTAGTTTCTCTGAAAGCAGGTCAGAGAGCAGGGGTCAGGAACCTCCCTTCCCAGGCGGCCCGATCTACTGGCTTCCTGCCTCACAGGCTCCAAGTCCTGACTTCACCCCCCACATCTGCTCCCACGGCAAATCCTGGTAGGTTCATTGGCCGTTTCCAGATGCTGTCCAGATCCCAAGTGCCCCATGCTCTGAGCTCTGCCCTGCCCCTGCCTTCTCTCTTCTGGCTTCATTTCAAGAGCTGCCCCCAGGTTGCTACCTTCTCTCATCCTCCATCCCTTAACTGCCTGCAACACGGAAGCCAGAGGGATCCTTTAAAAGGGCAAGTCAAGGGGCAAGAGCGCTAGTACAGCGGCTGGGGCATTTGCCTTGCGTGTAGTTGTCCTGGGTTCGATCCCCAGTATCCTATATGGTCCCCTGAGCACTGCCAGGAGTAATTCCTGAGTGCAGAGCCAGGGAGTAGCCCCCTGAGCATCGCCCGTGTGACACAAAAAAGCAAAAAAAAAAAAAAAAACAAGCAAGAAAAAAAGGGGGCAAGTCAAGAGAGCGGGTGACAGTATAATGGGTACGGTGCTTGCTTTGCATGTGGCTGAGCCAGGTTCAGTCCCTGGCATCCTCTATGTTCCCCTGAGCACCACCAGGAGTAACACACTCAGCCCCCAGGCAGGCATCTGCAGGGTCCAGGTGGTGGTGCAGTCTGCAGAGGACACTCATGGCCTCACCACCAGCTGGGGAGCTGGTGCCCCAAGTCACTGCCCAGAGCAGAGCTATTTGTCACACAGATATCCATCTCCACACCCCTTAAACCTCGACCCTCCCTGCCCTCCTGGACTCAGTTTAATCCATCCCCCCTGGCTCTGCCCGATTAGTGAGGATGAGGGTTTTACGTGACATTATATTAGCAAAGAGAAACAGGCACAGCTAGGCAACACGAGCTTCAGGAAGAATATTTAGAAGGGGGAAAATCACCCATGGCATAGCTTATTACCACAGGATCCCCAGAGCCACTCACTAATAGTTGCATTTAATTTGATACTATAATCCACAGAGGCCTTTCTTAAGCGATAAAGAAGCAGCATAAGTATTTGTCTCGGCTTCCCCCAAACTGCAAGGTGCTGCGCGGCAGGTCCCATGCCCCATGGACACTCTCTCCCCCCCATGAGGAAGCCACACTCCGACCATGGTGATGACCTCCTGGCCACCACACTGCGAGGGAGCCCAAGGTCACCCACGAGGACACAGGGGATGATCACATGTGCGTCTTTGACTGGGCACATGAGGTCCAGTCAAGAGCAGCCAGCAGCGTATCTAGACAAGTGAATGGAAACTTCCAGATGGTCCCAGCTGCCAAGTCACTCCCAGCCTCCAGCCTTCCCAGCAGAGGGTCCATTCATCACGGACAGGCGAGTGGCTCGCCTCGTGCACTCTGAATTCCTTGCCCACGGAATCTGTGAGCAGCACACTGCCATTGTTATAAGTCACTAAGTTCTGGTATAATTGGTCTTGTAGCAGCAACTGGAGTGCTCCATCACGTGAGTCTGGACGAAGATTAATTAAAGGGATATTCTCTCTGCCCCAGGACACTGATTAAAGCCACATCAGCAGGTGTGGCCAGGTCTGGCTGCGTGCAGGGCCTCTCCATGCCCATCACATCTGGGGTTTTAGTTTGGTTTTTGTACTTGTCTTCCAGTAGGAATATTTTTCCTGGCACTTTCAGACATGGTTTTTCCAAGAATCATAGAAAGCTGTGTTCAGAAGGGAAGTGCTTCCAAGCAAAAGTTTCTTGTGGTTTCAAGGAAGGACAAAAAATATGTTTAGGAAAGGTCAGGGGATGATTCAGTGGTACAGCAATGCTTTGCAGGCACGAAACTGTGAGAAATGAGACTCTGAGTTGGATCCAGCACAGCCCCCTGCAGTGTGAGCCTGGTGCCACAACAAAGTGTGTGATCTCCATCCAGAACACAACTCATGGGCACGATGTCCGGCGAGCATATACCCCACAAATGTGCCAACTCAGTGAGCATGAGCGTGCAGCCCCTGGTCACCGCCATCCAAGGGAAGGGAAGGAGAACATGATGGTTCAGAAGCTATTTCTGGAATCCATCAGCAGGCTTTTAAATCATCCCGATCAAAGATGGTTAGAGGGCGGAGCGATAGCCCAGCGGGTAGGGCGTTTGCCTTGCGTGCGGCTGGCCTATGCTGGCCTGGGTTCGATCCCCAGCATCCCATATAGTCCCCTGAGCACCGCCAGGAGTAATTCCTGAGTGCAGAGCCAGGAGTAACCCCTGAGCGTCGCCGGGTGTGACCCAAAAATAAAAAAAAAAACAAAGATGGTTAGAACAAGCCCCCGCCCTCTTTACAAGCCTGCACTCACCTTTTCATCAAACGCAAGGTTCTGGGTACAGCGTGCAGGTGCCTGGGACAGGCCTTGGCAACCTTGCCAGCCTCACCTGGTCCCTCTTACTGTGTGTGTGAGACCTTACTCCCATCATCCGCTCCCCAAAGGCCTGGGGTGCCCGCTATGCTCAGGATGGTTTCCTGTTTCCAGAGTTGGCTTGATCACACTGAGGACATGGTTCTAGCTTTGGCGGAGCCCTGAGTTTTCGCACTATGTCCCGGTGAGAGCAAGTTGTCTCCCCACCGCTGCTGCGTGCCCACCTGGCTCTGTGGTGGGGCCTTTGCTGAACACCTGCTCTCACACCATCGTCCTGGGCTGGGGCTGTACCAGTTCATTCTAGTGGCCTGGCAGGCAGAAAGACAGAACAGAGGCCGTGGGGTGGGGGTGCGGGGCGGTGAGTGAGTTCCCGGGGCGCGGGGAGAACACCCATGACATTCTACCAACATGTTTCAAGGCCTCTAGGCCTCGGCAAATGCACATCCCAACAGCGATGACCACTGTTCACGGCAGTGAGCATGCTCGGGAACTGCAGACAGCGGGAGGACCCTAGTGGAACTAATGGTTCCTTTCACCCTTCCCAAGCAGATGCCACGCTCTGCTGCCACGGCCAGCTGGAAGGTATTTGCTGTGGCCGCCACGGTGGTTCCCCACGACAATGGCTGGACATGGTTTGTGGACATAGCACATGGGGCAGGGCTCTGTGGCAGAAAATAGGATGGCTTAAAAATGTGAATGTTTTGTCTGTTTTTAACTAAAAGTTGAGGGTGATGTTGGACCTGGACATTTTTATTTGAAAGCTCCCTCTGGGACTGGAGAGATAGCTCGTTGCCTGCTCCGCAAGCTGTAGCCCTGGCTTGATCCCTAGCACTGCATGGTCCCCAAAGCACTGGAAGAAGAAACCTCTGGGCCCAGAGTCAGAGGTTGTCCCTAGTACCACCAGGTGTGGCCCCCTTCAAACCCTCAAGTGAAAAATGACAACCCTCCCCTCCGGCAGCCCGCCGGAACAAGTGCTCTTGTCCTGAGCACCTCTGGGGGGAAGGGGCTGTGCAGAGGCCCTGTGTGACCCTGCGATGCCTGGCGGCAGCTCGAGGCCAAGCAGCACTGGAGCCGGATGCATCTCCCAGGCCACATGTCCCCAAGGACTTGATTCTGTTCCCAGCTCTGCCCCTTTCTAGCTGTGAGGTCTTGGGCAAATGACGACCTGTTGGAGCCTCAGAGGGAGAGGAAATGAGGGTCTCCTCGGGGGAAATGAGGTCCCCCTCAAGAGGAAGATGTGGCCAGTTTGGTCAGATGTGTACAAAGAACACTCGGCGGGCACATGATACAAAAGACAGACACAGCAGCATCCACTGGGTTCTCCAGAAGTCACCCCTGGGCTGGCACAGCTGGAAACCCTGTGGCAACTTGGGCCAGTGGGAAACACGGCCCTGATTTCGCACCACAGGAAGGCCGGACTGAAGAGGCAGGCACCGTGGCCGTTTCACTGCACTCTTGCCTCACAGAGAACAAAAAGCCAATTCCTTCTTTGGCTGCTCATTGCGAGAGTCACTGAGGCCCGGGGGCTGCTCCAGCAGCTCTGGGGTGCCAGCAGCCGCTGTCTTTTGCCTGTGGATCTGAGGATTACTCGCTGCTGACCCTCCACCTCCGGGGAGGGAGAAGCACCCCAGCTGTCCACCTTATTCCTGCCCTTGCCTCCTGGTGGGTGGGAAACTCAACTTGACTTTTGACTTGGCCATGAGACTTGCTAATGGGATTAGGAGACGTGAAATATGAAACATGAGCTGAAATCGCCTGAATTAAGCCAGGCTGATCAACGCCCTTCTAATCCCGACCCTCACCACGAGGTGAAGCATTCTCAAATCGCCAATGTCCATGAAGTGTGAGCTCGGAGGGGCAGACTAGGACCCGCTTGAACACGGCCTAGGCAGCGACTCCAGCCTCCGCAGCTGTGTGGATGTGATGTCAGGGTTCTGTGCTGTCCTTGCTGTGGAGTTTCCCAGCGTTGTTCTGGGAAGAGCTGACTGACAACAGCTGTGTTATGGAGACCACACCCAGCAATGCCAGATCGGGGGTACCTGGGGCTAGAACCTACAATCTCTGGCCCAGGGATTATGACTCAGGCCTGGTGGTACTCAGGGGCCATTGCTGGAACCACCCTGGAGGTATTTATGGGGAAGCATGAGGGATTATGGGTTAAACTGAGGGCTGGAATAAGCTAGTGTGTCACCTATCACTTGAGCTAACTCTGGCTCCAGTACCAGTTAATAGACAGCGTGCAGGCCTTGTAGAGTGGAGGCTGGTTGCAGCCACTGAGTGGAGCACACAAGGGCCTCCTCCCACTGCCCAGGCTTCCCTGACGCCAGCGTCCCTCACTAGAGGTCATTCCTCTGTGGTGTGAGGAGCTGGGAGGCAGAGGCCAACTCTACAATACTCCAAGACATACCCAGACCAGACACACCCCAAAAAAGGTTTGTTTGTGGAATGTGGGATTCTAAATGCTTCTCAATGCAACTGCCAAAGCCCTCTTCATAGGAGATGAGGAATAATCGGTGTGGCCTGGGAGAGAACTCAACTGCACGCCTCATCCCGGGCACCTCCTTCTCCCCACTTCTCCAGCCACGTGCCAGGGATAGCCCCTGAGCATTGCTTTGGGTGGTCCCAGGAGGTCTCTGGCAGGAATGACGCCTAGTCACAGAGTCTAGGTGGGGTAAATGAAAAGAGCGGACGGGGCAGGAGGGGAGCCTCTCCCTGCAGGAGCCCTACCTGTGCACACCTGTCTGGCGCCCCTTCCCAGGCTGGCCCACAGGGGGTGCTGGTTTGTCTCTCTGACGTGCAGATACTAGAAGGAAGGCATCAGCCATAGGCACCCTCAGAGGCTCTGAGTAACCGAGAGCACTGAGATGGACTGGAGAATGTGGACCAGAGGTTGGACCACATGTCCCTCCACTGGGCCCAGGATGGCCCCCATCACTCCTGGCACCCTCTGTAGAGGGAACCAGGCTTTCCCCCACCAACCAGCACCTTTGCTCTGCTGTGGCCAGAGATCCATCCCAGAAGCTCATAGAAACTCCCTTAACCAAACGCAATGCAGAATCCCCATGGGCAGGCTTTCCTGTGCTGACCACCTGTCACTGTGGAGGAGCTCCAGGATGGAGGACCAAGTGAGAAACTAGCTTGGAGTCAGGCAGATTCTAATCTTACCCTGACTCCTCCCAGAGGGGCCCTCGATTAGCTGAGTCACCTGTGAACCTAAATCACTTGAGAACCAGGACAATGGCAGGTCCTACATGAGACTGGAGGGAAGGTGTGGTTAGCTGTTTCCTGACTTTCGGTGTAAGTAGGCTGAGCGGGAGGTAGTGCGGGAGGTGAGGCACCTGCTTGCAGGTCTCCCATCTGATCCCCAGCATTACTGGGGAGCGCCGCTGCATGGGGCCCAAACCTCCTACCAAGAGGGTTGCCCGTCGGTCTCTTCTGAAGGCACTGGGGAGCGCAGCTGGGTGGGGCCCAAACCTCCTACCAAGAGTCTTCTGAAGGCTTCATTGGCTTTGACTTTTAGAGGCAGCAGTAAGAGTGAGAAAAGCTCAGGGTTCTAATGTTTGGAACTGGGCACTCCATCTTACCAGCTCTGTGGCCCAAACCCAGTGACTTCCCCTCTCTGAGCCTATGTGTCAAAAGTCCATGTTCACCTCTCTGAGTCTGCGGTCAAGGGTCCAGTGATTGAGCACCACTTTTCCTCTGCAACACAGAGTTTGCAGGCAGCTGGGGGTGGGGGGAGGGAGGGGGTGGCAGGGGGAGCTGAGGGAGGGAGGGAGAATGAGAAACGGGCTGTGGGTGAGGTGAGCACAGTGATCCTTATTTACCCAGTCCACCCTCTTTTCCTGACACGACTATCCCAATGTGTTCCTGGGTGGAAAGCAGCACGTTTCAATCGCTTGGGCGGAGCCATTCACCAAGGCAGCGATCCTGACCCACACGGCAGCTCCGTCTGCTTCAGAGAAAACACAGGGTTCCATTTCCTCGGGCTCGAATCCCAAGAGGCTTCATGGCGAGAGCACTTCTCGAACTCGGGAGGCGCCACCCCTGGAGCTGTCGAAGGATGCCTGCCCTGAGGATTTGTCATTCTCTCCGGCAACACTTTGTGAGAAAGATGGAAGAAAGGGAACCGGCCTGATTTCAACGGCACCGTTCTCAGGAATATCTGGTAATCCATTTCTGCCCATCCTCTGCGGGCACGGCTCCAATCATTAAAAAGCCATCGCACGTAATCACGCGCGAGAAGGCCGGTCGGTCTAGGCCTCTCAGATCATTTCCAAATGCTTTCAGGTTAACTTTCAAAACTGACAGGCCAGCAGGGGAGGGGATTAAGATGGACGGTAATGGGCGGAATTTCTGGTTCTGGTCCTTAGAGGGCTTAACGGATTGATTGGGGGAGGGGGGGAGGATGCCACCCAAACTGTGTTGTGGTGGAGGGGATGGCGGCAAGGGGCTTCTGGGAGGCATCCACTCTGTGCCCTCAGGGACTGGCAGCTGCTTCTGCAGAAAGTCAGCACATTCGCAGCAAATGATTAAGTAAATGAGTAATTGTGATGTATTGTGACAGGTGCTAATAAAAGGGGAGAGACATTTGCCCAGTGGTTATGTCTTGGCTGTGAGCACACAAGACCTGGCATTGGAATTTGTCTCTGCTGTTTGGGGGCTTGGGTGCCCTCGCACAAGCTTCGTCTCTCAGAGAGGCAGATTCCTCCTCTAGGACACGGAGTACCCACCCCATGGACTTGAGAGGTCGTGAATGAGTTTCATCCATTCTTCCAGAGCCTTTCTTGTGCGGTGCCAGGCACGGAGCAAACGGTCAGTTCGTGCTGCCCAGAGCAGCTGCCTGCCTTTGGAGGGCAGACACACGGCCTTGGGTTTGCAGGGGAGGAAGGACGTGCAGGGTCTATGGGGGGGCATGAGGAGAAGGAAGCGCATCCAGGCAGCGGGCACGGCCTTGCCACAGCCCCACAGGACTTCTGCTGTCGCTGCCTGCTTGCCCAGCACCACTCACACTGGTCACCTCCCAGAAACGTCTGCATGTGAGAAACAGGCTCAGAGAGGAGGAATGGGTGGGCCCGGTCATGAAGACCACCTGAGGATCCCCCAAACTTGGAGGTTGCTATCTGAAGGCGATGGCACCTCCATTTTCCATGACTGGGCTGGGAGTGGTCTCTCCCCTCCCATCTATTTGACCTCCAGGAGCAACAAATAAGTCTCTGTTGTCTCTGGGTCTGCCAGCTGCAGCAGCTAGCAGGACCTGGAATTAACAGATCCCCAAACATAATGCCTTGGGTAGGTCATTTCCCCCTTTAGAGCCTGACTCCTGGTTGCAGATGGTGTGAAATTTTAAAGCACCACTGTGCAAACAGAGAGGTGCCGCTGACGCTGTCCAGCACCCACCACTGGCTCCAGTCTCTGAGCCTGCAGGCAAGAACTGGGATAGAGATGGAGGCTGGAGAGAGACAGAACGGTGGGTAGGGTACTTGCCTAGCATGCAGCTGACCCAGGTTCAGTCCCCAGCATCCCATATGGTCTCCCGAACCCTGAGAGTGCAGAGTGCAGAGTTAGGAGTAAGCCCTGAGCACTGCCAGGTGTGGCCCCCCCAAACAAACAAACAAACAAACAAACAAACAAACAAACAAACAAGAAGCAGGACATCCACCAGCAGATCCTGACCCAGACGGGGGCTGCCACTCCTAACTCTGGCTCTGCACACAGCAGAGATGCTCCCCCAAAGCTGAGCTCCCTGGAAGGAGGCTGGGGCCTGGCTTCCACTTGTTCCAGACACTCACAGGTCAGAGCAGGAAACTGCACCCTGCCAGGAAGTCACGCACCACGGATTCCCGGACAGACCCGGTGCCCCACTATCGACACCTTGTCCTTCTCTGCCCGGAATCCATGTACTCTGGCTCAGGGTTTCCTGCCAGGCTCTAGGTTAGGAGTGTCTGTCCTTTGGAGTAGTGATGTCCATTGGACCAATAACCCCACATGCCTATCTGGCGGGGAACAGGGCTCAAGAGAAGTTCGAATGAGGGGCCAAAGCTAGCGGGCACCCTGTTCAAAAGCAGCCCAGACTCCCAGCCTGGGCCTGATCCTCAGGCTCCCACGGAAAGACAGGGTCGAAGCCTGGGCCACATATCACATGAGAGCTGGACATGACCTGTGGTGGCTTCACAGGGCTCAGGTCATTCCGTGTGCTTTGTGCTGGGGCGGGGGTGGGGGGAGTGTGCTGCCTCCATCCTCAGGAGCCAGGACCGTGTGGTCCCACTGCCGTGGTCTCCGGGGAGGCCCCAGGCTTCGTCCCTCTCAGCGCCTCTTACCCACGGCCCTACTCATTGGCTCCAGCATTCTGTTACCTGACAGTAAATATCCGCTCTACGGGAGGCAGACAAGCAGTGACAAGCACAAAAACATCCACTTCTGCCCTTTTCACACAAGGTCTGATCCTTACACTTACCTGAAGGGTGAATTACTCCTATTTCACTGAGAGGAAACTGAGGCTTCTGAAGATGAAATGACGAGGCAGTGCTATGAGCGGGCCCAGCAGGCCCAGAGACAAGCACAGTGACTTGCTGGGCACAAGGGTACATTGAGTACTGCAAGCTCGACAATGAGCATTTGACACGTGTGTATGTGCACATGTGTGTGTGTGCATGTGTGTGTTAGGGGGTGGAGTTTGGGGCCAGACCTGGTGGTTCCTAGGGATCATTGCAGGCGGGACCATGTGATACCAGGGGGCTATTGTGCAAAGCATGCACTCAGCCACTGAGTCTTATCTCTGGCCCGGAACATTTGGTTCTTGATCTTCCTAATAACTCCACAGCCTAAGTTCTATTAGCTCCATTTCCAGATAGGCTCAAAGATATCAAACAACTTGTTCCAGAACACACATCAAATGAACAGGAGCTGCAGCCACAATGCCCCAAGCACCGATGCTTTCTCCCCTGTTCTAGCTCCCTGCACAGCAAAAGGGACCCACCTGACAAAGGCAGGAGAAGCTCTTGTTTTTTAAAATATATTTTATTATACCACAATGAGATATGATCACTTGATCACTTGATCACTTGAATCCCGTTATTCATCGATTTGCTCGAGCGGGCGCCAGTAACATTTCCATTGGACCCTATTCTGGAGGCGTACCAATGTAGCCCAATGGCATCTGGTTGATTCCAGGAATATGAAGAGCCTCAAACTGTTCCTTCAGGGTCTTGACAAGGAAGTCTGACCATCTTGTAGGTGGGCGGTGATGTGATCTTTTGACATCCTGTGGGATCCAGTCGGTAACGGCTCTAGTCCAGCGGTTGTCTCCAAATCGCATTACATGTCCAGCCCATCTGATTTTCCATGCCTTGGCAAACGAGAAAGCGTTCCTGATTCTGGAATAGTGACAGAGGTCGGAACTCAGGATTCCTTCTCTCACTTGAGTGAGGCATGATATTCCAAGCATAGCTCTTTCGATTCTTCTCTGGGAGACCCGAATAGCATTCTCATCCTGCTTTCGTAGGGCCCAGGTCTCTGAGGCGTACGTTAATGCAGGGAGAACGGTGGAGTCAAAGAGATGTGCCCGGAGCCAGAGGTTCTTTGTCCTTTTAGCTATTTCTTCAATGCCTTTGAAGGCATTCCATGCTGCTCTCTTCCTCCTGCGCAGCTCAGGTTTTAGGTCGTTCATCATGTTGACTTCTCGACCTAGGTACACATAACTGCTGCATTCAGAGATGTTTGTTCCATTGAGAGTGAATGGGGCCTCAGGAACTAGTTCATTTTTCATGAACATAGTTTTCTTCAGATTCAGCTGTAGACCTATCTTTCTACATTCTCGGTCAAAGTCAGCCAGCATTTGTGCCGCTTGGCTAATGTTTGGTGTTATTAGAACGATGTCATCAGCGAAGCGGAGGTGGTGTAGTTGCCAACCGTCTATCTGCACACATACCAAATTCCACAGGATGGATATGTCATTCCCAACGTTCTCCCTTCCGAAATCCGACATGCCATCTTGTCGGTAAAGAAGGGAACAGCACCAGGCCCAGACAAAGTCAGACCCGAACACCTGAAGAATCTGCCGTCGGTACTCATCAATACACTAGCTCGGCTCTTCACACGCCACCTGTTTGAATGCAAGGGTGCCCTCCCAATGGAAAACCAGCAGGACAGTCCTACTGTTCAAGAAGGGGAGACATTCATGACATCAGCAACAATCGCCCCATCTGCCCGATGTCCGTCATCTACAAGCTGTCTACAATGAGATATACAATTACAAAAATGTTCATGTTTGGGTTTTGGCCATACAGTGTTCCAGCACCCATCCTCCACCAGTGCCCATTTCCCACCACCAATGTCCCCGATTCCCTCCCCCGTCCCCTAGCTTGCCTCTATTGTAGGCTCTTTATCTCTAGAAGCTCTTGTTACAAGAGAAAACAGGACACACAACTGGGCATATTGCTCAGCACTCCCTGGGACACGGGAGCTGGCGTGGGCAGGATCTGGTTGACACAGGGTTCGTGTCTGAGTCTCTGTCAGCCCAGAGGCTCCCTTGGCTGAAATTTTCCTTGTAATAAGAAGATAGAGGGTGCAAGAGACATTATGGCAGGTAAGGTTCTTGCTCTGCATGCCTGCATGCAGCTGACCCAGGTTCTATCCCCAGAATTTTATACAGTTCCCCTGAGCCCTGCCAGGAGTGACCTCTGAGCACAGAGCTAGGAATAATCCCTGAGCACAGCTGGGTATGGCCCAGAAGCAAACACACAAAGGGAAGGTAGAAGACTGAGGAAATAGCTCAAAGGGCTGGAGCTCATGCCCTGGTCATCCCTAGCCACTGCTAAGCTCAAGCAGCATTGGGCCGAGTGACCCTGAGGCCCTCTGAGCATAGTTTGGGGAGACTTGCCCCCCACCGCTCCCAAAAGGCAGAAGTTGAAGAAGACTAAAAGCAGTCATCTAGTCCTGTAGCAGCAGTGGAAAGCTTTACTCTGGCACTGGTCGCAGAGGGTCCTCCACCCCCCTCACCAGGTGCAGCAGACACCTGGCCAGGTAACCTCTCCTGACATCACATTCCAGACGCACCTGAGTCGCGGGCAGGGATCCAAGCAAGGCCAGTGCCCTGGGTTCTTAGGGAAAGAGAGGCGCTGGCGGGAGGTCCTGAAGCAGCAGCTATGAGTCCAGCAGCGTTTGGGAGGACTCAGCTCCACAGTCCCTCACAGAGGCCAAGGTCAAGTTTCAGTCTCAGGTGCTCTCTAGGGGCCCTTTCTGATCCAGCCCCCTGCACACCTGGGCTGCTCCTCATGCACATTCCCCTTACGACGGCCCTGGTCCAGCTGCCGTCTGGTCAGCCGCCCTCCTGCCCTTCAGCTGTATGTAGAGCACACTTTTGTGGTTCTTTTTCTTCTTGTTTCCTGAGCCACACAAACAGTGGTAACAGGGGTCTGCTCACAGCAACAGCTGACCCAGCTGGACGGTCAGTGCCTGGGCACAGTGATGCAGGACCGCTCAGGGTTCGAGGCCACCAGGACCACACATGCAGGTGCTCTGGGCTCACACAGTACGGACAGGAAGGAAGGAGTCTCAGGCACGCAAAGCAAATGCCCCTGCCCCTGAACTGTGTCATGGGCCCATATCCTCGGCTCTTAACTGCCCAGCTTCTAGACTGTCCAGTCCTATCATCTTTTTAGTTCCTGCTAGAACACATTAGGAGGGCTGGAGTGACAGTATAGCAGCTAGGGCACTTGCCCTGTGAGCAGCCAACCTGACTTCAATCCCCAACACCCATATGGTCCCCTAAGCCCACTCAGGAGTGATTCCTGAGTGCAGTGCCTACAAGAGTTAAGCCCCTGAAAACTGCTGGGTATGCCCAAACCAAAATAAATAAAAATATTTACTATTCAGGACAATCCAACGCCTTCTTCCCCCACCCCCCCAAACAAATAAACAAACAAAAACCAACCTAAGCCTTCTACAGAGCAAAGTGGGTAAAGAAGGGAATAAGAAGAGGTAGAGAGGAACTGAAAAGTGAGCCGGGATGGCTCAAGGACACGCCACTTACCAGGCTTTGGGGGCATTAGGATGCCTAAAAGACACTGGGCAGTGTGAGTGGTTCCCTGTTCTTACACCTGCATGCCCTGTCCTTGCCGGATCCTCTGACTAGGATCGGATCTACTCTGCTCTGCCTGGAAGACTCCAGCTTTAAGGACCGGATCAAGTTTCCTTTGGGATATTCAGAGGGTAGAGCCAGCTCTTCCCTATGTATTTTGATGGCATTCTGTGTCCTGCAATTCCTTTCTTCTAGGAAGAAAACTCTTTGGGGACAAGGGACCTGAAAAAATTTACCTTTGTCTCTAGGAAGGAAGGAAAGGAGGGAGGGAGGGAGGAAAGGAGGGAGGAAGGAAGTAAGAAGGGAAGGAAAGAAGAAGAAGAGAGGGAGGGAGGGACAGAGGAAGGAAGGAAGGAAGGAAGGAAGGAGGAAGGAAGGAGGAAGAAAGGAAGGAAGGAAGGAAAGGAGGAGAGAGGGAGGATAGGAAAGGAAGGAATGAAGGAGGGAAGAAGGAAGGAAAGGAGGAAGGGAGGGAGGAAGGAAGGAAGGAAGGAAGGAAAGGAGGAGAGAGGGAGGATAGGGAAGGAAGGAATGAAGGAGGGAAGAAGGAAGGAAAGGAGGAAGGGAGGGAGGAAGGAAGGAAGGAAGGAAGGAAGGAAGGAAGGAAGGAAGGAAGGAAGGAAGGAAGGAAGGAAGGAAGGAAGGAAGGAAGGAAGGAAGGAAGGAAGGAAGGAAGGAAGGAAGGAAGGAAGGAGCTTCTTTTGCTACGATCCCAAAGTGCCTATTTCCTACCTCCTCTGCTGGACTTTTCTTTCCCAGTTGCCAGAGATCAATAGTGCTCTTTGTCTTCACACCACATTGGTATTGACCAGAGTTGGGTTTTAATGGTGCGCTGACAAAAGGCAGTGCCCACATTCATTTTCCTTGGCTAATTACATTTCCCAATTGAAGCGCTTATCTCTGGACTTGTGTTAAAGACATAATCAGTTTCCCGAGCGGATTCAAAAGAGGTAAGAAGCAAGAAAATAATTAAGCCAACTTCTGATTGAATCAAATAATTGAGCAGATTAAATCAGTTGCCAATGATCTACGGCCTCAGTTCCAGCCTGGGGAGTGCGTTTCTCTTGGAGACACACTTCTGGTTGTGGCAGAGATGGAGGACATTTCCTCAGACTAATCAGTGACAGTAATTCTCTCAACTGAAAACAACACAACGTAGGGTGGTTTAAGCTCAGTGCCTGCGTTATGCAAAGTTCTGGGTTGAGCAGAGGAGAACTCGAGGGTGTGTAGGGATTGTTTCAAAGCTATGCCTGACACCCACAGCTGTAAAGTTGTGTCCATTCTCCTACTTCTTCCTGGCTCCCCGTGTCCATATGATTTGCCACGGAGCAAGGGGTGCTGCCCTGGCCTCTTATTCTGGGGTATTAGTCAATGAGATGTATAAAAGGTACCTCTGTAAAAGCATTTGTGTGTTTCCACTTGCTTTCTAGCCAGCTTTGCTACCACCAATGAAAATAATCCTGGGCTTTTCAGCAGGAAATGGGAGACAGAGCAAAGCTGTCCCAGCTGGAGGTTTCCTAGATCGGCCCACAGGCCATCGGTCCTGGACAGAGAGGGATCAGCAATCACTGAGCTGACCAGCCTCTGAAGAGTCCCAGGCCAAATAAAGACTCATGTTGCATGCCAGTGAGGTTTGTGGGTGTTTTTTTCAAAATGAGGAACTATTGCTGTGGCAATAGATAACAAATAAAATATTCCTAAGCCTGGAGGGTTGATGATGACTCTGTGTGTGTGTGCGTGTGTGTGTGTGTGTGTGTGTGTGTGTGTGTGTGTACACATGTGCATACACATACAGAAAGAAAAGACAGGAGACAGGGGATCATCTTAGGGGGGTCTGAGATTCTAACTGCAGAAATTACAGAAATAGGAACAAAAAGGGATGGAAACCAAGAAAACAATTAAAGAACATCTCTCAGGGCTTCTGGGTGGAGAAGGTCTGCTATTTTCCTCCCACAATAGATAGAAAGGGACCCACATGAGGATACAACACCATGAAACTTTAGAACACTGAGGACAAAGATTAGATCCTAAAAGTTTCCTGAGAGAAGACCCAGGCTACATAAAGAAGTCAGAATGACATCAGACTTTTTTCATCAGGAATGCTAACCGCTAGGACCAATGAGCAAACTTTAAAGCTTCTGAATGAAAGTCATTTCTGATCTTTTAATATTTAGCTTATTATCAATGAAACATGAGGGAAGAATACAAATTTGATAAGTTCCAAAACATTTTATACCAACTCTTCCCCCAAGGTATCCCCTATGCTCTCTCCTCTCTTCTCCTTTTTCCCTCTTTTTCATTTTTTTGGGCCACACCTGGCGATGCTCAGGGGTTCTCCTGGCTCTGCACTTAGGAATTACTCCCAGAGGTGCTGAGGGAACTATTTGGGATTCTGGGATTGAACCCAGGCCTGGAGTGTGCAAGGCACACACTCTATTTCCTGCACTATCTCTCTGGCTCCTAACCCAAGGTACCCTTTTCTAGGAAGCTACTGGGTGGGAGAAAAACAACAACAACAAAAAAGCAGTCCAAAAAAATTAGGGCTTTGAAACAAGTGAGTTGGGGGCTGGATAGATAGTACAGTGGGTAGAGCACTTGTCTTGCGAGGGCTGACCTAGGTTCAATCCCTGGTATCCCATACACCCCAAACACCATCAGTAGTAATAGATGAGTGCAGAACCAAGAGTGATGCCTAAGCATCTGTTGGTGTGGGCCCCCAACACCAAAATAAATAAACAAATGAAATGAGAAAGTTGGCTCAGTGGGAGAGCACTGGCCTTGTCTGAGTGAGGGCCCTGGGCTTGATCTTTAGCACTGCAAAATAAACAAACAAAAGGGAATAAGACAGGAGAGCTAACATTACACTTAATACAGTGTAAAGACAGAACTTTTTGCTCAGAATCTGGAACAAACAAGGGTATTGACTTCTCCGTTGCTATTGTACTAAGGTTTCCAGATATGACAATTAGACAAGATAGAAAAATAAGGCACCCATATCTGCAAGGAAGAAGTACAGCTCTATTTGCAGGGGACATAATCTCGCACATAAAAATCCTAAGGAATCTACTAAAACACTGTTAGAACTAATAACTGAGCTCAGCAAGTTTGTAGGATACATCAATATATAAAATGCAATTATTTTTTTTTATTGGTATCTCTGAGCAAAAAGGAATTCAGGAATGTTCATTTTATTTTTAAAATCCAATTTTATGGATTTACATTCTTTTCTAATACTGTTAAGATTTGTGGAGTACGGCTTAAAAACCTCTATACACATCTCACTGCACCCACCGCCAGAGTTCCAAAGTCATGATTATACCGAACTGACTCCCTCTGTCCATTCTATGTTCGTCAGAAGCTAATCTACTTATTTGTTGTGCTTTGCTAGTTTGTTTTCTTTGGCTATTTCTATTGCATATAAGAGTGGAGCCATACCGTAATTGTCTTTCACTTCCCAGCTTAGTTCACTTAGTATAATCACCTTTCATTAAATTCATGTTGTCTCAAAGGCATGTTCATCCCTTTTCTTCCATCCAAGTACTAACCAGGCCCGATCCTGCTTAGCTTCCGAGATCAGGCGAGATCGGGCGCGTTCAGGGTGGTATGGCTGTAGACACTTCATCCCTTTTTCTAAGCCGACTAGTATTCCAGTGAGTATATATATATATATATATATATATATATATATATATATATACACCACAACTTCTCTAGAGAGTATAATAGTTCCTATCTTTTTATCTGTGGTTGACTTTAAGCATATTTAAAGTAATCCAGTGCGTATCACTCCAGAATCTGTTTGTCTTGGTATGTTTCTTGTATACATAATATAGTCTAATCCTGGTTTTTTTTAATTAATACAGCCTACCATTTAATTTTTGGACCGCATTAGCTTTGTGCTAAGGAATCACTCCTGGTGGTTCTTGGGGGATCACATAGGATGCCAGGGATCAAACCTGGGTCAGCTGCATGCAAGGCAAATGCTTATCTGTTGTATTATTTTTCTAGCCCCTTATTTTTAAGTAAACCATTTACATTTTGGGTAATTGTGAAAGTATTTCATTTTAGCATCAATAATATATTGATATAATTATTCATTTATAATAATGGAACTATTAATTATTCATTTATAATAATGGAACTATTACCTTTCATTTTCTGATTATTTTTCATGTTTGTTTCTTTTTATTTTTTTTTTTATGCTTTCTGGGTCACACCCAGCGATGCTCATGGGTTACTCCTGGCGATGCTTGGAGGGACCATACAGGACGCAAATGCCCTATCCTCTATACTCTATAGCTCTGGTCCCCCTTTTTATCATGAACTTCTGACTTTTCTTTTTGGACATTCTTTCAATTTCTTTATTTTTCTCCTATCTTTGTTCTAGATTTTTGTTTTGTGATGAAGTTTGAGTCAATCTATCTATATCTAATAGTTTGTTTTGTGCTGATATTGACTTGTGGTCCTTACACTGAACAGGTTCCATTCTACGTGACCTCGTCTTCCCTCACGATCTGTTGTAGTCTCATTTTATTCTGTTTGTGTTTCTGGTTCTAAATTACCATGTATCACCATACTCTGGGTTTTATGTATGTTTTCTTCCTTTCCTATAAAAGACTGCCTTTCAACATTTCTCGCAGTGTGGGTTTGGTGGCAGTGAGCCCCATTAGCTTTTATTAGGGAACGTCTTTTTTTTCTCCATTATGTTCTAATGATAACTTTGCAAGGTATTCTTCACTGAAAGTTTTCGTCTTTTTAGAATTGTGAATCCCCTCTCCCAGTCTACAGAATTTTTTGCTGCAGAGTCTAATGGTAGTCTGACTGGGGTGCCTTTGTATGTTACTTCCCCCTCTGCAGCCTGTAACATCATCTTTACTGCTGACTTTCAATCATTTAATAAAAAATGTCTTGATATATGTCTTCTGGAGGGACAGCTTTCAACAGGTGCTCAGGATAGCCAGGCACCTCACTGGCAATTCTCAGCCACCACCAATGGTTTCAATGCAAGGACCTGAGTTATGGTGCTGCTTGGACCCTGTAGCACCAAGGAACCTCCAGGGTCACATCCAGCGACACTCGGGTGACCACAGCTTGGCACAGTTACCCTGTGCTGACTGCTGTGCTATCTCTCCTGTCCTGCTGTATGTCCTTTCATCAACTTAATTTTTATTTAGATAATGCTGTTTTGAATGTGTAAGTGTTGGCCAGAGAGCTAGTACAGTAGGTAAGGTGCTTGCCTTGCATGTTGCCAACCCTGGTTCAATCCCCAGCCCTGAAAATGTCCCCTGAGCTCTGCCAGGAGTGATCCCTGAGCACAAAGCAAGGAGTAAGCCCGAACACAGTTGGGTGTGGCCTCCAGTACCCCCTCCTCCACAAAGTGTGCTTATATAGTTTTAGGAGTATAGTATCATCACAATGTCCACCATAAATTCTAATGTTCTTTGGTACATATCTTTCTGCACTTAGAAATTTAGGCATCCTATTGGTTTTCTGGGGTTCTAGAGGTCTCAGTTATTATTTCTTTAAGCAGTTATTTTGTTCTTGCTTTCTTCATCTCTGTCCACCCAATATCCTTATGCTTTTTCTTGTAATTGAGTTTGATAGTTCATTTTTCCTAAATTGTAGTTTTCTTTCCCTCTTATATTTCCAGAATTAATTGCATTTTATCTTCAATTTCACTTATTCTTACCTCTCGCACTATTAAGCCGTTTGCTATGCTTTCCATGGAGGCATTCATTAGTTTTTTTTTTATATTCAGCATTTCTGTTTGTAATTTTTTTTATAACCTCAATATCTTTGCTGGAAAAAAATCTCACTGTTTCTTTATTTCCTTTCTTATTTCAGTGGTGTTTTGCTCAGTATTAGTGTACTGAGTATTTGATGCTTATGCTTTCTTCATACATTTTACAAACTCATTGTCTGATAACATTTCCATTTTAGTGTCATAAAGGTTTATTTCTGAGGAATTTTCTTTTCTCATTCTGTTGTCGGACCTAACCTTTTTTGATATTTGCTTTATTTTCCGGTTGGTGTTCTGACTTTTATAATTGTTTTGCCTTTTTAGGGTATTTGGTATGAGGGGAACAGGTCCATTTGTTGGAGGCTTTCTTCAGCCACTGCCCTCAGCAGACATGGGTATGACATTTCTCCTCATTGTTCACTCTCTGCTTGTGATCAGACCCATTCTTGTTTATAGTCAATGACCATGGTCCTAAGTTCTTCCAGGCCCAGCTTTAAAAGGTATCACTCCCACTGGAAACCATCTTGCTTCAATTTCCAGTGATGAGGTAGGGAACTCTCAGTCATTTACACTGTGCTAATTCTTCTGCTGGGTCAGGAAATGGCAGATTTTTAAGAATATTTTAAAATCTGTGGCTCTGGCAGCTACAGAGACTTAAGTTCTGGTGGTGTGGGAGAAAGAAGCCAGGTGGTAACTAAAAAGTTAAGTTAGGTAGGAAAAGGAAGCAGGCTACTGGACAGAAAAACAGGGACCTCCCTCATTTCCCTCCCCTCCCCACCAATGAAAACTCTGGGGCACCCTCCGGAGGGGGCATGCCACTGCTGCCACCAAACTCACTGCCTAAGGCCTAACATCATGGCTTCACTAAGACTCTGCAGACTCCTCCCTTTTCTAAAGATCTTGAAGTTCTTGGACCAAGTGGCCACATACGTGGCTGCATGATGCCTTCAAATTCCACAGTACGGAAATCCCAGTAGGAGCATGCCAAATAAGAAAGTAATGTAGAAGCCAATTAAACTGAACAAACAAAAACAATAACACAGAAGACAGAAAATCTTCAAAGATTTAACCCCTGAATGACATCTGATAATTTTCACAGATTTTCTTTTACTGACATAAACTTTACAAATTTATGCTTTGACTGGTATACTGATGTGCCAGGTATCCCATCACATCTTATAGACTCAAGTATGGGACATACATACATACATCACAAGTGTGTGGTCACGATGTGTGTTCTATGGAAACATATCAGTAATTTCTTATACAGTGGGCACAAATGGCCCAGTAGGTCCATTGTGAGATTTAATAGTCTCCACTGACTTTCTTCTAAGAATATATTCCTCGACCATATTTAGAGAATTGGCTCCAACAAACAATATAGATTATCAGTGTTTGCTTAGGATAGGTTCAAACAGAGATTGAAATAAATTGAAATAAGTGTCAACTGTAGGTGCAGTGGAGGTGGGTTTGGGGTTGACTAGTGGAAACCCACTACATTCTAGAAATTCAAAAAGTGAATGCAAGAACACAAATAGGCCAGAATCACACATAATAACCAGAAAAAAAGTCATGACTTTATCAATACTATTCCCATATATGAGCTGTCATGGTCAATATAATTAGTGCCAGCTAGGGGAGCAGGAATGGGGTGGGGTAGGTGGGTGGGAAATGAGGGTCTTTGGTGGTGGTGGACGCTCACTGGTGGTGGGATTGGTGTTGAATGATGAATGTTTCTAACAACTTTATTGTGAAAAACTTTGTACCTTGTAAATCACAGTGTTTATTAAATAAAGTAATAAAAACAAAACCACATTTATGCTTTGATAATTCCTTTAGCCATTTAGTTGTAACAAGTAACAGACAAATTAACAAGGTAGGCTTGGGGGTGATTGAGAAATGGGGGCAATCGGGGAAGGAAGGTCATTCAGGTGACGGGACTGGCGTTGGAACATCAAAAGCCTGTAACAACTGTTTTATGAACATCTTTGTAAACCATGGTGCTTAAATAAAATAAAAAACACCCAGAAATTTAAAACGGCAATTTTAAAAATATTGAATGCTCTGACTCAAACACAAAGCAAAACAAAACCAGGAACCTGGTGGTCAGAGCATTGGTGTCTGCTGATTTTAAATGCCATCGAGGGTCATGGTCTTGTAACTGCTCCATCTCGGCCCTGATGTCCGTGGTAAGAGAACGGGCACATAGAAAGAGCCCACAAGAAAGTTGTTTGATTGGGACTGTCGGGGCATGAAGTGATGCAGTAACTTAGTTTAGAATCACTCTTATAAGAATGATTATGCGCGTGATCAAAGTGTGCCGTAGCTCTGCTGAGAACGTCGCTCCCAAATCTGGCTTCCGGGTGTAAGTACGTTCTGCAGGGAATGGATGGGGAGTCAAGGCTGTTAGCCCCCTAGCCCCACTCTTCTCACCCTCATTTCTGTCTTGTTTCTTAATCCTCCCTTGGTGCCCCCTGCTTTGACCTTGTTCACTGGGGCACTGGCTTCCGGCATCAGGCAGGACTGACTGCCACACATGTCTGCTAAAATCACCGGCACTTTCTCTAGTCCCTCTAAAGGAAAGCTATAAATGATAAATAAGCAATAAGATTTTCAACATTATTAGTCATTAAGGGAATGAAAATCAAAGTTATGTGTTATCTCTTAGATAGAGCTTCCACCTACTATGTTGCTACAATAAAAATAAAAAAGATAAATGTTGTAAAGGATCTGGAGAAACGTGGTCCCTTATGCAGGTGGGATTATAAAACCTGTGAAATTTTTTTTTGACACACTTTAACAGTTCCTTGAATAGTTCATGGTTGAAGTCCCATAACGATCCAGCAACACTATTCCTAGGTACACACCCAAGAAAAATAAAAAACAAGTATCTACGGGAAAGACTGGGGATTAGCTTTTTTTGTCTTTTGATTTTTGGGGGCTTGGGGTCACACCTGACAGTGTTTTGGGGGCTAATCCTGGTTTTGTGCTCAGGGATTGTTCCTGATGGAAGTCAGGGGACTGTATATGCCAGGGATCAAACCTGGAGCCCCGCCATGCAAAGCACACACAACCTGGGGAGTTATCTTTCTGGCCCTAGACAAAAAGTTCATTCATGAATGTTCATATTCATTCATTATTCAAAGAAGTCAAAAAGTATAAGAACTAGAATGTCCATCAACTGGAAAGCAGACAGACTGCGGTATATTAATAATGAAGTATTATTTTGCAGTAATAGAAATGAAGTGAAGCATGCTGGTAATATGGATGGATCTTGAAACCATTATGTTCAGTGAAAGCAGCAAGACACAAAGATCACAGACTGTATGCATGTTCCATTTTTAATAAATGCCCAACCCCCCAAATACATAGATAACCTAAACTACATCTACAGAGAGAGAGAGGCAGAAACAAAGAGTGAAATAATGACATCTAGAGCAGCATTTCTTAAACGGGGGCATGTGGCTCCTCCTGGCCCTCAGAATGTTCCAAGGAAGCCATTAGGTAAAAATCACATAACTGGAGGCCCACAGGGCCAACTAATAGGACAAACTGGTATGACATGGTGTTGGTGGTGTTGGTGGGGCTTACAGGAAGGAAAAAGATAGGGAAGGGGGCCACAACAAGAAAGGTTGAAAAACAATGGTGGAGAGTTAGGGGCAGCGATGGGAAGTGGCTGTGAATGGACACAGGATTCTCTTTGGGAGCAGGGAATATCCTGAGGTTAGATTCCTGGTGCTAATTCTACACCTCTGCAAATAACTGTCATTCATTGAACCAAGCACATAAAGATGGGTAACTTTTATACTATGTAAATTATGTCACCAAAACTATTAAAAGAAATAAAAAACAAGGGAGATAATAAGTGGTTATTATCTTGTTATAATAAGATAATAAGGGAACTAATAAGGGCTGGGGGCAAGTGCTCAGACTGGGTGGTGAGGAGCAGAGCTGTCTTCAAGAGAGCAAGATGATGCAGTATGTAACACACCTGAACATAACACCTAGATTAACACAACTAGGGAAGACTAGGGAGCTAATAAGTGATGAACAAGCAACAAACTAAGCAGCAGACGATTATGAACTCTAGCAAGTCACCAGGGAAGGAGAAGAAACCATCGTAGGGGCTGCAATGATTGTACACTGCCTAGAGTGCTAGCTTTGCATGCTGCCAGCTCAGGGCTGGTCACCAACCTTTATCACAGATGGTTCCCCTGAGTCCTGCCAGGAATGGGATCCCTGAGCACAGAGCCAGGAGTAAGACCTTAGCACTGCTGGGTGTGGCTCCAAAACAAACAAACAAACGAATCTTGTATGAGAATACAGGAACTATGATCATATGTATAGAACCATGATGAGGTTGAACATGAAAGAATCAATATTTGATATAATGGAATTAGAAGCAATGGGGAATGGGAAGGGATATGTGTGTACATATATATGCGTATGTGTGTATACAAATATGTATATATATACATGTACACATAAGCTACAATAATATGAATATAAATCCACTAGAATAGCTAAAATTAAAATAACAAATGACTAATTATATCAAAGGTTGTTGAGGGTATGGAAGCAACTGTAAGCTTAAATACTGCTGTTGGGACTGGTGTGCATACAAAATACAGTGACATGTAGCCACAAGAAAAAATAAAATCATGCAGTTTGCAACAAGTTTTGATAGAACTGGAGGGTACCTTTTCCCCTTTTTGGGGGGTCACACCCCACAAAGCTCAAGGTTTAGCCTTGGCTCTGCACTCAGGAATTATTCCTGGTATTGCACGGGGACTGTGCTGGATATCGATTCTGGGTCAGCAGTGTGCGAGGCAACCACCCTACCTGCTGTGCTATCACTCTGGCCCCTGAAGGAAATCTTGTTTAGTGAAATAAGTGAAAGGTAGAAGGCCATACAGCAGATGACTGCACTCATCTGTAGGATACAGGTAAGCAGAGCAAGGATACTGGCAATATCAATTGATAATAAACCCTGCACCCTGGGTTACAGACCTGAGAATACTAGGCTCATGGGAGGGAGTGGGGAACCACAAGGTGGACTGAAGTAACTCAAAGGCATTGGTGGAGAGTCCATAGGGTATTGGGGGTGGTGAAGTGAGGTAACTGTCAATCAAGAGTGGAGGGGCATGATCCAGATGAGACCAGAGATAATGGCAGACATGGAATGGATGGTCACGGTACACTGGTGTGTGTATGTGTGTGTGTGTCTGTGTGTATATTTGTGTGTGTTCTGTATGTGTGTGCGCATGCACACACAGTAACTTTGTATACCTTAAACACTATTGCAACCATAGTAATGTAAACTAAACTAAAAATAAATATACAATACTGCTGGTGGGAATGAAAAAGCAGTACACCCACTATGAAAAGGACAGTTTCGTAGTTTTGTTTTGTTTTTTTGGGCCACACCTTGCTATGCTCAGGCTTGCTCTGGTGGCGCTTTGGGGACATTTGGGGTGCCAGGTAAGTGTGCCTTACCAACTGTATGATCTCTACAGCCTAGTCTGGCAGTTTCTTAACAAAGTTAAACATACACTTAACATATGACCCAACAATTCTCTTTAGTTTAGACACAAGAGGAATTAAAACATACATCCATGCAAAAGCTTGTAATGAATATGCAAACAGCATTATTCGGAATAGCCCCAAACTGGACACAATTCAAGGGTCCATCACCTGGTGAAAGAAAAAAAGTGTATAGCTTCACAATGGGATGCCTATCAGCACTATGTGGAACAAAATGACGGACACGTGCTACAACGTGCCTAAAAATAAAAACCATGCTAAGTGAAAGTATTAGAGACACCACTTGACTTCAGTCTTAAGAAACATTAGAACATTCAGATGCCTTTAAAATGACAGAAAGTAATCGGAGACTGTCTGGGCCAGAAACTAAGAGGCAAAGAACTATAAAGAGGCAGAAGGGAACTTCCTGGAGTAAAAATCTTCTGTATCTTGATTGGTATGAAAGATATTTCTCTAAATATGCTGAACTGTACTGGAGTAATAGTATAGCAGGTAGGTGTTTGCCTTGCATGTCTCCGACCTGGGTTAGATCCCTGCACCAAGCTTGCCAGGAGTGATCCCTGAGCACAGTGTCAGGAATAAGCCCTGAGCACAGTCAGGCATGGGCCCAAAACAAGTATTTCTTGGCCATTTTTAGAGCTGGTGAAATAGTTTAGTGAGTAACGTACTTGCTTTGCATGAAGCAGACAAAGGTTCTATACCCAGCACCCCACATAGGGATCATTCCAGAAACGATTCCTGAGTGCAGAGACAGGAGTCAACCCTGAGCATTGGCAGCTGAAACCCCCAAAACAAATACATATACTCACATGTGTGTGCCCGCACGCATGTGTGCACCAAACCATATTCACTTAAAATGGTTGTACTTTATTATATGAAATGACCCCTTAGGGCCTTGCTTAGTGGACACCACCTGCCTTGGAGGTCACAAGTTCTATCCCCTGCATTGTCCCATATGGCGGCTGTGATCCTGGGGCACTATTGTTTGTGACTCCTGGTGCCACAGCAAAGTGCATCTGTTACACCACAACCAAGTGTGGTGAGATCCTGACCACGGCAACAATAGCAAAGGGAAGGGGAGGAGGAACGAAACTCCCGAAATAAATTTGAGACACAGAGAAGGAAGGACAGCAACCTATCGAGGAGAGCAGCCACGAACAGCAACGGTGGCTAATCTGCTCAGTGCCTCGAACGTTCATTCTTCTTTGAGTTCTATGGAAACAGACGCCACAGTTTTAGCTAAGCATGTAACCATGAGAAAAAAAAAGAGACTCCCTCTCCCAGCCTCCTTTGCCACCACTTGCACAAGTTCTAAAGAACAGAATAAAGGTGGATGTTACATGTACAAGTTCTGAAGAACTGAGACAAAACATGCTTCTCTTTTGGTGTTTCCCTCCCCACTGGCCTGGCCTCTCTTTCTCTCTCTCTCTCTCTCTCTCTCTCTCTCTCTCTCTCTCTCTCACACACACACACACACACACACACACGAACACAAAGTAAGGTGGACACCTGACAGGCAGTCACTGGAAATACAAGGTGGAAGCAACTCTTGAGGATGAATGGTGATACCCAAGCCCGATAGGGCACCACACCAGCCACCGGGACTAGAGAGCGGGAAATACGTTCTGTGTGGGTTGTGCCACCCCATATTGGGGTTCCTGTTAGTTCTTTAGAATTCTATAGAATTCAGTCCCAATAGTACATAAAGCAAAGGCAAAAAGTGGTTACACCCTCTGAAACTCCATCTAGATTTGATAGGCTGGGGGTGTGGCTCAGTGGTAAAACATACCTTGCATCCAGGGAGACCCAGGTTTGATCCCTGGCAACACACACACACACACACACACACACACACACACACCTATGATTTTACTTCACTACTAGAGTGCATGGCTCCAGTCTTCCTCATCCTTCCACTTCCAGGACTAGGCATACAATACGTATTCCCACAAAAAGGTTGGCTAGAACCACATAGCATGGTGCCAGCCCCAAGTGGATGCTTACAACTAAATATTTGCATCTCCCCATGATTCAGATATGGAAAAAACGAATCCCCAATCCTTTGTATGATGGTATTTGGAGATGGGATCTTTGGGAGATTAGATGATTAGATTAGCTTAGATGAGGTCATGAGAATAGGACCCTATGTAGGCTTAGCGTTCAAAAGGACAGAACAGAGAACATGCTTTATGCGCTCCTTTTCTCTCTCTCTCTCTCTCTCTCTCTCTCTCTCTCTCTCACCCCCACTACACTCACACACACACAAGCGGCAGCACTTATAAGTCAAAAGCATGGGGCCGCGATAGCCCAGCAGTAGGGCGTTTGCCTTGCACATGGCCGAGCCCATGCCGGCCGGGTTCCATCCCGGCATCCCATATGGTCCCCTGAGCACCGCCAGGAGTAATTCCTGAGTGCAGAGCCAGGAGAAACCCCTGAGCATCGCCGGGTGTGACCCAAAAAGAAAAAAAAAAGAAAGAAAAAAAAAAAAAACAGAAACCCTGAAACGAAACCCACCTCACCCTTGAACTCAGTTCTGGCCTCCAGAACTGAGAAATAAACTCGTGTGGCCTGCGTGTGTGCTGTTACGTAGCACGAGCTGACTGAGGGGACTGCCCGATGGCTCTCTCCTGTCCCGTGTCCCCCTTGCCCTCACTCTGGAAGGCTGGCTGTGGGGTCTTAAGCTTTAGGTGCAGGGCAGAATCAAAGGCAGCTAGCAGAAATGGGGGGTCAGAGCTACACACCCATCTCCTTAACAGGTTCTCAAGTCTCTTCCTCAGCTGCCTCCTCTACTCCCACCCTTCTAGTCCAGCTCCTTGCGGGAGGGGTGTGGCGGGGACTGTCCAGACCCTCAGCAGAGGGGATATAACTGTGTGACCTCAAACTTAGCCAGTCTACCCTTTCAAACGTCTGGACATAAGAATTAGGGACAGAAAGAGCCATGGGCCAGCTGAAGTCAGTATCAGAGCTAAACTTGGGACTTAAAAACGGAAACAAGAAAGTGGCATTAGCTGTAGCCAAACTGCTGCCATTAAGAAAGGGCCAGTCTAAGACTGAAGCCAACCCAGAGGAAAGTAGAGCACAGAGACAAAGAAACAGACCCGGTGACTCCATGTGATGCCTGGATCAAGCTGTGCCTGAAATTCAACCTTGTGATTTCAATCAGATGATCTGGGAGATCTTTTCTGTTTTGAAATCAAATTAGTATGAGCCTTCTATTGCAGTGGGGAGAAAGCACACTTAAGACAAATGTCCTTGAGGGTCAGTATCAACACCTTAAAATGCCCTGGGGGCAGCACTGCCTAATACAGGGGTTAGGGCACTGTTACCTCATGAACTCCACATGCATTATAAAGAGGAACCTCAAGGACAGTGGTTGGGGGGTCAGCAGGGGCGAGGGCACGTGCAGTATGAGATCAAAACCAGAGCCTCGCACGCTGGCTTATGCTTTGCCATGACTTATCTCCCTTGCGGCCCTGACTCCACTACCTGACTCTGCCAACTCCAACAAGGCCTTGATTCCACCTAGTAGGTGACATTGTAAACCAATCACACGTTATCAGTGGTGCAAAAATTCCCCTATAAAAACACAGGCGTCTAAAATGTTAATCTGGGAATTAGTGGACATTTATCTTCTGTTGGATCTGTATAATTTCCTCCCTTTTTTTTTTATCTGCTCTCTGAGCCACCTCATTTATCTAAGCTTTCAGAAGCTCATGCAAAACACATAATGCACTTTAGCTACAAAAATCAATGCTTGAGGATGTGGTTTTTTAAAAAATCTGGATTGTTATGAAAAATTTTCTATTGCTTTTCAGAGATCTGACTACCAGCAGAGTTTTTAAAACTTCCAAATAAGAGCTAGAACAATTCAACTCATAAACAAAGTTTTTTCCCCAATTATCAAATCAAAGAGTAAGTGTCACTTTGGAAATTCTCCTCTCTTCTGCTTTTGAAGGGGAAGAAAATTAATATTAGTTTGGGCATCAAACCCCTCACATCCCCCAATCACGGGAAAAAAACTGACTTTAATTAAAGACCATTTACCCTGGGAATGGATTGCTTGCTGCAATTTGTACTGAAGAGACACATTTGCAGACAAATGGATTGCAGTCCTTAGATTTTGCTCAAATGACAAAAGAAGTGATTATGTTCCCTAGTCACTTCCTCACTCTGAAGAACTCTATTAAGAGAATAATTTGAGCGAACTCCCTGCTACTCTGCATTTTAAAGTCTGATCTATTTCAATGCCACCAACATTCTTCCCCGTTTAAAAATGAGTGGTATTTAAGGAAAAATGCCAGCTGGGTGTCTATTTGAGGAGGGGCTACAGGAAATGTGAGGGTTTATATAACACCCCACCAGGCCCAGTCACTTGCAAGAGCATACCCTGGGGCTGCAGCTGCAAATAGCAGAGACCGCCTGAGAGCTTGAGAGAAACAAATTCTCACATGGGCTCTGGGCACTTTGAGCTTTTCCATTTCCTCCATTGCCCAGTGTCAGAAGGGCTCTGGAAGGGCTCAATCCAGAGTGATGGCAGCTAAAGAAAACTATGGCGTCCCAAAGCTTCCCTAGTTCACATGTGCTCTTTAAAATGTTTTGATTTTGAATCTTATTATATCACCGTGAGATATACAATTACAAAGATGTTCATATTGGGTTTCAGTCATACAGTGCTCTAGCAACCATCCCTCCACCAGTGCCCATTTCCCACCACCAATGTCCCCACATTCCCTCCCCCTCCCCCAGCTTGCCTCTATAGCAGGCACTTCTTCCTCCTTCTTCCTCTTCTTTCTCCTTCTCCTCCTCCACCCCACACACACATGGTGGCTTGCCATACATGCACCTAGGGGTTATCATGCACATCCCCCTGCCTACATTCAATGCTCAGTTCCAGTCTGGAGCCACCATCTCCAACAGTTACTAAGAAGACTGGTATCTATATCCCACAGATGAATGCAGTCATTCTATGTCTGTCCTTCTCCCTCTAACTAATTTCACTAAGCATGATAATCTCCATGTCCATCCATTTGTAGGAAAATTTCATGACTTCGTTTTTTTCTATAGCTGCATAGTATTCCATTGTTTAGATGTACCATATTTTCTTTATTCAGTCTTCTGTCTAGGGCATTCAGGTCATTTCCAGATTCTGGCTATTATGAATAGTGCTGAGATGAATGTAGAGGCGCAGATGTTGTTTCTGCTGTGTATTTTTGGGTCTCCAGGATATATTTCCAGGAGTGGTATTGCTGGGTCAAACGAGAGCTCAATATCTAGTTTTTGGAGGAATGCCCATATTGTTTTCCAAAATGCCTGGACCAGTCGACATTCCCACCAACAATGGATGAGAGTCCCTGTCTCTCTGCATCCGTGCCAGCACTGGTTTTGAATGTATGCCAGTCTTTGTGGTGTGAGATATTTCATTGTTGTTTTGATTTGCATCTCCCTGATGATTAATGATAAAGAGCATATTTTCATATGCCTTTTTGGCCATTAGAACTTCTTCTTTGAGGTAGGTTCTGTTCATTTCTTCTCCTATTTTTTTTTTTTTGCTTTTTGGGTCACACCTGGCAGCGCTCAGAGGTTACTCCTGGCTTTTCACTAAGGAATTACTCTTGGCGGACTCAGGGGACCATATGGGGTGCCGGGGATCAAACTCGGGTTGGCCACATGCAAGGCAAAAACCCTACCCACTGTGCTATCGCTCTGGGCCCCCTTCTCCCCATTTTTAATGGGGTTGGATTTTTTCTTGTAAAGCTATACCAATGTCTTGTATATCTTTGATATTAACCCCTTTATCAGATTGGTATTGGGTAAATATTCTTTCCCATTCTGTGGGATGTCTTTGTAGCTTGGTCACCATTTCTTTTGAGGTGCAGAAGCTTTTCAGTGGGGGTTTCATCTTTGAAGATGCCTTTAGCTTCAATGTTGTAGAGGGTTTTGCCTATGTTTTCTTCAATGTACTTTATAGGTTCATGTCTGATACTGAGATCCTTAATCCATTTTGACCTGACTTTTGTACATGGCACTAGAATGAGGTCTAAGTTCATGTTTTTGCATGTAGCTGCCCAGTTTTCCCAGCACTACTTGTTGAAGAGGTTTTCTTTGCTCATTTTAATATTTTTTCTCCTTTATAGAAGACTAAGTGATCAATATTTGAGTGTGTGTGTCAGGAAATTCAGTTCTATTCCAGAGGTCTACAGGTCTGTCTATATTCCATTACCATGTCATTTTAATTACTACTCGGGGCAAGACAAGGTTGCCCTCTCACCATTTCTATTCAATATAGTACTGGAAATACTAGCCATAGCAATCAGGGAAGAAAAAGGACATAAGGGCATCCAGATAGGAAAAAAAGAAGTCAAGCTGTCACTATTTGCAGATGTATCACTTGTATCACTTGTCTTCCAGTTGTTCATCGATTTGCTCAAGCAGGCACCAGTAATATCTCCATATGTCCTGTCATGTACTAGTGTAGCCATAGGGCACCTGCTTGCTCCAGGAACACAAAGATCCTCAAACCATACCTTCAGGTCATGGGAATAAGGTCTATAAGTGTTACTGGTTCTTGCATATCAAATATGACACGGGTAGCTTGCCAGGGCTCTGCCGTGAGGGTGGTATACTCTTAGTAATAGGCTCTCATCTCGTGCATTTACTGGTGAATGGCAATGGGGAGAGACTGTCTTTCTCTCTTGGGTGGAGCTCATATGAGCTGTGGAGTCTGAATGTTGAAAATGACTGCCCTCATGTTGTGGGGTTCCTCTGGCTTCTTGCGTAGGCTCTATTGGGATGGTGGGCCAGGGCTAGAACCCGCCTTCTCTCCCAGGTCCCTCATGATCAGCTGAGCACAGGGAGAACCGGTGGCAGCTCTGCCCTGTGTGTCTGAGTCTCTGGATCAG
Organism: Cryptotis parvus; assembly: GCA_021461705.1. Lineage (NCBI taxonomy): Eukaryota > Metazoa > Chordata > Mammalia > Eulipotyphla > Soricidae > Cryptotis > Cryptotis parvus. The sequence goes on along the minus strand of JAJIBD010001342.1, from coordinate 188,375 downwards.
GCATACCTGGGCTTGAAACAGGCTTCACTGTAGGGTGACATGCATTATATCTAGAGAACCCTTTACTCTCAACCAAAAAGCTCCTAGAAACAATAGATTCCTACAGTAGAGTGGCAGGGTACAAAATAAATACCCAAAAGTCAATGGCTTTCCTATATGCAAATAACAAAAGATAAGAAAGGGATATTTAGGGCCGGAGCGATAGCCCAGCGGGTAGGGCATTTGCCTTACACCGGCAGGCCTGCCAGGCCTGGGTTTGATCCCCGGGTCCCGTATGGTCCCCCGAGCACCGCCAGGAGTGATTCCTGAGTGCAGAGCCAGGAGAAACCCCTGAGCATTGCCGGGTGTGACCCAAAAAGCAAAAAAAAAAAAAAAAAAAAAAAAAGAAAGAAAGGGATATTTAAAAAAAAAAAGATCCCATTTACAATTGTGCCTCAGAAAATCAAATACCTAGGAATCAGTTTAACTAAGAATGTAAAGGACCTTTACAAAGAAAACTATGAAACACTGTTTCAAGAAATAAAAGAGGACATGAGGAAATGGAGAATTTACATTGTCAAAATGTTAATGCTCTCTAGAGCTTTATACAGATTCAGTGTGTCCCTATATAGATACCCCAGCCATTCTTCAAAGAAATTGACCAAACTCTCCTGAAATTTGTATGGAACAATAAACCCCCATGAATAACTAAAGCAATCCTTGGGGAAAAGAAGATGGGAGGCATCACCTTCCCCAACCACATGTGCTCTTAAAGGGAGCCTAGCCTGGACACCTCTCAGCACCAAGTGAAGTGAGTTCAAACTGTGGAGACGTCTCTGGTGCATGGTTAAGACGAGACACAGGAGCATCCCCATTGTGGCTTCACCAGTACCTGTGTGTACAACACTGCTGTTATGATTCAACAGACTGCAGGGCTCCGCACCTGCCTCCACAGGACTAGCTCAGCACCTGGCACGTAGTGAGAGTCAAGAAAGACACAGAGAGGGACTGAGTGTCTTATTTCTGTCCATCTGCTGCCTTAGGTATCCCCCACCATGACTGAGTCTCTGGCTCAATTTATCCCCAAATCCAGGAAAGACATACTTGGCTTGACCGGGACACTAGCAACTCAAATTCTTTCTCTCCCATTGATCCATAACTATTTGATTTTAGACTAGGAGGGAATATGAGCATTCCTTCCTACTGGATTGCAAAACGAAAACAAAACCATTCCTGATTTTCCACGCTTTTCTGAATCCATGCCTTTGGCAATGTGACTTAGTAGTTGCTCCCAACAAGAGCTAGAATCGCTCTCCTTTACTGCCTTCTAAGTAGATGAACTGGTCTTTCCATTTGACTGACAGAAGTAAAGGAACAACAGTGTCCCCCTTCTGAGCTTAGATGACTTTAATTTTCTAGCGCCAGGAATTAAAACTAGGGCATCATGCATGCAAGGCAAACGTTCTACCTCCCTGACCCTGTCTTAGGAGCCTAGCTCCTAAGATATCTGGCCAAGTGTGCTTCCGACTGTTCTTGTCTCTGCTGTGAAAAGCCTGTGTCTACATACATCAGAGATGGGTCATCTAACCAAGACTATCTTAAACTAACTTAGCCCCAGGTAGCTGCAAACATCTGAGTCAGCCCTGCCAAGAGCCACACACTTGGGAAAATTAATAAATGGGTCTTGTTATTGTATATCAACTGCTAGCTGATAACTGAGCTCAGTGTTCTAAACAAGTGGTACCCTGGGGTTCAAAGACAAGAGAGTCCCTCCCTAAAACCACATGTAGTGGCAGGAATCATGGACCTTTCTAACTACCAAACACTGATCCCTCATCTTCCTATGCCATTAGCCATGCGCACTGGGGTTCTACATGAAGGGCAGCTGCAGAGCCAGAGAGGTCCCTAGACAGTCATAAAGAAACAAAGTGTACCTATCATTAATTCCCAGCTTGCTACCTCTGAGGTGCCAGAATGTCCTTCTAGAAAGCCACCAGGTTTTTACATAATTGTAACTGTGAATTCTTCCATGAAATCAAACCATAGTGGCCTTTTCCCCAATTTTTAAAAAAATTATGGAAATCAAGAGACTATTTAATATTAATGGTAATATATAAAAGACATTCGAACAGCATATGCCAAGTGGCAAATGCCCCAATAAGTATTAGCTATTGTTGCGGTGATGAAATTCTTCTCACAAATTTTTCTTAAGCCATTGGTTCCTGCTACCATTTGTCAGCCAGCAGGCAAAATGAATGAATAATACCATAACAGCTAACATATATTGAGTGCCAAGGTAGGCTGGGTCTTCATCATATATCATTGCTATTCATCCTAATAATATTTTTTTGTGGTGTGTGTGGGGGGGTATATATCTGGTGATTCTCAGGTTTTAAATCTGGCTCTGCACTGAAGAATCACTCCTGGCTCGGGGACCATATGGATTATCAGGGATTGAACCCTGGTTGGTCACACACAAGGCAAGTGCTCCTCTCACTGTACTATCTCTCTGGCATAACAGTTCTTTGAAGGAGGAGCCCTATGTTACAGATGGGGAAACTGAAGCTCAGGGAGATAAATCTGTCCAGGGGTAGGAAAGCGAGGAAGGGGCAGAGCAGGAATCACACTCTGGCAACCTGATGTAAGCCTGCAGAAAAACGGGCCACAATTATTCATCTGTTCTAATGCTTAGCAAAGAACAGGAACAAAAGTGCAGAATGAACCATAAATAAGTGTTAAGGGGTTCCACAAAGAATATAGTGCTTTCTTCAACAGAAAGGCTAAAAAAGATACTATCATTAACACTATTTTTTTTTTTTGCTTTTTGGGCCACACCTGGCAATGCTCAGGGGGTTACTCCTGGCTCTGCACTCAGGAATCACTCCTGGCAGTGCTCAGGGGACCATATGGGATGCCGGGGATCGAACCCAGGCGGCACAGGCCAGCCACGTCAAGGCAACCCCCCTACCGCTGGGCTCGCTCCCGCCCTCATTAACACTATTAACACTAATAAACACTACTAGGCACTGGTGAGTAGGCAGAACAACGGAAACTCTTACTCGTTCCCCCCCCAAGCCCACTCTATCTCCCCATCAGATCCCGACACTTTGTACCTAAAATTGCATTAACCGTACCCAAGAGGGCGGGACAGCACCCTGTGGGACTGACAGACACGCAGGCACAGGCCCTGCAGGGGGCATGCTGAGTAAGAAGCAGGGCACTGGGGCTGGACTCTAAGGTCCACAAGAAACATGGGTGGGGGGGGGGGGGGGGCAGGAGCTGCCGCTCTGACCTGCAGGAGAGACCGCGCAGAGCTCGCAGAGACAGCAGTGCACTCCAGCTCTGTGCCAGCACGGAGCTAGGGCCTGCCGTAACGAAACAAGTAAGTGCTCTCATGGGACTTTTCCTGCCCCCAACAGCCTGCCTGCCTGCCTTTTTGGCTGCTTCCTCAACAGGCTACCCTGGGATTCTGAGTCCCTTCTCTCTGTGAGTGAAACAGTCATCCACAATGACCATCAAGAAATAGAGCATTATCCTCTAGAAATAAAGGAGCAGCAAGTGTTGCCAGCAGACGCTGCCTTTATTTTTCAAAGAAACCCGCTCTTGCCCTGGAACACGGCAGCCTGACAACTTCCCCTATGAATGTGTGTCGCAATGGACTGCACATTCCTATGTTGAAATCCTAACTGCCAACGGGATGGTAATAGAAGCGAGGCCTTGGGAAGGTGATATGATAGTGCGGGTGGAGCCTACATAAATGGGATTAGTGGCAGAGATGCTTCCGGTCCCCATGCCAGGCTCACTACACGGGGCACCCCAGTGGGGGCAGGGTTAGGTCTGGCCTGTCCCAACAGAGCCCCAGCAGCGCAAATCCTCCACACTCCACAATTGCCGCCATGTTCAAGGCTGGATTCCACTGCTTGGACGAGCTCCTCCCAGAAATTAATCCATGAAAACTCAAGTATGTGTGTTTTGTGATTGAAATCTCTAGGCTTTCACGGAGTCGGGGAAGGGCTCCCTCCCCGATCTCCCTGTTCTTCTGGAAGGCCCAAGAGTCGTGCTCATGCCCTAAAGCCACCACCCAGTTATGAATTTAACTCAATTTCATCACTCAGTAACAAACTCCAAGTTCTCAAACACTAGTAAACTACATCCATTAAATGTAGCACACCACATTTAATGGATGTAAAGTATAAGGCAACCAGCAACAAAATACACACTCACAAGGCCTATCCTGTAACAGCATACCAGTAATTTCTTATACAAGGGCTTAATGGCTCCATGGTGAGATTCAACCATCTTTAATGTCTTCTAAGAAAATATTTCTTGACCATTTTTACAAATTAGCTATAACAAGCAATATAAAATAAATTATTATAGGTCTGCTACAGGGGCAGGCATAAGTGGTGGTTGGGAAAATTGGAAATAATGGCGATAGGAATTTGGAATGATGATGGGACTGGGGTAGAATACTGAATATCTGTAAGAAATTAACATGAACAACTTTGTTAAAAAGTTAAATAGAAGCCCACTAAGCTCAGTAAATGAAAGTAATAACAAAATGGTCCAATTCACATGTAACAGCTCAGGAACTAGGTCATGGCCATGACTTTAGCAAGACCATTACAAGATATATGTTGTAACAAGCAATATAATGTCAATTAATTAACGCCTGCTAAGGGAGCAAGTGTGCGGGTGGGGGGGTTGGGAAACTAGGGTCGTTGGTGGGGGTAAGGGCATATTGGTGGTGGGACTGGTGTTGCAATATTGAATAAGCGAAACAATTGTTCTATGAACAACTTTTTAAATCATGGTGTTTAAATCACTTGATCACTTGACTTCCCGCAGATCACCGATTACTCGAGCGGCACCAGTAATAAAGTTTAAAAAATTAAAAAATTAAACAAACAAATGGGATTAGTGGCCTTCTGAAAGGGACTCCAGAAGCTTTTCCTTCTGCCCCGTGAGGACAGTGAATGCAGCCTTCTCGAGCAGGCAATAATCTTGGACTCCCCAGCCTGCAGAACTGTAAGAAGAAACATGCCTAGTGGGTAAGCCACCGAGCCTATGATCCTTTGTTACAGCATCTCCACGGACTCTTACAGTGCTATTTGGTGGGAGTGAGAGGATCCCAAACCTCTTGATTCTTAGCTAAATCCAGTAGGTCCTAGACTTCTACAAGGCCATGGACAAGGCAGTGTTTCATCTGAGAAACTGTGGGTTCCCATGGCTCCTGGTCTCAGGAAAACCCAATTACCCAAATGCAAGCAGGAGATGAACAAAAATCCAGAAATTCCCTGGGGACTTTCTCAGAACCTTTCCAATATAGGGCCCTTGGATATTGAAGGAATTGAGCCTACTGAAACCCACCCCTCTGCTGTAAGTTCCAAGCAGTTGTCCAACATTTTATTTTATGGGTTTTTTGGGGGGGTGGGGTGGGGCTAGGGATGGTACTGCAGAGTTTATTGTTTTGTGATTTTCCAGTCTGAAGATAAGATTTATTTGGAGGTTTCTGAGGAAGAGGGTGGTGTGTGTGTGTGTGTGTGTGTGTGTGTGTGAGAGAGAGAGAGAGAGAGAGAGAGAGAGAGAGAGAGTTATACACTCAAGAGAGAAAGCAGGTATCTTCGAGAGGTGGAAAGAGCCCCAGTACACACATCTCAGGATCAGATGTGAAAATCTGCAAGTACACATCTCAAGAGGGGGAGACGTGGGCATCACATGTGCTTGGGCATCACATGCTACCTGCCCATGACACACAGACACAGGCAGCACCCGGCTCGGGCAGTATATGCTTGTCCAACATTTCACGGCTAGAAATACTTTCATTTGACTCTTTAAAACTCCTCTCCCTCACCCCACTCTACCTCATTCCCTTTGTTGTCATCGCCGCTGATGGCAGTACTGGGATGACTGGGGCCACATGTCCACCTGGCTGCGGGCTCACCGAGGGCCTTGGTGGGTGGCTGTGCTCCTACCACTGAGGAGCTCCCCAAGGCTTATGCTCCTTCAGCTATGGGGCTCACATGTGCTGCTGGGGCACTCCTGGGTAAGGCACACGGTTACAATTCTGCTTCTTCTAGGGCTCTGTGTTATTATTCACACACGTTCTTGCCAGGCCATGACTTATTTCCCTTTTTGGTTATAGTACTTGCCAGGTGTTTGCCCCTTTTTTGGTGGTCCTTACTCACATTCAGCTACCAGGTGGTTAGAAACAGCTGGTGGCACCAGAGCTGCCAGAATGAGGCACGGTGCATGTGGGACCCTGGGGATTTGAACTCATGACCAAACGCCAAACACATGGCAGGCACTCTAAGCTACTGTGCTAGTGTTCTGGGCCTGTTAAGCCTTTCCTTGTTTAACGTTTTAGCCCAAACTCTCTGAGGCAGGTCTGTGTTAGGAAGTTGTCTCTCCGCTTTGCAGATTAAGAAACAGTTCTTAGAGGTGAACTCCCTGGTCTATGACTACACTATGATACACCTTGGGTTCTCTCACAAATATGGCGGGTGAAGGGTAGAGGCGACAGAGTAGGTAACACTGACTCTGTCACCTGTCATCTCACCAGGGAGAGGTCACACCACATCCACTTTACAGATGAGGAAACAAAGCCAGGGAAGTGGGAAGCTTTGGGATTGCCTAATGTCATGATGACAACAAATGACAAAGGAAAATTCAAACCTAGGTTTTGACTCCAAGTCCAATAGCTTTCTAGAGACTCTCGAGTTCGCGGAGTTTGGCGAGTGAGAACAAACTAGGGGGAGTCAAGCAGCCTCAGGCGTCTGGAAGCAGCTCTCTGATGGGAGGCTGGGCAGCACCGATGAACAAGAGGCCTCACAGAGGCAGCCTTGAGAGAAACACGTCACGGATGTTATTCTAGCACGCCTGGTTTTTAAAAAGCTCCATAAGTTCTGAGGTCAAGTGGAATGAGAATGAGACTGTCAGCACCGGAAGGACGAGAGCGGGCCTGGAAAGATGGCTCTGACATGTCTTGCTGTGTCAGGCCATGCTCTTGGACCTGCTCCCAGATCCGTATTTTAGCTGGAGACCTTCACCCTCTCTGAATGCTGTGAGTGAGCGTCCCTGGATTCTGGCTGCTAACGGGGATGGTTCACTGGAGGAGACTGTGGCTGACACGTGCTTGAAGCACCTTCCCATCAACCGTGCCCCGTCCCACCCCAGTGTGGCCCTGAATGCTTCACAGGGAAATAACCAAAGCTGGCATCTCCACAGTTAGAAACCTCTGACACAGTCTATTCCAGTCACCCAGACAGAAGCCCTGGGCACCCCTGGACTGGGGATCTAGGGTACCCTCTTCCTATTCCAGCACCCAGTGCCCATCTACCCCAGGAGATAAGCAGCAATGGTAGGGCAGGGCCCATGTGGGTCCAGCCTGCAGTCTCCAACGCCTAATATAATGACTTGGAACTCAACAGGAGTTCAACAGCAGTTTCCTTGCTGGATGAATGAATGAGTGATGAATTCTATCCAGAGACTGCTTTCCAGTGGGTGATGAGGAGGTGATGCGTGTGTGTGATGAGATGAAGTGATGTGTGTGCTGAGGAGGAAGAGGAAGGCAAGGAGGTAAAGCATGTTAAGGTTACTGCAACGTCTGGGTATGAGAACAGATGCTGACCTTCCCAGCCTCCAAGCCTACAGCACATCTTCCCAATTGGCCTACACCCTTTCTCTAAAGCTCTCTAATGCATTTTTCTCTTTCAGATAAAGTTACTTCAGTGAGGCACACCAACTGTCTGGTTAAATCAAAAGGATGCAAGGGGCCGGAGCAATAGTCCAGCGGGTAGGGCGTTTGCCCTGTACGCAGCCGACCCAGATTCGATCCCCAGCATCCCATATGGTCCCCCCGAGCACCGCCAGGAGTAATTCCTGAGTGCAGAGCCAGGAGTAACCCCTGAGCATTGCTGGGTGTGGCCCAAAAGCAAAAAAAAAAAAAAAAAAAGGATGCAAGCAGATTATCTAATGATTGTCATCATAGATGAAATCCCCTGCCAGGGCTTTAGGGAGAAAGCTCCCTTCCCACATGGGCTCAGTCGAACACTAATGGGCCAAAAGGAAGAGAGATGGGGAGGTCCAGGGGCCACAGTTTGACTGGCCTGATTTTGAAAAATCTTTGTCCGTCATGCAGTGGCTTTATATATATATTGGCATTTCCGCCTCCCTGAGTTTCAAAGAATAAGAAATCTGCAACTGATCACATATTCAGCAACCAACTGCACTTATTCGAAGACCTAAATTGCAGAAATAACTGGCGTGATTAGTTGAATGAATATGAGTCTGGATCATCAAGCTCCATCTCTGGGTAAATCAGGGAAGCAATAACTGGGCCAAGTGGAGGGCAAGTGGGTGAGCCGTGCCTGTGCCGTCTCCCTGCTGGGCCAAGACACTTCCCGAGAGGGGCCAGGGAGGGAATCCTTCCATCTCTGCAGTGTGCCTCATCCTGCCTAGGTCGGTCACCGGACCTCTGGCTGTCCCTAAAGGGCAGAGCCACTGCTTATGAGCTCAGTTCAGTGAGGCTCACGAGGAGAGGGCCCTGGTCTCACAGCAAGACCATAAACCTACTCTAGCACTCCTCGCGAGTCCCAGCCAAACTGGCCTTGGGTTTGCTCAGTCTAGTATTATTCTCATCAAGCAAACCTTTATAGCCCTGGGGAGGTCAGGGCTGTAAGGGTTTGCTTGATGGCAAACCCTGCAATGAGCCCCTAATCGTGACCCAGTTCCTACAAGGAACCAGCTCCAGAGCAGCACAGACCTGTGTCCACTGGTCCAGCCCTACTGCACAGGACTATAGGCCCCCTAAAGGGAGTCTCCAGTGGCCTCGCCTTATTACAGCAGAAACAGCTAACGTCTAGAACAATCTCGCCAGCCTTGAATAGTTTCCTAGAAGGTGCTCCCACCACCATGCTCTACTTGCATGAGACAGGACATATGGAGATATTACTGGTGCCCACTCTAGCAAATAGATGATCAAGGGGAGGATAGAGTGATAGTGATAGCTCCCCACCCCAGCCACCCACTGGGACGGCAAAGCTCATGAAGCAGGTTCCAACGAATGCCACCAGCTCTTTGCTATTTCTGTGATGACAGGGTGGGTTTGAAAAGCTACTGAGAATCCAAGCTGCAGACCAGCGGCAGAACAAAAGAGACACCAGAGAAGCAGCAGAGGAAAGGCATCCTTAAAGCCACCCAGGGGGCCCAGGGGTCCGGACCTTTGGGATCAGAAACTTCTAGAGTTAAATAGCTTGATTCCTTCCGCGGAATGTTGGCTGTGATCTGGGGCAAAGTACAGCACCTCGCAGGGAGTCACAGTCCTCTTCTGTGAAATGTAGGTATTTCTACACAGAATCATTGGTAGGGGTTGAGATAATATTTTTTCTCCCTTTGTTTTCTGGCCATACTAAACAATTCACAGGGTTTACTCATGGCTCTGTGCTCAGGGACCACATAGGGTGCCAGGGATCAAACCCAGGTCAGCCACGTGCAAGGTCACCTTACCCACTGTACTCTTCTCTAGTCCTTCAATAGACAATATTTCTAAAGCACTTGGCAGGGCAGCATGGAATAAATGCTTGACCATGTTGGCTAATCCTATTCTAAAACCTTGCTCTAAGAAAACATTAAGACACATGTGCAAAGACTGGGAAACTGAATTAGGCAAATTCATCTCACATTGCTGAGAAAATTAATAATTAAAAAATTTAAGCAGAAATAACTTGTTTATAAATTGGGACAAGAAAAGATTTTATATAATATAGGTATATTATATATACTGTGTATACACACATATAGTCTGTCCATATAATAGAGTACCATAAGTCACCAAGTATGATAATATAGGTGGTGCTAGTGTTGAATGGATCAAAAAGATAAGAAGTGGGAAAGGCAGATGCAAGATAACATCTAGCCTATGAGTCCATATGTGTAAATGCATATTTACTTCTCCAGTTTATGCAGACATAACTAGAGTAACCCATGAACTAAACAGGTCACCTCGGGGGTAGATTTCAGGAACTTCTCTTTCTAGTTTATATCTGTAACTTCTTTTGCTGTTCGTGTTGCATTTGGGGTCTCCCAGGTGGTGCTTAGGAAGATGGGGGACCCCTTACTGCAATGGCCAATCAGACTAGTTTATTCAATAGTAGGGCCGGAGGAGGTGGTGCTAGTTAGGCCCTGTAGTGCTGGGGACCACCAGGGTCACCCCATGTCCTGTCAGGTTCAAACCTGAGCTGCACGTGTCCTAAACCCTGTGTTTTCTCCCCAGACCCCAATATATTTGTTAAGCCTAACTTCTTTACAATGAGCATGTATCATATTTATTGGTGGTTCAAAGAAAACAGATGGAGTCATGCTAAGGGTAGGAAAGGACTTTCCTACTTAGATAACTTCAACAAAGAAGGGATTTGTTCAGATGTCATCGCTCTCTAACAGAAAATGCACGGAAACCAGCAGCCTGAAGAAGGGGAACCCACACTTCAAGGTTTCACATCTGCCGAGCGCAGCTTAGCAACGAAAGCATCTCCCACCACCAGGCCTCGTTCCTGTCCTCCACCCAGGGAGAAGCATGCCAGGCAAGAAAACAGGCCTTTCTCTTGGGAACACAGAATCCCAGGGTCACGGTGACAATGGTTTCTATTTTCCCTTGCAGAGAGACCCTTCCTGCTGAGAAGAGAAAATTCAGGACACAAATCAGCTCTCAGGAAGGAGGAGAGACATTTTAACAGGATCAGCTGGAGGTCGGGGAAAATTGCAAAGTCTAAACATTCTCCGTGTCATAACTTTGTCAGCTGTGTTGAAGATGACAAGATGCTTACCCAGCACCTCAAGACATATGCCAAATTGAAGTGGTTAGTGCGTGGCGATAATAGCAACAGAGGTGCTTTAGCAAGCTCGTGCCCGCCAGCCTGCCCGCCTCTGGCAGCTCAGCCCCGCTGACCTGGGATGGAAGCAGCTGACTCCCAGCCACCCACTGAGGCTTTTGAGCCCAGGGTCGCTCAGCAGCTGAGCCCGCCTTCAGGAAGCAGAGGGAATTCTTCAGAGATAGTCACATGCCCAGGTCACCTCACAAAGCAAACCTCAGAGACTGAGCCAGGCAGGGGAATAAAGCAGAGGGTGGAGCCAGCAGCCGTCCTGCATTCTGCCTGGTAGGCGAGAAAGGCCCAGGCGCAGTGTCCCCGGCAGCTGCTCTTGATCAGAGAGAGTGTGGAGACGGCGGAAGGGATGGGAGTCGGAGCCCAAAGGTGGGCTCCGTGGTGGGCTGCCCAGGCGGGCAGAGCGCCTCAGGGAAGGTGGGGTAGTGCCCAAAGAGATGCTAACTGAGCATTTGTAGTAACAGAGCTCCTTTGGGTCTTTCCTGCTCAAAGTTTTTGAGAATCCTCCCTGAGGCTACCCAAGAACGCAGGGCTGGGGTACATTGCTACTCCCCAGCCCCTTATCAAGTTAAACTCCAGAAACAGTGCTGTGAGGCTGACAACAGCCTGTTACCTGAAGGGAGGGTGCTCACGCCCAGAACTTCATGATGGGAAAACAAGTCTTTCCGTATAATTTCTGCCCACCATTAGCAAACCCACCCCCTCAGAAAATATGTGCAGAATGAAAACCTCTCAATAGATGAGAGGTTTACATGGTCTTCACCAGACCACCTCGACTTCTGCTAAGAGAGTTGGCCACTGTCAACCAAGCGGGGGCCCAATCCAGACAAACACCTCAGGACCCACAGGGGATGGAGGCTCACTCTGCCTGGGGAACTACCCGACTGCTGGGACAGTGGCGGGGGCATCCCTTCAGGGAAGATGGACTTTAGACCCAGCAGGGTCCGGTGGTTCCTAAGGCAAGCTGTCTTCCCATCCACATTGGAGAGTCTATTTTACACACAGATCCTTGGACTGGAGCGAGAGTACAGCAGGTAGGGTATTTGCCTTGCATGTGGCTGACCCAGGTTCAATTCCTGGCATCCCATCTGGTCCCCCAAGCACCACCAGGAGTAATTCCTGAGTGCAGAGCCAGAAGTAACCCCCTGAGCATTACTGGATGACCCCCCCCCAAAAAAAAAAATAAATAAATACATGAAGATATTAAAATAAAATAAAATAAAATAAAATAAACAGGGGCCGGAGCGATAGCCCAGCGGGTAGGGCGTTTGCCTTGCATGTGGCCGGCCATGCCGGCCTGGGTTCGATCCCAGCATCCCATATGGTCCCCGAGCACCACCAGGAGTAATTCCTGAGTGCAGAGCCAGGAGTAACCCCTGAGCATCACCGAGTGTGACCCAAAAAAAAAAAAAAACACAGATCCTTGAGTATCTCCACACTTTCTGAATCTGAATTTCTGGGGAAGGAAGCCAGAGCCTATGTTTGCAAAAAGCCCTGCATGTAATTCTGATTCGCTCCCAGCTAGGAGGCACAGTGTGGTCTGAAAGCATCAACACTCCAAGGCTAGCGAGGGCTGGGAAAGTGCGGCAGCAGCAGCAGCGCGAGGACAGGCCCCTGAGAGCTCCAGCTTTTGGGAAAGCTTTGACAACAGGCATAGTAGAGATGCTGACGGTGATGATGACGACAGCCGCAAGTGTTTTTCCTGCATCTTGAGACCTTTCCGATGTATGACTGAACTGACTTCTCCCAGCCACTGTGTGAGGTAGTTTGAGTAGCCCCATCTTCCTGGGACATGAGCAGAGGCTGATTCACTTGCTCACGAGCACAGAGAGCGAAAGAGGAGCACCCAGTTGCAGGGGGCAGATCATGTTCTCCCTACCAGTTGGCATGACCGCCTCAAGCCCTCAGGAGTCTTGCTTCCTCCCTGGCCAGCAGCTTAAGCCCAGATTCTGGGGTGCTGTGGGGGAGGTGGTCAGTGGAGCTGCTCAGCTTTGTATCCTAAAGGAGGTAGCAAAGTCATAGCCCTAACTTTTGAAACCTGGGGAGCCCAGCTTTGTTGGCTGAGGGAACCTTCTTTAGTACTTACATCTAGACCTGGACTTGGTTCATATCCCAGGAGTTCAAGGCCCTTCAGATGAAGCCACATCTGCAGTGGAAAGAGGGTCCCACTGTTGGATGTGGGCAGGAACGAATAGGAGAGGGGGCTTGTAGTCAGTGTCAGACAACACCTTGTCTGCGGTACTCAGTTTATCCTCCTTGGTTTGGGGCAGACATGGGCTTTGTATTAGAAATAAAACAGTCTAATGTAGGGAAGAGGAACTGACTCCCAGAGCTGAGTCCCACAGCCTCCTCTCCAATCCACACACTCATCTGGAACCTTCTTGGCCATTTACCAGCACCTGATGCCCACAAAGCACTCTCTGGGTCTGGCACCACACTGTGATGCACGAGGCAGCTTCAGAGGGAAGTCTTGACCTGTGGGGCCTTTGGAATCAGAAGAAACCATAGCTTTGGAGACAGATTCGCCTGGGTTTTTACCACTGTTCTGCCTCTTACAGGCTGGGGCAGGTCTCTTCTCCTTTCAGAGTCTCAGATTCCTTGTCAAAATGACACCTGCTGCAAACAGGCGCTGTGTGGAATAAATGAGACGATGCCAGCACTGAGGGGGCCTCTGTCAGTGCTGCTCCACGCGACTCTGAGACACAGCAAACTAGCACTGGCAGGTGGATGGGCCAGCTTTTGTGACAAGAATGAGATGGAAGGGAAAACAGTCTATCAAAGATGAGCAGCTGTGGGTGTGGGGAAAGATTGCCAGGCGGGGCTTGGGGAAGAAGCCACATGCGGTGTCAGAGATCAAACCCGGGCCAGGCGCACATGAGGCAAGTGTCTTACCCACTGTACTATCGCTTCAGCCCTGCCCTCTCATTCTAAAAAATTCTTTTTGCGAGGCTCTAGGCACTGTGTCCAGAGAGAGATCAGCCCTGTGCAGGGCACCTCGGGGTGCCAATCAGGGTACTCAGGCTGAGCATCTTCCCTCTAAGTCAGCTACTCTTGTCCCCACCCCCACCCCTGGTCTCTCTGCCTGGGCACCAACATTCCAGCTGGTCCAACCTCTAACACATGAGCCCTGCCACTGCCCACCAGGAGCCAAGACAACACTGATGTTCCTCAGGATCTACGCAGCGAATCTAGCACCTGAGAATGCACCCATTCCTGTGCAACTCTTCTTAAACATTCTCATCTTTGTGACTCCCCATTGGTGCAATGTGAGGAACCTCATGAAAACAGTACGATCATCTTGGGAATGTGTTCTGAAGCAGACCTCTCGGGCAGTCATATGGCATGGTACATGGCCTGTCTGGCAGCAAGGGGCACAGGTCGTTGTTTGGCTCCAATGAGGTCATCACCAGCTACCCACCTTCATGGCCAATTCCTCTCTCCAAACCCCACCCAGAGCCTGATGCACAGAGGCGACCCAACACAAATTGTGCAACTGGGTCAAAATTTAAGAAATGAACTCTGGGGGTGGAGCTATTCTGCAGCGGGTAAAGCACTTGCACGTGGCTGACCTGGGCTTGGTTCCATGTACCCCATACGGTTCCCTCAAGGCCACCAGGAGTGATCCCTGAATACAAGAGCCAGCAGTAAGTGCAGGTGTGGTCCCAAAACAAATAAACACAAAGAAATAATTTGAACTCTCTACCTCTCCACATGCTATCAGCTACTTGTTGCAAAACAACTATGTAAAGATATTTCTGGGAAACTATTCTGGGAACACCATTATTTCAGGAGGGTTTTTTTTTGGGAGGCGAGCTCTGCCTCTTGGAAGTGAGAAACAGGCATAGGGCCTCCCTTGCTTTTGCTCCTAATCATTTTCTTGGCCATCAGTGGCATTAGACAACAGCAATTATCCCCACAGGGTCTATTCCCAGAATTCAAAGTTATTGGGGGAGAAAAATGCAATTGTGCTTCATCCAATCATTAAAAAGACACACACGCACACACAAAAACCCACAAGAGTTGTGAATTTCAAACTGCCTTTCAGACTTATGAAAAGGGAAACAAACTCGAATATTAGCTCCAAATTGTGCTGACAGCACACTTCCGGGTGTCTCTGTCTGTCTCTAGGCGCTCTTCAGAATTTTTCCACAATTCCTATTGATCCCTGCCTGGTTCTCTGCCAACATTTGTGCTTAGCAGCTCTCAGAGGAGAGGGGGCCGAGTTGCCTGGAGGCCCAGGGGCTGTGGGCAGAGAGGTCCATAGCCCCACCTTAGCCCGGGAGGCCAGGTCTTGGCCCACACCCTCTGTGGGGTTGCTGTGACCTCACTGTACCTCCACATCTACAGGGAAGCCAGGGGCTGTGCAGCCACCACGCACCTGGCTCTCCTGGCCCATGCAGCCGACCCGGCATGGCAGTCACCCACTATCTCGGGACTTTGAAGTCTGAATGAAATGAGTCATCGTGGATAAAGTGATAAAATCCATACCGAGACAAAGGAATTTACTTGGTGCCGAAGAGGGGTGAAGTACTGATGCACATTATATTGCAAGGACCCTGAAAACAGAATGCTCTGTGAAAGTGGCCAATCACAGAATAGATAATGAATGTATGGGTCCTCTGAAATGCTCAGACTAGGCAAACAGAGGAATGGAAAGTAGAATAGTGGTTGGCTGAGGCTGGTGGTAAAGCAGGGTGGGGGAGATGGCAAGTAATTTACTTAGTAATGAGTCTGGGGCTTCCTTTGGGGATGATGAAAAACTTTGTTTTGGGGCCACATCCAACAGTGCTCAGGACTTACACTCCTGACTCTAAGCTCAGGGATCACTCCTGGTGGGCTCAGGGACCATACGGCGTGCCTGGGATCACACCGGGGTTGTTCACATGCAAGGCAAGTTTCCTACCCACTGTACTACCCTACTGCTCCAGTCCCAGATGAAAACGTTTTAAACCACTCATAGTGGTAATGCCTACAAAACGGAATATAAAAAAATTCGTCAGGGCCAGAGAGGGGCTCAGCAAGCTGGAGTGTAGGTTCTGCATCCAGGAGGCCCAAGTCTAATGCCCAGCACCACCAGGAACAAGCCCCAAAGGATGTAGTAGGAGGAACCCTGAACACTACCAGGTGTGGCCCCAAACCAAACCAACAAGAATCATTAAACTGTAAACAAACAGAAAGTGTCTACTGTTACCAGCATCACCATTCTGGTCTCCCAGAAGGCGCCCAGGGGGTCTGGGAGTCTATTATTCCAGCAATACTTGACCCATAGAGCGCAGGCCTGGTTGTTCAGTAATGAGGCCCTGCAATGTGGCTTGAGCCTGTTGTGCTCGTGGAGTGGGGTGGGTCTATGAAGTGCCAGGGATCAACTGGGATCTTACAAATGCAATCCCTATGAAGTGCCAGGGATCAACCGGAGTCTTACAAATGTAATCCCCTTGAGGCTATTTCCCTGGCCCCAATAAAAGTATTTATTACTAGTAACTTGTACTCATAATAACCAGGTAGTGGAAACAAATCAGGAACAGTAGAATTGGAGAGATACATTTGAAAACAGAAAGAACTGAAGGTCATGATTTAATTGAGAGGGACCCAGACAGTAGCACATGCTGTATAACATTCAGCTTTGCAGCAGACAGTAATGAAAAGTGACAGGGGGTGAGTGGAGCAACTCCTTGGGGGGGAGGGGAAGGGGGGCTGAGGGCACTTCCCAGGCCATGGACATGCTTTCTAATCTACAGTAGGTTACAGGCATGGATCCATATGCAAAATTTACTGAGCTGCACGCTTAGAATCTGTGCATTTTACTGCATGTAAGCTATATCTTTGGAGTAACGAGAAAGAGACTTACGTGTACAAGCAGGGTTTTAATCGTGATCGTCAGACCCAAGGCAGGTCTCTGCCTGCCTCACAGTCTGTCTCTCCATCTTCAGCATTGGACCAGATGGTCTCAAGGGAATCCAACAGGCACTGACCATCTGAGGCTCTGTGAATTTACATGCCCATTTGTCACTGAGTTAGCTGGGAAATTTGGCAAGTGCTTGTCACTAAGTAGAGTTAAGGGAAGGGGGCTGAGTGTCGTGGGCTCTGCTTTATTTCCAAGGAAGGAAAGGTCTTTGGAAAGTGGGCGGGGTGTGCAGCCCCCAGGAGGAATTCAGTTTCCATATGAATCATCTCCTACATCCCCAGCAGCTTGGTCTGGGAATAGAATCCAACTCCCTCCTCCCTGGCAGGAACCAGGCTTGCTACTAACACCTCAGATTTTCAAAGAACCAGCAACATCCCAAAAAGCCTTGGAGGGAGGGAGGGAGGGGGGGAGGGAGGGAGGGAGGGAGGAAGGGAGGGAGGGAGGGAGGGAGGGAGGAGGGAGAAAGGAAAGGGAAGAAGGGAGGGAAGGAGGGGAGGGAGGGAGGGAGGAGGGAGGGAGGGAGGGAGGGAGGGAGGGAGAGGAGGGAGGAAGGAAGGAAGGAAGGAAGGAAGGAAGGAAGAAGGAAAGAAGGAAGGAAGGAAGGAAGGAAGGAAGGAAGGAAGGAAGGAAGGAAGGAAGGAAGGAAGAGGAGAAAGAGACAGGAGAGAGAGAATAGGAAGGAGAGAAATTTGCAGGAACCAAGCTGTGACCCTGCGTGGGTGCTGACCTCTCTGTACAGAGTCCAAAGGTCTAAAGGAGGGTGTGGGCTCATATGGCTGCTGGTGCCAGGACTGGACAGCCACCCAAGGCACCTAACTTCAAGTTTGTATTTTTTTACAACAACCTGCTACTATATTTTCTGGAGAACTAAGTTATGCTCTGTGCTGGAGTACCTTTTAAACAAACAGAGAAAAAAAATGCACAATGCATCTTAATTTTTTGGGAAACAAGCCATTGGAGGAGGAGAGTGCAGGGAGCACCAGTCATGGAGAGGTTGGTGACGACCCGGGAGCAGTGAGAGGTGGGGCTTCGCTTGGATAAGCACCCAGCACACCACATGCACCGAGGACTTCGAAGGTGGCCGAAGGGCCCTCCTGTGTGGGCCCCAGGAGGCCAGTGGAGGCCGTAGTCTCTGAGGCTCTGCTCATTGGTCTTACATGGGGCTTGAGACTGCAATTTCGTTATCCTCCTGGTACTAACAACCAGTCTGCCAGCAACCAGAGATCTCAATCCTGTTCCTCTGTGCTCCGACTAGCTCTGGCTTCTGGATGGGGCTGTCAAGGATCCCCAAGGGAAGGGGCTCAAGGTCAGTCAGCTTGACCCTGTCTAGCCAAAAATTTGCAACATTATCACCTGCAAGGCTGATGACTCTTTCTGAACACAGACTCCAAGCTTGGGTCAGAATGTGTGGTAGATCTGCCCAAATCAGTAACAATGCCTGACACTGAGCTTCAAGAACTCTGGATACAGATTGGAGTTATGTTTTCACAGAAAAAAGCCCGAGTTCAAAAAGTGAATGTGGTATTTTCAGCCATGTGACAGTGTTACCTAATAAAATGGAAAAGAATCTGTGTGTATTGTGTGTGTGTGTGTGTGTGTGTGTGTGTGTGTGTGTTGGGGACAACCCTTTCACAAGAACTTACTACGTGCCAGGCACCACACAGGGAATTAGCTAACTCTGAGCTCTCCCTCCATTTTGCAGGTGATTAAACTGAGCTTCAGACAACTTGGTGACTTGCCTAATTTCAGTCAACTGCTAAATGGTGGGGATCTGAACCCAGGTGTATCTCTGCAGTCCAAACTGCTGCCTCTTAGAAATAACGTCAGAGATGAAGAACACATGGAGTCTGGGGAAACCGGGCAGGCGGGTGGTTTCTCAAACTGTCTCTCTGGCAGTGTGCAGGCAGCCATACAAGGGAAAGCAGCGCTCTCACACCCACAGAAAAACATGTGTGTGTGAGAGAGGAGAGAGAGAGAGAGAGAAACAGAGAGACAGAGAGAGAGAGAGAGCAGACAGACAGAGAGAACTGTACATTTTGCAGAGGAGGATGTTCCTAATTCACACAGCAAAAAGCAATTGTAAAAATGACACCTTGGGGCCAGGATTTACTCCCTCTTCAACACCACATTTGCTCCCTTTACAAGGCAAAGATGATTTTTCTCTCTGCCAAGGCCGAACATTCCTAGCCTGTGATCTGAAAATCATGCTGTGTTCATTTTTGCTTTTAACTCACCCAAGGCCATAAATCATTCCTTGAAATGGGGCTGTGGTTGGCAGTCCTATTGGGATTCACAAGGCAGAGGCAGAATCCAATTTGGGGCTCTCAAAGGGCCTCCTGGGCCAACTTTGGAGCAGGATGTTGCTTTTGGCCACGCAAGCACCTCCACGCTCTAGAGGAAAGACGCCTACGAAGACGCCCTGCTGACTCAGCGGGACAGCCGCTCCTCCAGGGCCAGTCTGTGACGTGCACCCTGGGACAGACGAGGTCAGCAGCTGAAGAGGATGAGAAGCACACAGCCCAGCAGGGCCCTGCCCTTCCCAGCCAAGACTTGGACCCAGGGCTAACTGGAAAACAGGGCATGTCGACTGCAAGGGGCAACACATTTACTCTGCGTATTTATGTTGAGTCGACTATGGGCCAGATGCTGTTTCTTTCCTGGAAACATAATTATTCTCACACCTATTTTGCAGCAAATACACAGGCAACAACCTGCAGTCAATGAATGCACATGGGCTGGGCAGCACCAGGCTATGTGCACACACCAACTCAGATTGAATCCTCACGACCTGGGGTGCAGCAGCTATTCTCTTCACACAGGCCAAGATACTGGCAAGCAGAGAGGTGCTTGCCTAAGGTCACATCACTAGGAAGTGGTGAATCTAAGGCCAAACTCAGGCTGGTCTGATTCTCAGACCCCTCAGTTCAATGTGGAGGGTCTCAGGTCTAGCAGACCATGAGATGCTTTTTTAGGTTATCGAGGCACATGTTGAAAAATAAAAATAAAAATAAAAGTCTCAGCTGCTGATGCTGTCGGCTAGAATCCAGGTACACAGGAACAGGGTGGAGCTTCTGCCAGCCCCTGTGCTAGGCTGATGGGGCGACCTGGAATGGGGGGGGCAGGTTCTGACCCTTGCCTCCCTCTCTCCACCCCACCCCCGCCCTGACAGACTCTCAGAGGCCGGAAAAGCCTCATGCATCACAACGACAACCATTCTCAAGGTCTGGACTACATAGCTTGACAGAGCCCCACTCTCATGGGATATCTCAAAGCCAAGTATCTAACAGGTATTCCATCACATTTCATAGAAACACAAGTGTGTGGACACGATGTGGTCTGTGGGAACATATCGAAAATTTCCTATACAGTGGGCTCAGATGGCACCATGGAGATTTAAGAATCTCCAATGACTTTTGTCTAAGACCACATTCATTGACTGTGTTTAGAGAAGGTGTCCCAATGAGCAATAAAGAATAGATTATTCGGTGCATGTGTAGGACAAGTTCAAATAGAGGCTGAGATAAATGTGAAATAGGTGTTGCCCATAGGTGCAGTGGTGGTGAGTCTGGGGTTGACAGTAGAAAACCACTGTGTTCTGGAAACCCAGAAAGTGAATCCAAGAACAGAATCAGCCACACTCCCACACCCAGAAAAAAAAAAAGCCATGACTTTGTCAATACCATTCTCTTATATGGGTCGTAGTGATCAACATAATTGATGCTGGCTAAGGGGAGCAGGCAAGGGAGGGGATGGGAGATGGGTGGGCAATGCAGGTCTCTGTAGGCGGTGGGGGGCACACTGGTGGTGGGATTGGTGCTCAACAATGAGTCTTTCTAGCAACTGTTTTGCGAAAAGCTTTGTACTTTGTAAATCACGGTGTTTAAATAAATAAAAGGAAAAAATAAAAGTCTTCCTATGCTGGGAGGAGAGAGGGAATCAGGAACTTCCCCCCCAAACCCTGAATGTTGAGCTGAGCTTCAACAATGGCGGGCTGCAAGATGGAGACCGCCAGGCCAGCCCTGAAGCAGCTTCCTGAGAACGGGTGGCAGAAGGCATGACACCTCCAAAGCTTCTGCCCACTCGATTCCCCCGGCCACATCTGTGGTCACTGCTTGGAGAATTTCTAGTTCCTGGGGTTGGGCTGGCCTTGACCACAGCCTTGCGTTTCAGGCTATCTGGCCTTGACAGTCTCAGAGTGAGCAGCGTGCAGGCCGCCCTGCCCAGGTCAAGAACCAGCCCCTGCCATGAACAAGCTGTTCCTCTGTGGGCAAAGTCCTGTCTCCTTGCAGAGTTCCGCTTCTCCGACTCTAGGCTGAGGGGTAAGGCCAGTCTTCAACAGGCCTTTCTGGTGGCGGCATGCCTGGATTTTGTGCCCTGCGTGACTCCCCCACTGCCAGCAAGGATGAAGCTCTCGTCATCACTCAGCCTTCCTGAGAGGATTAATCTCCTTAAAATGCTTCACGGTTGGCAGCTAGAACCAAAAGCAAGGTGTTACCACTTAACCCAGACCCTTACGCTGGCAGGGACCAGTTTATTCCGTTGACCTTGGCTCCCCAGCTCCTTCCCTAAGCCCATTGTGAGCTGCCAAATTCCAGCAGGTTACAGGCACCCTGCTTACTAGGGGCCTGTCCACTCTCTCTCTGCATTAGGCTCCTGAGGGCCTGGGGGTCCAAGGCAGGAAGGGCGAAAATGGGAAATCCTTGGACCCATGATGTGGGGCCCTGAGTCCTGGCCCTGATCTGGGGCACATCCCGACAAGGTGGGAGCAGCATTCGCTGTCCTGAGGGGTCTCACATCCTCGTATCAGTGCAGCCCAAAGAACAGTTCCTATGCGTCAGCATGAACAGAAGTCCTTCTCATATATGAACTCATTCAGGTGTTGTTATTTTTCTGGGGGTGTGGGTCATACCAAAGTAACCAGCCCCGGCGATACTAAGGGGGTTACTCCTGGTTCTGCACTCAGGAATTACTCTTGGCAGTACTCAGGGGACCCTATGGGAAGTCAGGGATCAAACAAGGCTGAATGCAAGGCAAACACCCTACTGGCTATACTGTATCTCCAGCCCCATGGTGTCATTTAGTTTTTAGGGGTTTTGCCTCATTTAGTTATTTTATTATTATTATCATTTAAAAATTAAATTTTTTTTTCTCATTTTTTCTCATTTAGTTCTTAAACCAGCTGTGTGGAGGGACTAGAGAAAGAAAAAGCACAGGAGTGACGGTGCTTATCTACCATGTGACTGAGCCCTAGTTCAACCTCTAGCACCACATCACCTTCCCGGTAACCCCCAAGTGAAAGTGGCCCCTGAGAACTGCTGATTATCTATAGCCCCCTAACCCCAACTTTACAAGAGGCAAGAAATGGTGCTATGACGAGCTGCTTCATTCAGATCGGTTTGCCTCGACTTGTCTTCACCGGCTGGCCTCATGGAGTCACCCGAGACAAGAACCTCCCTCCAGGCTTTGAGAACACCTCCTGGCCCTCACCCTCTGGGTGTGTTACCCCGAGCCTTGCTATCAGACAACCCATTTGTGGCAACAATAGTTGTAGCTACCATCTATTGAGCAGGTTGTAAGTGTTAGGCTGGTCCTGTCAGGAGATGATATCTGTCTGCATCAGCTCCACTTACAGAAAACTCAAGCTTAAAGAGAAGTGACTTGCCCGAGGCCACATCACTAGAAAGTAGAATAAGGTCAGGGAGACAGCTCCAAGGGCTGAAGCGCAATGCTCTGCACACAGGAACCCTGGGTTTAACTCAACCGCTGTTTGGTTCCTTAACCACCATTGGGAACAACACCAGGTATGGTTCAAAAAGCGGAGAAAGAACCCCAAACACCTACAGAGTCAGACATCTCATTGGGCCGGGCCAAGCTTATCATATAGGAAATCCAGGTTCAATCCCCAGAACCACATGGTCGAGAGGCAGCCCCAAGCACTGCCAAGTGCAACCCCCAAATAAAAACAGCAGCAGTCTGAATTTGAGCCCTGTCCGTCACCTCGAGCCAGTAAAGCAGTAAAGGACCATTCACATAACCACTGGTATCACCTTCTGGTCATCTCCTTCACTGAGTGCCCAGAAGCCAAAGGACCAGGAAGGGCCACCAGTGCATATCTTGGCAAAGCTGATGGAAATCCACTGTGCCCCTTATCCCTGTTTCCCTAGCAGTCAGCACCAGGCGTGGCACCACACAGCATTTGAGTGGTTGAGTATATCCCTCAGGACCAATTCTCCCTGCCCATTGCAGGGCCCTGGGCCTTTTCCTCTCGCAGGGTCAGCTGCCCACCGTGTTCCTTTGCTGGCTGCGGAAGGCTCTGCTTCACTGCCAGGCCTGCTGCAGCACTGTGTGATGGGTACCCAGGGCCCTGCTGAGGCTGCTCTTGGGAGACAGACAACTCAGGAGACCTCAGAACCTCCCCAAGGGTTTACTCAGGGTGGAGCCAACCACATTCATTACAACAAAATCACCAGTCACTCCGATATGCGTGGCCCTCGGCGTGTCCATGCTTGCTGCCCAGTGGGCCCAGAGAGAAGGGCCCAGAGAGGTTGAGCGCACTGGACTTGGTCACACAGAGAACTCCAGACAGGGGAACAGGGTGTCAATGTGCCCAGGGTTCCTGGGTCTAAGTTCCCTTCCCATCACTCCTACCTATCTCCCAGGATTAGCATAAAGGGGTTGAGACTGATATAGCAGGGCCGAGTTTTACTAAAGGGGGCTGGCTTCAGTCCCATCCCGCCCAGCAGCGCTTGTTTCCCTGTGGGTGCTCTGAGCAACAGCTATGGCTGAGCCCTGCAGTTTGGGGAATCATCCTCTCCCTACACTCCAAGTCCCTGACGATCTATGAACTATAGAGAGTGGAGTCGGGAGCATCTTTGCTGAAGTCTTCATTTGTACTCGTAGCCAAAGTCCCAACAACTTGGAAGATGTTCCCAGGTTGATGGGAGTGCTGGGGAAAGTGTTCCAGGTAGGAAAGGCAGTGGGCTCCTAAGCTGGAATCCACACAGTTCATAACCAAGGTTAAAAGCAGCATCTGCCTCCCTCCCTTCTGCCTCAGGAATCATCTCCAGGAATTTATCCCAAGACAACATTTCATGCACAAAGATGATCGCAGTAGCATCATTTTTAATGGTGAGAACTTGGAAATGACCCTTGTCTAATGTGAAATGGCGAAATGAACCACAGCACAGTCATGCAATGATTGTGACCATTAAAAGCGTTTTTATGAAAAAATTTAAATGAGTTGGGAGAATGCTGATGATGTAACATTAGGTAGGAGAGAAGACACAAAATTGTGCATAAAGGGAAAGAAAGCAACAGAAGAAAAGATGGGAAGGAAATGAGCCAAGATGTCGGCAGAGGCTGTTTATGGAACAGAGCGAGTTTCGGGTTTGGGGCTTTCTAGATTCCTTAATATGGCTTTTGATATTTCTGCTGCTCCCCCTCCCTCCAACATTCTCATCATAATCAGAAAAATAGAAAGAGAGAAGCTCCCCCAAATTCACACTATCCCCAGCAGCAAGCGGAGTGAGTGATCTGAATTAGCTGCTGGGCTGTGCTGCTGATGGTCGGGGGGGAGAGAGGTTCCAAGTCTGTTTTCCGGTAGGCATAGGTTGTGTGTGCAGGTTCTTAGGTGCGGGTGGCGGTGAGGAAGGGAGGCACACTCCTTGTAAATGTGCCTTTAGGGTTTCAGGGAATTGTCACCTGACTTAATCTTTACTCCTAGGGGGTTGGACCGTAGTGCGGCAGGCAGGGCACTTGCCTTGGCAGCGGTCGATCTGGGTTTGATCCCCAACGCCACAGCGGTCCTCGTGAGCGCAGTTCTCCGAGCCACACCTGCACCATGACCGCTCTACCCATCAGGTGGCGTGTGAGGCCTCGGACATGCCCACTGGCACCAGAAACAAGTGTGTGCTGTCTCTAGGGGCACCCAGGTTCATGGTGGGGCCAGGGTTCAACTGTGGCTTGACACCAGACCGCTGTGTCCTCCAGACCCCCCAACTCTCTGGGGGAGCACCTCTCTACCCTTCTTGGGCCTCACTCGCCTTCGTAAGTCAAAGATCCACCCCGAGCGTGTGAGGCCACAGACAAGCAGCGGGTCGCCCTGAGAGCTAGAAGGCTGTGAAGTCGGAATCACCCCAAAGGAGCCCAGACCTGGGAGCCCTCAGGGATGCAGGGACAAGGGGCTCATCTCAGGAGGCACGCGGCGGAGAGTGAAATGGCAAGAGGGGCTCCCTGGTGTCCACTCACCAAACATGTTGCCCTCGTAGCCATCCGCCGTGAGTGGCCGGAGCTCGTTTTTCCCCATGGCATAGCGCTTGTAGTTCTGCCAGGCGGAACTGCATCATCTCGGGGGAGAACAGGAAGTGGAGCCTGAGTGTGGAGGCGGCTGCAGCCCGGCTCTGCCCTGTGCTCACGGCTTTAGGGCACAGACCACGTTTAGGAAAGAATCTTTCCATCGGCAGACCACACTTTCTCTCACCGTCACTGTCTGCACAGTCAACCCCACACATCAAGCGTTTCTGCAAGGGCTGCTTAAAGTCACAGGAAGCACAAAGTGAATGATCTGAGCCCCCTTCGGGGCCAATGGTAAGAGCCTCTGTTCGCCCCTGCAATGGGGGGTCTGGCCTAAAAGCAATCCTCTGAAAAGCAGGAGTAGCACACTGAGTCTGCTAGCTCCGGCTGGAACATTCCTGGAGCTAGGTATTGCCAATTAACTCCATTTTACGGGTGAGAGATGTCAAAAACACAGGGATAACCTGTCCGAGGGCCATCAGTGTGTCCTTAGCTTGACTCAAGCCTCAGATGCTGCCCTTGAGAGCCACCGCCCAAGTCTCAACTCCTCTCGCACTTGGCTTGACCGCCCTGGCATCCCACACTCACCGCATCCTGGTTGGTCACGATCACTATTGTTGGGGTCTCCCTGGATCTAACCTCTAAGGCGCTTGAAGTCAGAAGCTACCCTTGCCCTGCCTCTGTTTCCCCCACAGCACCCAGCACAGCTTGGCAGCATGGGCAGAGATGAGCATTTGTTGGGCTTGTTTTCCAGTTCTTGCTACTTTCTGAAGTGACTATCTGCATGTTGGGGGCAGCAGGCAAACCCCGGTCCCCTTGCGGCACTCGGCGTGAGAGCAAGGTGCTCTCTGGCCCCGGTCCTGCTGCTCAGGCCCTTGGAGATCCTTTAACCTCCCCTGCAAGCTGCTGAGGTGTGGGGAGGAGGCGGATACTAGGCAGGCAATGGAGGGGCAGCTTGAGGACAGGCAGGTGGGAGGAAACTGTGGCCAGAAGAACTCAGGCTTCAGGCCAGAGGCCGGTGTCCTCACCCTACCCCCGCCACCATCTCTGTGACTCTGGCAAGTGACCACCCATCTCTGACCAGCTCAGCTGCCAGAGCTGAGAGGGCAGAGCACGACCTGCTTTGCCACCGTCACAAAACCAAACCACAGGGACGCTGATGCCAAGGGCCTCGACCTGTTTTCTGACCGGTTCCCACGGTGGGATCTAAAGAGCTCCCCCAGATGCTCTGAGAAGTGTGGGCCTGTGTGTCACAGTGGAGACCCGCCCCCCAGACATATCGCCCACATGCCTCAGACCCGCCCCCGGACATGTCACCCATATGCCTCCCTGCCTCCTCTGGCTTCTCTCCACCTCCCAGCCGCTCTCCTGCCTCCACCGCTCACTTTCTGACCCTCCTCACCTTGCATTCTCCACACTCTGCCAGGGCCAAAGACAAAGCAGCAACTGGTCAGCAAGCCCTGCAGAAACTGAGACTGTGCAGCCCCAACGCACAGGCCAGGGAGAGCAAGAAGCCTGCCAGGTGTGTGAACTGGGCCCGGTGAATCTAGTACCGTCTCCGCACCTCATGCCTCGTGAGGCCCAGAGGCAGCCTGTGGCGAAGGTGGCTTGGCAGCGAGGCTGGGCTCCAGCTTGACTCCCAGACCAGCAGACCCCCAGCCTCCTCCTGGGCCTGATATGCGGTTTGCCACGTGGCACACAAGCCAATGTCATGGTAACGCACGCCAAGCCCTGGGCCTGGGCTGGGAGTCCTGGTTCCATTCCTCTGTTATTTTCTACTTATCTTGAATTGGCAATAACGGGAACTAATTGCTGGGTATGAGTGCTGGAGGGAGACGGCCTCCTCCCTCAGTCTCTCTCTATCTAGGGGGCCCCTCAATTAAGTCAGTGTGAGGGGAGCAGGGAGGGGGTAACAGAGGAGAGCTGCGGGAGGCTGTTAAAACATAAATAGCAGCAGGAAAGAAGGCGCCGAGGTCGAAGGGGGAGGCTGCTCCTTATCCCCTACCCCCTCCTGCGGAGAGGCGAGAGGGAAGTGGGTGTAGGGTAATTAAGAGAATCATAGGTATCTACATGTTCTCAAAGGAGCTGTCACTGCAGGGACGTGGAGATGTTTGGAACATGGCCTGTTCTCACAGTCATCAAAATCAATGGTGGGGAGTGAAGGCGCAAAGAACCCCCATGTCACTGAAACAGCCTTCAGAGGCACTCTGCGCTGTTCACGCACACACCCGCACAGGCCCTCACGTGCCTGCAGCTCCCACCGTGGCTCCTGAGTGGCCTAGTACTGGGTGAACAGGGGCGAGGCTGTCTCCCCACTCAGACGGCTTGTCTTTTCCTAGCACGCCCCAAAGAAAGCACCGGCCATGCGTCCATGCTGTGCCAGGAAAGTTCTCCCCGGCCCAGCCCTGGCTTCCTGCCAATAGCTTTTCCTCACTCTTCTGCACAGAGACCTCGCCACCAAGCCCTGTCCACTCTCAGTGTGGGGGACTGAAGCACGTGCCGCCAACATGAAAGGTGTGATCTCCACCGTGAGCATCTCTGACCCCTTTTCGGTGCAGGAGGCTCTCTGGAGGGCTCGGGGGCCACTCTGGTGACGGTCCTATTGGTATGGACCTGGCAGTGGCACCGCCTGGAGGCCCCAGGACTGCACCTGGCAGTGTTCAGGCAGCCGCGCAGTGCCTGGAATTAAATCTGGGGTTTTGTTTGTGCAAAGCATGCGCCTGCCCTTTTTCTCCTGCTTCCTAGCCTACATCACCGACACAAGTCTCTGCAGGCTCAGACTTTCTATACTCGATTCCCTGGTCAGGTAGCTCTTTGGTCAGTTCCCTACTGGTCACTGCTGCCCAGCAGTTATCCAGGGACTGGCACACAACAGGTGCATATGAAAGGTTTGCCGAAGAGGGTCTGGAGATACAGGACAGCAGGGAGGGCGCTGGCATGAGGCTGACCAGGATTTGATTCCTGGTACCACATATGGTCCACTGAGCCCAGTGATCCCTGAGCACAGAGCCATGACTAAGCCCTGAACACCACTGGGTATGGCAAAAAAAAAAAAAAAAAAAAAGATTTGCTGAATAAAGGTAAGAATAATCTGAAATGAGACGGGCAGGAGAAAAAAAAATTATCAGAAAACTCAGCTCACATGACTGAGATATATGAACCACAGGCATGACCTATAAGATAGGTCAGAGGTCAGCAGGCAGGGACATGTGACCAGAAGAGGGGTTCCCAAGAGGACAGTGTATGCCTGTGACGCCTCATGGGTTCCCCTGTGTCCGGAAGGAGAGATCAGACTGGGCAGCTGACCCATAGAACAGCAAATCTCACAGAGGTGGCTGGCTTATGTCTTAGGCGATTTCTGACCTTGGCTTTGGAGATTCAGTCTCTGACTTCATGCTGAGGAAGTTCTAAGACTCAGCGAGGTGAGGAAATTCACCTATTTTTTGTTTTTGTTGTTTGTTTTTACTTTACAGACTCCATCTTTGCCTTTAAATTAATGTCTGCCCTCAGGGACAGGAGGGGTTAAGAAAATGCACAAAAACATCCAAGCAGGAGGGTGGAGCAGAAGACAGGACCCGTCCCCACCCCACTGACTGGACTGATAGCAGCAGTGAGGGGACATGTGCATATAAAAGTTCTCGTGATTCCATTCTTGAAATCAAGCAGAGACCAATGGTGAAACAGGCTAATGGGAGCAGACCCCGCTGCTTACACTCGGTATAAAGCGCACCATGGACCTCCCAGGTCTGCACCAAACAGGCTAATGGGAAGACCCCGCTGCTGTACATCCGTGTAAAGTGCACCATGGACCTCCCAGGTCTGCACCAAACAGGCTAATGGAGCAGACCCCGCTGCTGTACATCCGGTAAGTGTACCATGGACCCCCAGGTCTGCACCAAACAGGCTAATGGGAGCAGACCCCGCTGCTGTACACCGGTGCTGGCTGCCACTAGGGACCTCCTTGCCGCTGGGGCCACAAGCTTCTTGGGACAGTGCAATAGTCTCCCTCAACAAATGCGAGAGCTGGGGGTGGGGCGGACAGTGTGCTTAGGAGGCTCCCCTCTGGAAGGTTCCGCACTCCACTGGCCTGATTGATCCATCAGTGACACCCCCATGCTCTGCAGGAGCTCGTTTCTCTGTCATGTGCAAACTCACTGTCTAAAGCTTTCGGAAGGATGCTGACAAGGACGCTACTGCCTGCCCAAGCAAACTAGAGATTCAGGACGCCACTGCTTGCCCAAGCAAACTAGAGATTCAGTCCTTCCTCTTGGAGCACTCCGAGTACCATGGGGCTCACTGCCTTACACAAAAGCTTCCACACGCCAAGCTTCATGACTGATCTTGGAGAGACAGTGGCAGCCGAGTTAGCCCAGGTAGTCCCTGCTGCAGCTGGGGCGCAGATCTCTGAAGCCTTAGTGGGATGGGGGCAGACCCAGTCCCAGCCCTGTCAAAGGCCCAGTGCTTCACCCACCCACATCTGGCTCCTGCTGCCCAGAGAAACAGCCCAGCCTCATGACTGATCTCAGAGGGGATGCCAGAAAGACACCTGCAACTCAAAATCCCAGCTCAAAAACTCCTGAAGCGTGTGGCCACCTATGCAGCTGTGTGACGCCTCCAAACTTCACAGGGCTGGCGGCCCAGTAGGAGCATAGGAAATTAGACGGGAACATTGAGCAGAAGCCTACTAAGCTTGACGAGTGAAAAGAGCAACACAGAAGGCTCAGCTCACACCAAACAGCTCAGTAAATCCTCAGGCCGTCACTTCAGCCACACCATTGTGAGATATGCTGCAACAAGTAATATGAATCAATTACTGTGTGCCTGCTAAGGGAGCAGGCCTGGGGGTGGGTGGGAAACGGAGGGCAGTGGTGGTGGGAAGGGCACACTGGTGGTGGGACGGTGTTGGAATATTAAATACCTGAAACAACTGTACTGTGAACAACTTTTCAAGCCATGGTGCTTAAAGTTTAATACAAGGCAATAAAAATAAAATAAAAATTTAAAAAAGCTTCCACACCCAGACTTCTTGCCAGGGGGATCTAATTCTCAGGTTGCCTTCAGCCATCGAGGGGTGCACCACTAGCCCATCCCCTCGAGAGGGCTCCTGACAGCATCGCCTGGGTCCCCTGAAACTGCAGGCCCACACAAAATGCCTTCCAGGGTTGTCACCCACCGTGAGGGGCATGCTACCTCTGGTGGTGGGCAGAAACCACAGAGCACAAGTTCCCTGGTTATAGCAGCACCCAGCCCTAGAGGAGTGGACTTGCCCTCTGGCCCAGATAACTTTCCCTTCTTGGAGCCTGCTTACCATTCCGTGCTGTCGAATCCCTCTGGAGGTAGGACAGAGAGTACAGGGAGGTAAGGTGCACTTGCCTTGCATGAAGCTGACCCAGGTTTAATCCCCAGCATTGCCGATGGTCCCCTGGGCACTGCCAGAGGTCACTCCTAAGCACAGAGCCAAGAACAGCTCCTGAGCACTGCTGCGTGAGAAGTCCAAGCCACCCTCCCCGCAAAAAATCTCTCCTTCTGGAACCCGACTTTATTATTCACAATGTGTATGTGTGTGCGTGTGTGCATGTGTATGTGTTGTGTGTGTGTTGTATGCACACGCCCAAAAAATTGAAAGGAGTTTTCATGTGCACACAACACACACACCTGCACACTACCTCCGGGCAATCTGCAAATTCAATGGGACTGCCATCTGTGTCTCCCCGAGTTTTAACAGAGCCAGCGACCAGGCTGAGGATGGCATCAGGAAATAGCAGCAGGGCCTCGCTCCTGGATCCAGCACTTAATAGCTCATCTGTCAGTGAGGAACCCGCCAACAATCGGCACAACCCCCGTGTCTCCATTTTTGGACACAAAGCTATTGTGAAAGATAAGGCTGAAACACCAAAACTCACTGTGCCCCAGTACAGCCAGTACAGAGAGAATAGGGTGTTGTTTTGGTGGTTTTCAATCTTTTTCTTTTAAGGAAAATCACAAGTTAGATTGGTTTGATTTGTTCTTAAAGAACCTACTCTGGCTTAAAAAAAAACCATTTTTGGGGGTTCTAAATGTCTAAAAATCACTAACTTAAAAACTTATTAGTGCTATTAGGATGGGTACTGTGGGCTGGGCGATAGCGTGTTGCCTCCCCATCCACATGGGTCCCGGAGCACCACGGGCAGCCCAGGGAATCCTGGGCGCCGCAGAGCCCAGCAGAACCACATCCTCGGGCCCTCCATATTGAACCCGAGGGATAGTCTAGTGGGGGAGGGCATTTGCCTTGCATGCAACTGACCTGGGTTCGATCCCCAGCATCCCATATAGTTCCCTGAGCACCACCAGGAGTAATTCCTGAGTGCAGAGCCAGGAGTAACCCCTGAGCATCGCCTGTTATGATCCAAAAGCCTAAAATAAACATACTGAACCTGTGGTCAAGTTGGCAGAGAATCACTAACGGCACCTCAGGGTCTCCCGAGGATCCCTTAGGAGGTCACCTCCAACCCCACAAAGAAAAGGAGGATGGGCGCTAACAAGTATTGTCAAGGGTGTGGGAAATCAGAGCCCTCATTCAATGCTGGTAGAAAAGAAAATGGTGCAATCGATTTGGAAAACAGAAAGGAAAGTGCTCATTGCCAGGAGGGCCAGCACTGCTTGGTGCGGTCCGCACAGCAGCCGGACATTTCCACCTTAAGAAGACCTGTTTGAAATGCTGGAGCTCCGCTGCATCTGGAAACTCCCACTCAGTGCTGTGAGCACTCTTGCTGCTCTCTAACTCTGAAAGGTGGCTAAGAGGCCCCTGGCTGTGCTACACCAGCTTTCCTCTGCGAGCCTGGAATGCTGGCATGTGCTAAGCAGAGGGCACCTACATGACTGGTTCCCATCAACAACCTTAGCACTGAGTCTAAAGTGTGGCCCTGAAGAGCAACACCTCAACCGTGCAGTCACATGTCAGAGATGCCCGGATTGAGCGTGTGACACTTTGAGGAGGGGGCCCACTGGACCTAGGGGTGATCTATTTTGTCTTGGTGACTTGGGGGTGGGGCCTCCCAGCGTGCTCAGGAAGACACGAAAGGGAACAAAATATGCTACACTGTACAACACAGGTGAACCTTAAGATGGTGCACTTTACAATACCACCAGGTGAACCCCCCGCCCACAACAAAAGCAAAACATTGTGCTTCATTGAAGAAGTCAGACACAATAGACTGAGCAATATTTGTTCATTTATGTAAAAAGGGGTCCAGAAGCGACCAAGCCGACAAGTAAAGTGTCCAAGGCTGGGGGCAGGAGTTGTGGGGAAGACTGCTAATGAGTGTGCGGTCTTTGAGGGGTGGTAAAATATTCTAGACTTGATTATAATGCTTGTATTATTCTGTGAATGTAATGCTTAATATTTAAGGAATCTGGATGAAGGGTACATGTAAAGGATGTAAGATTTTTTGCAAGTTGGAAATTTTCTTTTTTTGCAACCCCTTAGGGAACTTTGCTAGAGTTTGATGCCATTTCCATCCAACGTGTTCTTCCTCCACGTCTGCAAGTTCAGACAGAATGTGTGTGTGCCAGGCTCCCCTGGAGTCGTCTCACCCATAGTACCCAAGGCCTTTAGGCCCCTTCCCAGCCTGCCCCACCCTCTCTGCTCAGAAAATGGAGCAAAT
Source organism: Cryptotis parvus (assembly GCA_021461705.1). Classification (NCBI taxonomy): domain Eukaryota; kingdom Metazoa; phylum Chordata; class Mammalia; order Eulipotyphla; family Soricidae; genus Cryptotis; species Cryptotis parvus. Next base: position 155,676 of record JAJIBD010001342.1, on the reverse strand, counting down.
GAGAAGTTACTCACTTTGGTTTCTCCTTTCATAATTTGACCACCATGTTCAAAGACCCATCCTTCCTTACTCTTCTCTTCCAGCTCCAAAACAAGGAAAAGGCTTTGAGTTCGGAGCACTGTTAGGAAGGTCTAGCTCAGGTGGGCTCAGGACTCCCACACTCCTGACACATGAGCTCTGTCTGGGTCTCTACTTTTCCGCATACATCCTGCCCAACATTGCAAAACCAACCACCCACACACCCATTCATCCATCTATCTCTATCTATCTATCACTCAATCACTTATTGTTTGGTGACCACACCCAGAGATGCTCAGGACTTACCCCTGAATCTGCACTCAGGGATCACTCCTGGCATTGCCCAGAGGACCATATGGGATGTCAGGGATGGAACCCAGGTTGACTGCATGCAAGCGAGCCCTACCCACTGTACTATCACCCTGGATCCTCCATCTATCTTTGAGTGCATACAGGGAACACATGCTCATTACTGAAAAGCAAAAAGAAGAACAACCAACAACTATCTGACTGCTCAACTCATCTACCCATTTCGGTGTCTTCATTTCCATTCTTTTTCCATCCATCTTTGCGTCTTCCAAAGAAGATAACGTTAATGTTTTCATTCTACTACAAAAGTTCTGTAAGAATTATTTTAAATAGCTGTATAGTAGTCCAACAAACAAATCCAACATCACTTAATCTTTCTTCCATATAATTGTGTAGCTCACTTATTTCTACTTAGGGGCTATAATAAACACCTCTGTACATACTCCCTTTTTTAAAATATATTTTTAGTGACTTACTTAGCTCAGAGTTTAAGAAATTTCTCTATAAAAAGATAAAATTTAGTGTACATGTACAGTATGTACATTTCCTTTAAAACTTAAATCCAAATGTTATTTTTTGCACAATGTTGGACATCTTGACAAATAGAAACTGTTAACAATTGTATGACAATACAGAATAGTTCACTTGGGGAAATTAAACTGACATAATAAGCAATCACCGCGTCCGCTGTGCAGCTTTTCCTCACACTTTATTGCATCTGATTTGAGGTAATTCCATGGGCTTGGCAGAATAGGTATTAATTTCCATGTAGAAATAATCATATAAGGGAGGGCGGCCGGGGAAATAAAAAGAAATAATCATATGAGGAACCAGAGCGATAGCACAGTGGATAGGGTGTTTGCCTTGCACATGGCCAACCCAGGTTCCATCCCTGGCATCCCAAAAAGTCCCCCGAGCACCGCCAGGAGTAATTCCAGAGTGCAGAGCCAGGAATAACCCCTGAGCACCGCTGGGTGTGACCCAAAAAGGAAAAAATAATCATATGAGGGGCCAGAGCAATAGCACAGCAGATAGGGCGTTTGCCTTGCAAGCGGCCGACGTGGGTGCGATCCCCGGCATCCCATATGGTCCCGTGAACTGTGCCAGGAGTAATTCCTGAGTGCAGAGCCAGGATTAACACCCTGAGCATTGCCAGGTGTGACCCAAAAAGAAAAAATAATCATATAAGGGCTAAATAAAATATGAGACATAAAATATATAATAGGTATTGAAAATTGTATTTCCAAGTTGCCTCAGTGACATACAAAAATGCTTATCAATACCTGCAGGGTGATCTTGGAAGGGGAGGGGCCAAGATTCCTACCAAAGCCCCAGCAGCTACACTCACACGCCAACAACTGCTGCTGAGCTCCACAGAGATGTTAACCTGCCAAAAAATTCAGATACACCGGGTTTTATTGGCTTGAAACTCCAGGCCTTCTTGAGCTGTGGTAGGCGATCTTTGCCCCACCTCCCTGTACTTCTGGAAGTCCCAGCAACCACATGCATTTTCCACCACCACTGCCATGTACGCTCACTGTTCAATTAAATATTCTGGGTTTTCTGGACATCGCTAAACTCTACAATACTAACATCCCAGTAGGAGCATACCATACTGGATGTGAAATAACGCATGAAGTCAACTAAGCTTGACTAACAAAAACAGTAACACAGATGCCTCAGCTAGCAACAACAGCTTAGTAAACCCTCAGGCGAGGACTTAATGCTCCCATGGTGAGATATGACGATTTTCACAAATTCTCTCACTGAAATATTTTTCAATCATTCCATTAGCCATTTAGTGGTTATAAGCATTGTGGACTTACTACTGGGGCAGACTTGGGGGGGGGGGTAGGGAAAACGGAGACAATGGCGGAGGGAAGGTGACAGTGGTGGTGAGGTTGGTGTTGGCATTCTGAATGCCCGTAACAAATTATCATGAACAACTTTGTCAACCCTGGTATTCAAATAAAGTGAAGGGAGAAACCAAAGACACTCATTAAGTAGAAAAGCAAATGATAAAATATAAAATTCATTGCTATATGTGAACATTTTCTTTTCTCTCTCTCTCTCTTTTTTTTTTTTTGGCTTTTTGGGTCACACCCAGTGATACACTCAGGAATTACTATGGTGGTGCTTGGGGGGACCCTATGAAATGCCGGGATGGAGCCTGGGTCAGCCGTATGTAAGGCAAATGCTCTCCCCACTTTACTATTGCTATGGTCCCTATATGTGGGCATTTTATTTATTTGTTTGTTTATTGCTTTTTCTTTTTTTGGGTCACACCTGGAAATGCTCAGGGGTTACTCCTGGCAGTGCTCGGGGACCATATGGGATGCCGGGGATCAAACCCAGGTCGGCTGCATGCAAGGCAAACGCCCTGCCCGCTATGCTATCACTCTGGCCCCTATATGTGGACATGCTAAAGGAAAAAAAAGATTAGAATGAAATACACTATAATAAGGGATGAGAAATGTATTTCAGTGGTAAAGAATATGTCTCACATGTGCGAGGCCCCAATGCTGCAAAATAATAATAATCAAAAAAGAAGAGAGGGGCTAAAGAAATTGTTCAACAGGCTTTGTATGCAGGATACCTGTATTCAATCCTTGGTACTTCATGGTCCTCTGAGCATGGGACGGGGAGGAGAGGTGGAAGGAGGAAGAGGAAGGGAGGAGGTAGAAGAATTTAAAAAAAAAGAAAAAAAAATACAACAAAATGCTAACATCGGTTGGATCCGATAGTGATAAGTTCAGCAACTGTATTTACTATAATGAATGCCTAGAAATGTTAGTAAGGTGAAAATTAAATGTTTCTACAGTGGAAAAAAAAAAGGAATGACACAATGATTCTGTGAAGTGAAAATAGTGTCCGTGGCTACTTGGCCACGGAGTGAATGGGCCAAAGTCAGGTTCGAGAAAGCAAAGGTCTTCACGGTCAGTACCAGAGAGAAGCCAAGGAACGAGAGAAAGACATAAACAGAGGTGGAGACAGAAAGTGAGCGAAAGAGGGACACCACCTGTTTCAGTGGCATATTTTACAAGAACCATGTGAGGTCCAGACAAGGAAACGGCCAGCCGTGGCCAGGATACAAGAATGATTATGTCTCCACAAACACGTGCTAGGACAGCGCAGCAGCTGACAGGACTGAGACAACTTGAATTATGCTAAGAGAAACTTGGGACAGATGCAAGAACATCGCCATGAGAGTCAAGAGACATAACTAGATAGGAGAGAGTCTGTACCTCTGCCCCCACGGAGCGCCAGAGCTACACAGCGCACAGCTGTGGCGGGAGTGTGCTCCTGCCAGTGTTCCTGTCAGTTTCTCACATCTCCAGCAGCCGGGCATTTCTAGACGCAAAGAACCAGCTAACAAAAGGCCACAAAGCCCCGCCTTCACTGAGTCCTGCAAGTGCTCCAAGGTTAGAGAGAATCGGAACAATTGGAGCTGAATCCAAAGGTGCCTCTTCAATTCTTTCTCAAACAAAAGCTAAGGTTCTCGTTCACTGGAACAAATTACGAAGTCACGAAATCCTAAAATTAGAAAGTACATGTTTACTAACTCGAGACAGATATTATTATTTCTGAAATGTTCCTTCGGCGTATCTGGGAGCGCCAGGATGTTCTCCTGAAGGGACGTGGCTGGAACTCACTACGTCAGGCAGACACAGATGTCCATCCTGGCTGCAGAGCCCCTGAACAATGGACTCAAGACAAACAGGGTCCATCTGAGGAGGGCAGGCTGCCAAAGGGCCTGCAGAGAGGGAATGGAAAGTTTGTGCTGCAAAGTTATTTGGGGGCAAAGGGGAGGAAGGCGGTGGGCTCTGACAACAGTGAGACATTCCCCATTTAAAATCAAACATGAACATAGACAGGAACAGTGGGCAGTGACCCAAGCCCACAGTTGCAACATCTCCAAGCTGCCAAGAAGGGAAATGGATTTTCCCAGTCATTAGAGACAAGCGCTCACGCCCAGCCTCCAGCCTCAAGGCCTTCTCCATGCAGTGACACCGGGCCCATTCTCAGGGGGTGGAGCTGGGAAGGATTTGGTTTTTAATGAGCCCGGATGTAATGGCCACTCTGATAATGATATAAGAACAGGGGGTTGGTTTTTCTCCTTCACTTTTTCACATGGTCCAGGGAAAACAGCTGACAGTTTGGAACCTAAACCATCCACGTTAGAGCCCTCAACCTACCCCCCATCTCTTGGGTGTTCCACGAAACGTCTGGTTGCTGATGAGACATCTGTGTACCCACATGACCCTGGTCTACAGCCCACACAGGATGCAGCCAAGATTTGTGGTATGGGAGGGTGTGGTGGGGGAGGAGTGAAGGGCCAGGTACTGACCTCAACCTTCTGGGTTTGGGGTTTGTGTGTGCTACTGGAAGGCAAGTGTAGGAAATGAAAATGTACTATGATTCCCCAGTCTCTGGGGTCCAGATAGTTCTTCCACATCCTGATTGTGGACAGCCAGACTTGTGCAGTCTCAGAAATCTTGCCCGCAGAGCTCTTCGCTGGGGGCCTGTTGGGGCGAGCAGCAGGGCATCCCCTGGCTGGGTATGAACTAGTCCACTGAGTGGAAATCAAGGTTTTACCAAGACCCGCAGGGCATTTAAGAAGCTGCTCTCAGGCTCTGCCACCAACTAACTGAGGTTCTCTGAGTCTCAGTTTCCCCTTCTGAGAAAGGACGGAAGGACTAATTCAGGCCTAGAGCAGCCCGAGAGTCAAGGAGACAACAGCAGTCCATGAGGCACACAGGCAGGCAGACAGCGTGGGCTTGAGCAAAGCCATCGGGGATGGCGCTCCTCCTCATCTCGTCCCAGTGAGGTCCCCACGGATTCCTGCCACAGCCTCCCAACTGGCCTCCAGGAGTCTGCACCGGCCGCCTCCACTCTCCTCCACAGTGAGGAGCCAGGGAGCTTTTAGTGACACGAAAGGCATTCATCTCTCTACCCCAGGCCCCACACATGTGCCCATTTCCACTGGTGTAAGATCAAACTCAGTGAGGCCCATCAAATCCGACAGCCCCACACGTGCCTGCCTCCAGCCTCAGTGTTTCCTCCTCACCTCTGCCCCAGACTCTTCCTCAGTCCAAGAATCCTGCTTCTGCCCTCCTCTTTTTTGCCTGAAAATTCCACTCAGATTTCAGCTTGGCTGTCTTGGAGCCTGACTTCCTGGAGCAAGTTGAGCCTAGTATGACAAAGGATTGTTGAGGTCAGAATGTACATAAATTAGGTGATCGATTAATCGGTGCCTATTTTCCCAGCTCTAATACCTATAGTCACAGAACACAGGTTCCAAAGGCTCTGCTGGCTCCACTGTGCACTGTAAGTCCCCTGCCGAGCAGGGTGCCAGCACCTAGACAGGGCCCATTAATATGACTTGAGTCAAAGTCTATAGATTGTCACAACACAGGGACATTCCCTGGGCTGCCCTTTAGACACAGAGCCTGAAAGCAGGGAAGTCCATGAGATCCCACTGCTGCGGGAGGGGAGCTTTGAGGCCAACAAGGATGCAATGGGGAACCAGCCGCCCCTGCTGAGAGGGAGGCAGGGGTGGCAGGTGGGGGGGCAGCTTCCTCAAGAGTCCTCCTTATGATCCTGGGGCAAACAGACCAACAACAGGACACAGACAAATCTGAGCTCTGTCACTGCCTTGGGATGGTCCCCGCCCGCGCGCAGTGGAGGGTCCTCCCTCCTCCACTCCAGCATGGATTGGAGGCAGGGGGCAGGAAGATGGGGAGTGGGGGGCAATGGCGAGAGATGCAGGGAAGCTCTTGGCTCACCTGCAAGTAAAATTCCACGGGGTAACCGCTCCACTAAGTTGGCTGAAGAAGTCTAGCGTGACAGTGTCCTCTCTGCAGGGATCTGCCGCTTCCAAACTCATTCCCTTCCTCGGGGAAAGCTGTAAGGCTGCCGCTGTGAGAGAGGCAGGTGGGCGTCACCACCCCCATGCTACTGGAAGAGAAACCCCACGTCCACACACATTTATGGAATGTGCACTGTGGACCATGGAAAGGGTTTTGAGCTTAAAGCTGCCATTTTCGTGGAACCACAACTTCAGAGGGGCTGCCAGGGAGGGCAGCACAGCAGTTAAGGAGCCTGGGATCCAGACCTGTCTACCCAGCTCTGCGACCTTAGAGAAGATACTCACTTCTCTGTGCCTGGGTTTTCTCAGCTGAGTTTTTTAATGATAGCTATATTATCCTTACCTAGTCTTTCCCAGAAGTCATGAGCGCCTCTCACATATATTAACTTCTTTAATCTTCACACCAATCTTAGGAGATTAGGATGTCACTGTAATACTACTATAAACCTAGGTTCGGTGCTCACTGCTAGAAGGATGAGGGGTAGTGGTGGGAGTTTTATTTCAGTACTAGCAAGCTGAGAAGGTGGTGGACTTCTTGTCTCCTCAAACGATCCCACCCCTTTAGGTTAGGGCTGGGGGTTTATATAGGGCTAAATGGGAAAGTGGAATTAAAAACGGGTGTGGGTCAGGGGGGGGTGGGGAGAAGCAATCCCATCTGGGGCAGTTTTAGTGTCAGTGACCTAAAATAGAGCTTCTTAAACTTTGCCCTTTTGCCTATGATATGCAAGCCAGGTGAGCACCAGCAGAAACACCTTGGATTTGGGGCCAGAGCAATAAAACAGCAGGTTGAGCACTTGCCTTGCATATGACCGACCTGGGTTCTATTCCTCCCAGCACCCCATATCCCCCTCCCCCAAGCCAGGAGTAATCCCTAAGAGCCATAAGTAATTCCTGGCACAAAGGGAGGGAGGGAGGGAGGGAGGAGGGAGGGAGGGAGGAGGGAGGGAGGGAGGGAGGGAGGAGGGAGGGAGGGGGAGGGAGGAGGGAGGGAGGGAGGGAGGGAGGGAGGGAGGGAGGGAAGGAAGGAAGGAGAGGAAGGAAGGAAGGAAGGAAGGAAGGAAGGAAGGAAGGAAGGAAGGAAGGAAGGAAGGAAGGAAGGAAGGAAGGAAGGAAGGAAGGAAGGAAGGAAGGAAGGAAGGAAGGAAGGAAGGAAGGAAACACCTTATATTCATGGGATGTCTGAGTTAGACTTAATTCTTGGCCACTGCCTTTTACCCTTGACAATATTTTCCCCCACTCACATTCAGTTATATGGCCTTATATGGGGCTGGGACCCACAGTTTTAGAATCTAGGGTTGATAAATCTCTGAGGGTGGTGTCTGTTCCTTGAAATACTTTGAGATAACATCTTTATTTTTTTGCATTGGTTTGTTTCTGAGCCATAGCTGGTAGTACTCAGGGCTTACTTGAGGCTCTATGCTCAGAAATCACTCCTGGTGGGGCTTAGGGGCCATATGAGATGCTGGGGGGGGACCAGGGGTGAGCTGTATGCAAGACAAGTGTCCTAACCATCATACTATTGCTCGGTCTCCCATTTGAGAAAACACCTCTAAACTATATCCACTTCCTGGGGGCTGCATGACAGCCTTGGGAATCTTCCTGCGTGTTTACACACACACACACACACACACACACACACACACACACACAACAATAATGCATGAGAATATCCCTTAGGACTGGCAAACAGGTAAGGTCAAGAAAGTGAGTTCGAGGTTGCAAAAAGCAGGTATGTGGAGAAAATGAGATCTCCCAGAATAGTTTCCTTCCATCCTCTATCTTTCTCAGATAAGGAAGCTGAGGCACGTGTCCATGAGTTACTGCGAGTAAGTGGCAGAGCCAGGATTCAAACCCAGGCAGTCAACACTCCCTGGCCTCCCACAGAACTGGGCAGCCACAGGGGCTGCCTCAAATGTGTGTTGGCAGGGTGAACCAGAAAGCCAGACAGAGCATGGTGCCCGCAGAGCCAACTCCTGCCTGTCTGGACCCAGCACTGCTCTCTGAGACCACAGAGCCTGGGCTTCTCCATTTCCCCACTCTCACGGCCTCACAGCCCAGTCTGCCGAGGACATCTCTGACTCGCATTCTAACTCTCGCCTCCGGTCCCGCACACCCACACGGCCCCTGAGCCCCAACATGGTCCCCAGCTTTGGCTCTGACCCCACTTCACGCCAGCCCCTTCATAGAGCCCCCGCCAGGAGATCCTCTAAGAACACAGACACAGGTGTTAAAGGGAGGTGTCTCAGCGGTAGAGCCTTTACCCTCCACGTGTGAGGCTGAGTCTCATCCTGGCACTGCAAAACCCATGAATGAAAGATGCAAACCATGAAATGTTATTCCTCCTTGCAAGAGCCGCCCGTTCCACCTTGCCTCTGACCTCTCCCCACCACTCCCATTCACTACACCTCAGACCCAGGGGCCTGTGGGCTGTATCTCAAACACACACACACACACAAACCCTTTCTGCCGAGGGCAGGCAGAACAATAGCTGCAAAGGTACATGCGTCCTAATCCCAGGAACCAATGAGCATGGGTGCCAAGACGGAATTAAGTTTCAGGTGGGATTAGTGCTGTTAAGCAGCTAACTTGGAGATGGGCTGATTAGCCTGAATTATCCTGGGTAAATCCACTGTAATTACCGCCTCAGAAGTGCCAGGGGAGCAGGTCAGTCAGTGTCAGCGTGCGACCAGGCAGCAGACAGGGTACATCACCTGCCTGGCATGTGGCCAAGCCCAGTTTGATCAGCATGGTCTCCTGAGCACTGTTGGGAGTGACCCGAGCACAGAGCTGGAGGGTGCCCCAACACCACTGGGTGTGGTCTAACACTTCCCATGCAAAGACTTTGCCAACCATTGTCAACTGTGAAGGAGAAAAAAGCCAAGCTATGCCCACAGCCTCCAGAAGCTGGAGGAGGCAGGGGGTCAGTCTCTCCCCTAGAGCCTCCAAAGAGAAATACAGGGGCGAAGCAATAGTCTAGCGGGTATGGCGTTTGCCTTGCATGCTGCTGACCTGGGTTCGATCCCCAGTATCCCATACGGTCCCCACGCAGTGCCAGGAGTAATTCCTGAGCGCAGAACCAGAAGTAACCCTTGAACATGGCTGGGTGTAATCCGAAAAGCTAGATAAGATAGATAGATAGATAGATAGATAGATAGATAGATAGATAGATAGATAGATAGATAGATAGATAGATAGATAGATAGATAGATAGATAGATAGATAGATAGATAGATAGATAGATAGATAGATAGATAGATAAGATAGATAGATAGATAGATAGATAGATAGATAGATAGATAGATAGATAGATAGATAGATAGATGAATAGATAGATAGATAGATAGATAGATAGATAGATAGATAGATAGATAGATAGATAGATAGATAGATAGATAGATAGATAGATAGATAGATAGAAAAAAGAAAAGAAAAAAGAAAGAAATATAGGGGCGGAGCGATAGCCCAGCGGGTAGGGCGTTGCCTTGCATGCGGCCGGCCTGTGCCGGCCGGGTTCGATCCCGGCATCCCATATGGTCCCCGAGCACCGCCAGGAGTAATTCCTGAGTGCAGAGCCAGGAGAAACCCCTGAGCATCGCAGGGTGTGACCCAAAAAAGCAAAAAAAAAAAGAAAGAAAGAAAAGAAAGAAAGAAATATAGTCAGATCAGCACCTTGATTTGAGCCTAGTGAATCCCATTTTGGATTTTATGTCCTCCAGAAAGGTGAGATAGTAAATTGTGCTCCATCACCGAAGTTTGTGTGATTTGTTACCATGATGAAAGGAAACTACCTCAGGACCTTTGTACTTGGCTGAAAAATGAAGTGAACAAATAACCAACTCTCTACCGTGCTTTACACTTCCCCATAACTCCCCTCTTTGCACAAGGAGTGGCATGGGTTCCAGCATGCTGAACCATGTTCTCCCTGTGGCTTCTGCCATCCATCAGTGGCAACACTAAACTTTTTTTATTATACCACCGTGAGATATACAATTACAAAGATTTTCATGATTGGGTTTCAGTCATACAGTGTTCCAGCAGCCGTCCCTCCACCAGTGCCCCATTCCCACCACCAAAGTCCTCACATTCCCTCTCACCTCCCACCAGCCTGCCTCTATAGCAGGCACTTTCTCTTTTCCTCTCTCTCTCCCTCTCTCACCATCTCTCTCTCACCGCCTCTCTCCTCTCTCTCTCTCTCTCTCTCTCTCTCTCTCTCTCTCTCTCTCTCTCCTTTTACACAACGTAGCTTGCCCTACACACATTTAGGGTTAATCATGTAAATCCCTTGCGTACATTCAATGCTGAACATTTTTTGTCTCTCTTTCTTGATTCTTGAGCTCTGGGGCCTACTCACCAATGTATGGCCACCCCCTAGCTAGAACTTAGCTCAACAGAGGAAGCCAAAGAGCCCGATGGTCATGGCAATGGCCACCTGTGTTGCCTCAGTTAGCCAGGAGTGGACACAGAGCACTTACTGTGTGCCGGCACTGGACTAAGCCCTTCCCAAGCATTTCATCCTGCACACAGACTGCAGGGTGTGTCACCATTATTATTCAGTTCTACAGGATGAAGCAACCAAGTCCTGGAGGGTTAAAATAACTTGCCATGGACACAGAACAAACAGCAGCAGGGCCTGGCGGGAGATGGGGCAGCCTGCACTCAGCCAGGCCGCACGCTGCTTCCTGCTCCACAGCCTTGGAGGTGAGATTACTGTCTTCTTTTCCAAACATTCCAACTAGGAGGCTGACAAGTGGCAGAGCGGTGATTGAAGTCAAACTCTGGCTGGTTCAAACGGCTGTGCTCCTTCTATCTCACCAGGCTGCGCCACCATCTAATGAACGAACAAAACATGACCGGGCACCTCTGGACAGCACGTGGCACACAGAGAATCAAAGTGGGGACCAGCTGCTGCCCGGTGCCTGGGATGACAGTCCTGTCTTGACATCTGCTTCTCTTTGAAAACAGAAACAGCCCAATTCCCGTTCCGGAAGGCTCCGTTTGCTAGAAGGAACGGATGACCTGCTTTCAAGCTGTCCGAGCAGAGCCCAGAGCCTCTGGAAACACAAAAGAGGCCAAGCCAGTGCTTTTGCCCAAATGCTAAGAAATTTCAGAAAGGGTGAAAAAGCAGGTTTAAATGAAAGCTAGGAAAATATCAACGCACGTGGTGGGAGAAAAGTAATGTTTCCTAGGAAGTAATGCCATTTAAATTATAGAAATTCAGCCTTGAGAACCTCTTTCTAAGGACTGTTAGTGGCATCTCCATGGCAGCAAGGGACTTCAGGGGAAGGTCTCCGTGAGGATAAAGGCCCTGAAGCGTCCCATGTCTGAGCCATCTTGTGTCTGAGCAGCACATGGTGTATCAGCGCTGGCTATCGATCCCTTAGGGGCCATCTTTATCACGTAGAACTGTGTGCAAGCATCTATTCTCTGGTGGTTCTCTTTGGAAACACATTAGAATCCACATGATTCTCCTTGGACATCCCACTCTTGGACTCAGGGAAGAGGGCTAAGAACCACTGGTTTCTCCTTGCGGAAAAACAGGCATTATGCTCAATTTATGGACAAGAAGACAGGTGGAGAGAGGCTCAGTAACTATTCCAAGGGGACACAGCCAGGGGCTCCAAACTCAGTTCTGATTCAATCCTTTCTTCTTCCTATGCAGCCTCCACTCACCCCACCTGACGTCCATTCAGAGAGCAAGCACTGAGCGTCCACTACTGATAGTGGGAAAAGTCTAAACGGCCTTTGACCTTTACGTCTACCTTCATGTGTGTTTTTAATACTGTTACTTTTTGCTTAGACCCACCATTGATGTAAATCACCACCCTGTGGATGCACTGGAAAAGCTGGAACTGGGAGCAGGAAGAGGCTGCTGGGCAGGGGCCCAGGAGGCAGGGCCTCTGAGTGCCCATGCTAGAGGCAGGGTGTAGTGAGTGGGGCCATAGGCATAAAGTCATGATTCAGAACAGAAGGACCCAGACCAACCTGCTACCTAGGTGGGAAGGGATCAGGGCCGCTGAGACAATTAGATTAGTAAGTGTCTAAATGGGACTAAAATGGGGCTGGAGCGATAGTCCAGCGGGTAAGGTGTTTGCCTCGCATGCGGCCAGACCCGGTTCGAACCCCGCATCCCATATGGTCTCCTGAGCACCACCAGGAGTAATTCCTGAGTGCAGAACCAGGAGTAACCCCTGAGCATTGCTGGGTGTGACTCAAAAAAAAAAAAAAAAAAAAAAAAAAAATAAATGGGACTAAAATAATGTATCCACCCACGAATTCCTACCAACAAGGACCCCGAGTTGTGTCCCTCCTGCCTCAATGTCCTCCCTCAGTGTGTTGTCACCAAGCAACCAATCAAGAAAGCTCCTTCTTTGTTGTTCTCCCCGTGTACCACGAATGAGCTACACTGCCAGGCATCTTCCTACTTAAAGCATGCTGCACTTCTGCTCGGGGCACACTGTCAGGTCACTGCCTCACGGCAGTCTGTCTTGACACTAACAATGAAGTCTCCTGGCTTTCTCCACTAAAGATGTTTTTGGTGTGGTTGATTAAATGAACTCCTTTACAACACTATCTCAGAGCTTAAGATTTTTCCATTCCAATTGATTATTAGCCAAAAAAAAGTTTACATAACCCCAGATATATACTATATAAATAGGTATACAAATCAAACATCTACTTATAATAAATCATAATTCATTTTAAAGCAAAATTTTAAAAATGTTACCCAACCAACAGGCTAGAAAGATGATACAGTGGGTAGGGCACTTGCCTTGTAGGAGGTGAATCTGGGTTTGCTCTCCGTCACCACACACAGTCCCCTGAGCACTTCCAGGAGTGAGGAGTGATCCCTGAGCACAGATCCAGGAGTAAATCCTGAGCACTGCTGTGTGTGCCCTACCCCCAAAAAAGTTCCTGGACCTCGTAAGGGGCCACAACCCACAGGATAAGAAGTGGCCATGATACCCACATCCTGAGTCCTAGAGCAGTAAGGAAGATGGGCAATGTTCCGACCTTCAAGAGTGCTGTGCACCCGTGTGAAGAGACAGACAATGAGAAGGAACCAGTCGGGGTGAATCTGAATGGCAACAAGCAGTATGGAGAACAACCAAACCAGAGAATGGGTAGAGGACAGCGGGCGTGTGTATGTGTGGGGAGATCCCGGGAGGGTCTCGAGGCGAGATCTTAATTAGCGGCTGGAAAAAAATTAAAAGCCTCCCATTTCCCAGGTAGAGCCCGAGAAACAGCTTTGACGCTTTAACTTTCCTCCTAGGCCCCCACTGGCAGACTCTAATGCTGTATTTTCTTTCTTTTCTTTTTGGCTAAAAAGGTTTGTCAGACCCACTGGTAAGGTTACCCCGTTCATCCAGGAGAATGAATAATAAAGCAGTCTCTAGATCCACTCAGCTCAGCCTTCTGAATACCCTAGGAAATGAGTTGGGCTTGGAGCTCATTCAGCCTAGGAGGCCAAGCCGCTGCCATCCCATAAGCACTCCTTGGGTTTGCATTAATCAGACAGCTCAGAGCAGGTTTTCTTTTCATTTTTCTAGGTCTGTGATGATGGATGATGTGCGGTGGCACTTCAGGATTCATAATAAGGGGTTGGTGGTGTTTTCTCACTCCTACGCAACTGAATTTCACGGGACACTTAGGACGTTTTCCTTGACAGTGCTGAGCTGAAGGCGTGTGCTCTTGAAAGGATCACTGCAGCCCTCGTATAAAAGATAACCTAATCACACGGGAGCCGGTAAAACATCAAGCAATTTGATTTCAAAGCCCTGAAATAGAATACCAAAGAATGATTAACTAGGAAAGCAGAAAAGCTCTAATCTTGACGAACTAATGGGACAGCCTAGGAGAGACAGAAAACCTCCTATCCTCAAGTGTCACCGACTTGTGAATTGTTTGAATGATCAGAATCAAAGCCCAGGCAGCCCTTCAGGAGACTTGGTCTTTAGCTCTCTCCTCCCCCTCAGAGCCACACACAAAGTCATGACTTGCAAATCCCAGAGAACAGCTGCCTGACTTGGCCCTGCAGCTTTGGATAGGACCAGGATTCTCTTGCTCCTGAACTGCTTGGGGATCTGGACGACCTGTGGGGAGGCCAGGAAATCTGCAGCAGGAAGCTGGCAGCTCCCACCAAGCAAGTGAGCAGCAAAACAGACCCTTTCACAGGGGAGACCAATGGATTGATGGCCATTACAGGCGACTCGTCGGCACCTTCACAAAATTCCCCTGCTCTGGATTCGCTGTTAAGCTATAACCGGGGTGAGAGTAGTACACTGAGGGTCTTCCATAAATCTCAAATACAGACCTCTTTTAGGCTCTCCTACAGAAGAACCTGGTGAAATTTCTGTCTGGGCAGCCACACAGCCTGTTTAAATCCAGGACTCCATGTTTGGCCAGTTCTGAGCACAGAGGTTAAAAAGAACATTCCACAAATGCTATCTGCTTGCAGGGGTGAGCAGGGTAAGGCTGGAAAGTTTTATCTTGGCGTTCGTTTTTTTTTTTTCCCTAAAAGGGTAGTTTTTATTCAACCTGCTGAGCTGAAAAATTGCTCTTTTGTCTTTTTTTTTTCTGGACAAGAGAAAGGAATTTCTCTTACTTTCACTGTGGACTTGGTATTCCATTTATGAACCTGAGAAAGATGTGAGTAACCGTCCACTCTCAAATCTGACTCCAGGCCTGGCTGGTGGCACTTAAAAAGGAATAAAAAGGATGAGCCTCATTAGCTGGAACTCAACAGCCCCCTCCTGGGTGGGAAGTAACTGAGAAAGCCTCATTGCAGGGTGATGTAAAAGGGTCAGGGATGGAACCCATGCAAAGAAGAGAATATGTAAATGCGAAATAGCTGAGACTATTTGAACCATTAAAGGTTTAAACCCTCTTGAGGTCAGGGAAAGAAACAGAGCAAAACCAAAGCCACATTTCCTCTCTTCCCTATGACAAACCCAGCAACACTTGAAAATGCAAAGCCAAAAAAAAAAAAAAGGGGCTGGAGCGATAGCCCAGCGGGTAGGGGCCCTTGCACGCGGCCGGCCTCTGCTGGCCTGGGTCCGATCCCCGCATCCCATATGGTCCCCCGAGCACCGCCAGGGAGTGATTCCTGAGTGCAGAGCCAGGAGTAGCCCTGGGCATTGCTGGGTGGACCCAAAAAGCAAAAAAAAAAAAAAAGAAAATGCAAAGCATCTCTAAACAGCTATTTGATTAGCAGGTCCCCCCACCCACCCCAATGAGGCTATGCTAATTAGCAAATGTCTGGGAGACGAGATTTAAATATGCCAATCAGTCCATCTCAAGAGTTTATCCTGAACCATGTGGGATGTAATTATCTTGAAGGGACTGTCCCTTTTGTGGGACTACATTCTGAACCAGTGGTCTGAACCCCATCAGGTGACCTCTCCCTCATGCCCAGAGCAGATGCTTTACCACTTTAAAAAAATAGCAATGCCAAGTGTTATCTGAAAATTCTACCAGTGTGACCTTCCAAGGGAATGATTCTGAGTACTTCCACTGATAACTCTGATACCATCCCCCACACACACACACACTAATGGGGCATTTTCAGAATCAGCAGGGGGACAGAGATAAGCTGGCTTCACAGGAGCAAACAGGCTTTACCTGCAGTACCCAATGCCCTATTTTCTCCATCAGTGATCATTTCTTAGGATGGAAGCATCAAAAACCTGGAGATTTACAACTTTTCACATCTCATGCAGCTGCAGGACACAAAATGGGTCCCACAGTAGAGATTGGTCTGTAATGGGACAGAACGTCATCTGAAAAAGGAGAGCAGGGGTGCACTTAACTGTTTACAAGCAGTTTTCTGTCTTGCTACTAGGGGGAACGTTGCTTTGCAAAATGCTCTGATTAAAATTAAGTCTTTCCAAAGACTCAGGCGGTCCTCACATGGGATTCATTTTTACCTCCCATACTTGGCTCAGGTATCTCTCAAAATAGCTTTTTTCAAACATTACATTGGCAAAATGGAGAGAGAGAGAGAGAGAGAGAGAGAGAGAGAGAGAGAGAGAGAGAGAGAGAGAGAAGAGAGGAGAGAGGAAGGTTTCACTTCTTCAGCTCATAACTACAGAAACATGCCTGTCTGGAGCACAAAGAGATGTTACCAGGCAACATTGCAGAAATGAATAACATTGATAATCCATCCCATAGTAATAGCTCTTATAATTAAAGATGACTGCAAGTACAATAGATCCCATCACAAATGGGAATAATGGAGACAAGGCCTTCGCTCTGCCTCTTTGTCAGCAGCTCTCCTCCTGTCTACACATGGACCCTGCCCTTCCCTGGGACTCAAAAAGGTCTGTCATTAGCCATCTGCCAGCATCACTGGCCATAACTCTACTGGGGCCAGCACTTTCCTAAGTTCTCATGAGTGATAATTAAACCCAGCCGTCTTGCTTGTGAGGTTGGCTCCTAACTGAACAGTACATACATACTGTCTGTGACAGATTCGGAAAGTCCCACTGTCTGGGGTCTGCAGCGCCCACGCTCTAGTCATGAGGAGAGCATCTCTTCCATATGAGCACTTTGAGTTCTAAACCATGTCCCACAAGCCTTTACCTCTTCTTTTAATCAAACAGCATTTTGCAATTTTGGCCCCATTTATTAGGCATTTCCATTGTCTGCTAATGGAGTTTACAGAATCCTATTCCCCACTCTATAGTCATGGCCAAGAAATGTTCCATCATTCCTGTTAAGCCCAAGAACACTTCAGTTGCAAATTGAACTTGAACATCATCCACCATCAGTCACTGACCAGAGAACATGCTAGCAAGGGCTTTCATTCATAATGAGATGTTGGCTAGACAAAGTCCCTGCCAGTGGTACCTTCGTTGACCACGAACAAACAATGTTCAAGGGAGGGGATACATGAAAAGAGAGAGAGCTCTCCTTAAAGGAATTGTTTTCCAAAGTCTATTTCCTTGACAACTGTTTTTCAAGCAGTGCAGAGAAGTGATAAAGGAAGACCTCAAAGAGAGAAGCGCAGCAATACTGGCCGATGCAGCAGAAGTCAGAAAAAGCATTCACAACACCCGCCTGTCCTTCGCCAATTATAAGACCAAGATGACTGCCCTCCAACATCCTGATAGATCCATCACATCTTCCAGAAAGGCAATGGAGAAGATTATCCAGGACTTCTACTTGGATCTCTTTGATAGCCACATCCACCTGCCCACATACCAAATTCCACAAAATGGTATGTCGTTCCCAATGTTCTCCCTTCTGAAATCCGACATGCCATTTTGTCAGTAAAGAAGTGAATGACACCTGGCCCAGACAAAGTCAGACCTGAACACCTGAAGAATCTGCCGTCGGTACTCATCAATACACTGGCTCAGCTCTTCACATGCTACCTGTCCGAATGCAAGGTTCCCTCCCAATGGAAAACCAGCAGGACAGTTCTACTGTTCAAGAATGGAGACATCCACGACATTGGCAACTAACACCCAATCTGCCTTTTGTTCATCATCTAAAGCTGTTCACTCAAATCATCCTGAACAGGATTGGCAGAACATTAGATGAAGGACACCATATGTGCAAGTTGGTTTCCAAAAAGGATTCAGCACAATCGACCATATCCACATGGTAACCAAGCTCATTGAGGTTTGTAAGGAACTTGAAGATGCCGCTCTGTCTAACGTTCATTGATTTAAAGAAAGCCTTTGATTCTGTGGAGACCGAAGCGGTCATCGAAGCCCTAGCCAAACAGGGTGTTCAAACTCAATTCATTAAGATCCTTCGTGAGCTGTATTGCGGATTCACCACCAGGATCTCACATTATACAAGGAAGTAATCACTGATCAAAGGGGGTTCGTCAGGCTGATACCATTTCACCAAAACTCTTCAGCACCACCCTCAAGAATATCATGTGACAATTAGAATGGGAAGGAATGGGAGTGAAGATAGACAGTGGGCAACTACACCACCTCTGCTTCGCTGATGATATTGTTCTAATAACACCAAACATTAGCCAAGTGGCACAAATGCTATCTGACTTCAACCGTGAATGTAAAAAGATAGGTCTGCAGCTGAATCTCAACAAAACTATGTTCATGAAAAATGAACTAGTTCCAGATGCTCCATTTACCCTCAATGGAACAAACATCTCTGAATGTAGCAGTTATGTGTACCTAGGTTGAGAACTCAACATAATGAATAACCTAAAACCTGAGCTGCACAGGGAGGAAGAAGCGGCATGGAATGCCTTCAAGAACGTCGAAGAAATAGCTCAAAGGACAAAGAGCCTCTGGCTCCGGGCACATCTCTTCGACTCCACTGTTCTCCCTGCATTAACATATGCCTCAGAGAGCTGGGCCCCTACGAAAGCAGGATGAGAACACTATTCGGTCTCCCAGAGAGGAATTGAAAGAGCTATGCTTGGAATATCACACCTCACTCAAGTGAGAAAAGGAATCCAGAGTTCTGACCTCTATAGACAATCGAGAGTCAGGGACGGCTGTCTCGTTTGCCAAGGCGTCAAAAATCAGATGGGCTGGACATGTAATGCAACTTGGAGATGACCACTGGATTAGAGCTATTACCAACTGGATCCAACGGGATGTCAAAAGATCAAGTGGCTGCCCACCTATGAGATGGTCAGACTTCTTCGTCAAGACCCTGAATGAGTGGTTTGAGGCTCTTCGTATTCCTGGAGCAAGCAGATGCCATTGGGCTACACTGGCACATGACAGGGACAAATGGAAATGTTACTGGCGCCCGCTGGAACAAATCGACGAATAATGGGATGTCAAGTGATCAAGTTTGTATTGTATGACTTTTGTTTTGTTTTGGTTCATGGATCACACCCAGTGATGCTCAGGGGTTAATCCTGGTTCTGCAATCAGGAATTGCTCCTGGCAGTGCTCAGAGGACCATAACATATGCTGGGGATCAAACCCAGGTCACCCTCATGTAAGGCAAATGCCCTCCCTGCTGTAGATTATTGCTTCAGCCAGTACTGTAGGCTTTTCTTCTAAAGTTTTGAAATATTTTGGCTTAAAAATCAACATTGTTAGGGTCAGAGTTATAGTACAGGAGGCAGGGTGCTTTGCACATGGCCAACCCAGGTTTAATTCCCTTCAACCCATAGGGTCCCTGGAGCCCTCCAGGAGTGACACCTGAGCACAGAAACAGAAATAAATCCTGAACACTGACAGGAGGGGCCTCCCCTCAAAGCCCCCTCCCAAATCAACATTGATAATGTCCTAATGTGAAAAATAGAGATTAAAATGGAAGAAAAGAAAACTTACAGAGTGAACAATTTCAAAACCAAGGGTTTACACCACATTTTAGGTAGAACTCAACAGCCCCTCAGGGGGTGATGGTGATGAGGAGAGGGGTGATATTTAGAGATACAACTGGGGATCAGTCACTCAACACAGTAGGCAAAAAATGGGGCCACAGTTGGGCTATCACGCTGGACCCTTTTACCCAGAACTGAAAGACTAACATACTCTCTATGGGAATGCAGCCTGGTCACTAACCATACCCTTATGGAGGGGCAGTTAAGAAGTTCCAAGCAAGGGTTCAGAGTGAATAGCATAGTAAGTGAGTGACTGCCTTGCATACGGCAGACAGGGTTGAACTTGCAGACTCCTTATATGGTTCCCTGAGTCTCTCAGTAGTGACCACTGAGTCACTGAGTGTGGAGCCAAAGTAAGCCCTGAGCACTGCCCAGGTAAGACCCCAATACTGGGGATTTTGAGGGGGAAGGAGGGGGCGGAAATCAAAGTTTCCAAGTGAAACCACCCAATTAGGTCCCAGACCAAATTATGTTCCTTTTAAATCTCACAATCCTGGTAAGATTATCCAGAGAGACAGTTGAGGTTAAGGTGCCTGCCTTCCCAGCAGCCAACCCCAGCTCAGTCCCTCGTGCGCCTGGTCCCCTGAGCATCACCTAGTGCAAGTCCTGGAGGCCCCTGAGATAGCCAGCAAGATTCAGGTAGTTGCTTAATAGCAACTAGGGGGCAAGCACTGCCACCCTCCCAGGCCTTCATATTGAACCGCTGGCCCAGTTGGCTGAGGATCAGGTGGAGAGGCCCCAGGCCTCCTGCATACTGCTTGGGATAACCCTCACACACAAATGCGAGCGGATGTGAGGCGATTTGACTGTGACATCTGTCACCCCATTGATCGCCAGGGTTGATTCGGCTGATCTGGCTGGCTAGGCGGGAGTCCCCTCCTCCCCTCACTGCTCCATGTGGCGTCCCTCCCGAGCTGTGCGCTCGGTCTTCCCGAATAGAGACGGACAGGTATTTGGTCAAGGGTATACGAGTAGCTGCGCTCCCCTGCTAGAACCTCCAAACAAGCTCTCAAATAACGAGAGAGACAGAGAGTGAGAGAGAGAGAGAGAGAGAGAGAGAGAGAGAGAGAGAGAATAAAGGTTGGGAGTGGGGCGTGGGAGGAAACTGGGGACCCTGGTCCTGGGAAATATGCACTAGTGGAGGGATGGGAGTTGGAACAATGCATTCTGAAACCCAATTATGAACAGCTTTGCAATGGTCTAGCTCATGGTGATACAACTAAAAAAAAATTAAAAACAAACAAAATAAAATCACCCGATTTTCTGAGACAGAAATCAATTCCAAATATTTGCACTATGTGACAGTGCATTAGATATCACATGCTAAGTATCTATTTAGAAGAAAGTCTGATGGAGTTGTAAGTCCTCATGGGAACAGAATGACAGTCTGAAGGGCAGGGGACACCGGGCGGGTGAAGACTGCTACCATTCTCGGCGAAGCAGACCTTGAGGATTTCATTAGCTCAACTAAGGAATTACTAACTCAGCTCTAGATAGGCCACGACAAATCAGGACATATTCTTACATACTCATCCTTCCATCCCATCCTTCAGTTCACCCAACTAATGGTTCACATTAAGTACCACCTAAATGCCAAGAACTGTGCTAGATAATAGCTACAGGGGAGCAAGACACATGCCCACTGTGGGAAATCGTATTTTCAAAGCAGAAATCTTGGTCTGGAGTTTGTGAATGGAATGGGAACCTATTCCACTGCATCTTAATGTGTACGTCTGAGTGTATTTGTGTGTGTATGTGTGTGTATAATATGCATGTCATTTGCATTATTCTGGGGAATGAGGTTTTATAGTTTTTTATCAGATTAACACAGGCATCTTTGACTAAGAAAAGGTTAAGAATCACATAAAAGTTCTAATGAAAACTGCTAGGTTTTAGCATAGATCTATCCAGACAGAATGGGTAAGATAATTCTAGACAGGGCTGGGGAGATAGTGCAAAGCATTGGAGTGCATGCTCTGCAACGCGGAGAAAGCCCTGGTTTGGTCACTGGCACTGTGTGGTCTCTGAGCTCTACTAAGTATAATCCCCAAGCACCAATGGGTGTTGGAAGGAGGGAAGGAGGAAGGGAGGGAGGGAGGGAGGCAGGCAGGCAGGCAGGCAGGCAGGCAGGCAGGCAGGCAGGCAGGCAGGCAGGCAGGCCATAGAGTTTTAGTTTGGGTGAGACCTTGACAAACACACGTTTGGCCTCACTGGTTAATGGCAGAGTGTGAAGGCTTCCAGCCAAGGAATAATCTGGCTCAATGGCAGAGAGCCTGCCTTGCAGGCATGGGGCTGAAAATTTAATCCCTGCACCAGTCCGCATGCCAAGTGTGACCCCTAGTACCACCACAAAGTGTTCGGTATCCAGCACACCACAACCAACTGTGTGTGAGCACTGGGACTGAACATGTGTGACTCCTGGTGGGCACCCCCACCAACTGGGCCACTGCTGGTCATCGCGGCACCAGCAAGGGAAGGAGGGGCAGGGGAAGAAAGGCTTCATCCTTCTGGGTCAAGCCTCTTGCCCCTTCCTCCAGGATGCCCTGTGGCCCTCTCAGACACATCAACCCCCTCCTCCTTGTTGTTCCTCCCATCCTTCATGTACTTGACATGGTTTTCCTGAGGCCAACTTGTGCCAGGCCCTGTAAGCAACACAGGCACAACTGCTGCCCCCTGGAGCTAATATTTCTGTAAGAGAGATAGACATCAATCAAACCCAAAGACATCAAACTTCAAACGGACATCACTGGTAAGTGGGGAGCTCGGAGCGTGGATAAGAGAGGTGGGGAAGCTTCCGGGGCCTTCTAACTGCCGGCCAGCCACCTGGGTTATAGACTAGCCCCCAAGTCTGACAATCCCTCACAGGGCGGAGACTGGGTATCATCTGGCTCGGCAGTTCATGGAGCTCTTGGCACCTGGTGCTGGGTAAGGACTGAACAAACAGATGTGTGAATCAGCAGGCTTTCCTGTGATACTTCTTATATTAAAATCTTTTAAACCCTTTCAGGTGCAGAAGGTCTCACTTTAGATCTCCTTCAACCCAAAAGCACAGAGAAAAGTTAACAAATCATTAACCCGAAAGCATCCCTTTTTAATAATCTCAGGAAATTGTGGTTTTGCTTCTCTCCTATGGCTCTTCTCCCACAAGAATATTTCAATATTGAACCTGGACCTCATTTCACGTGCCACGCCATCCACGCCTGACTGAGCGCATCCCCACCGAGGAGGGAGTCTGAAAGGTATGACCACATTGGAGACGGGGTGAGAGAGATCAAGAGAAGAGAAAGAAGGGAAGGGTTTGAAATCACAAACCATGGGGCAGGGGGCGATGGGGAAAACATTAACAATACTATAACTATGTTAATGTTTGAAAAGAAAATATTTTACAAAGAAAGAAAACACATACTAAGGAATCAATATATTTTGATGACTGTCTGATTGCTCACTGTTACATCCCTTGTGTCTAGCATGCAGCTACACACTCAGCCCTTCTGGGCGAAATAAATGAGACTGTGAATAAGAGGGGGACCTGGACTGGCTGGGCATAGGTACAGCAGCAAAAATATCAAAAATATACTTGAGACTAGTGGCAGGTACCCATACACAGGTAAATGTGTAGGTCCCACCTGGTTGGTATTTCCCTTTACCTAAACAAAGGACAGAAACAAAGCAACAAGGGGCTGTGAGACAGCTCAAAGATGTAGAACACCTGGTTTTAATTCCCAATTTCAATCCAGGCATCACATACCCCCCTGAGCGCGGCTGGGTCCCAGGGAACAGATCCAGATGGCCAGGAGGGACATTGCTGGGAGAGTAGCCCCTGGGCCTCTAGGGATCACAGCAGATCCAGACGGCCAGGCGGGGTATTGCCGGGAGTTGCCCCTGGGCCTCCAAACACAGCTGGAGAGGCCCAGGAGAAATAAATTTTAAAAAGTAAACTAACAAAACCATATGCCAAAATTCCATTTGCCTGTTAATGACAGAGCAAACTCTTTCCTAAATTGCATCAATGTTGTTGGAAGCTGAAGAGTCCCCCACCCCAATTTTCTGTGCTATTTATAATGACAGGCTTTGAAGTAATCTTCATGAACATTTTCTCGATCGCTTTCCTAAGTCTAGACAATCAAAACAAGAAGCCAAATCTGATTTATAGTGTTTGTCAGCCTCTCTGGTGCAAATATTCCCATCATAGTTTCAAGCCAACATGTGGGGAAGAGGGAGCAGAGGTGACATTACTGCTATACGTGGACATGCCAGGTGGACAGAGCCTCATGGGACAGATACATAATGGAGTTTAGTGAGATTATTGGAAAATGAGGGTTTTATTTTTTTTAATTTTTTGCTTTTTGGGTCACACCAGCGATGCTCAGGGGTTTCTCCTGGCTCTGTACTCAGGAATTACTCCTGGCAGTGCTCGGGGCACCATATGGGATGCCAGGGATCGAACCCGGGCCAGCATGGGCCAGCCACTTGCAAGGCAAATGCCGTACCCGCTGGGCTATCGCTCTGGCCCAGAAAATGAGGGGTTTTAGAGGCTCTACAACCTCTGGGATGGTTTACTTTTGGGATCTCCCAAGCAGAGTTCAGGGGTCTGGTAATACCAGGCCCCACAGGACCCTGGTACATCGCCAAGGCCCAAAGATGCTGCTCAGATCCTGCAGTGCCAGAGCCCACCAGTGCCACTCTGGTGGTCCTCAGGGACCTCCATGGTCACACCCAGCAATGCTCAGGGAGCCAGTTTGTGCCAGGGATTGAACTAGGATCTGGCATACTCAAGGCATGTTCCTAATCTCTACACTATTTCCTCAGCTCTGCAATCTGAGTTTTCAATGTACTTCATGCCACTCTAAATCCGTGTAGTTCTGTCTTTAAACAATCACTGATTTTAATTAATCAGCTCATATTTCTGGGAATTTAACCTTGGCGCTCACACCTCTGCTGTGGCACGTCACTGGCTGCATCCCCAAGCAGACCGAGGCCTGCTTTGGCATCACTGGAAATTTAGCTCCAATGGACTCACTAGGATTGTGTATCACACTGGCTAGAAAGCAGCGACATCAGCATTTGTGCAACATAAAACTGCCATTAAAAATTTTCTATTTTGAATTACATATCGATCCCTCAACAGCCCAACTCAGGGTTTCTGAAAGCCATATTCAATGCCCTGGAGGCATCATCTGGAGGGAATGGCCGGGCTGAGGAGGACGTACCCAGCACTGTGCTTCCAGGCAGGGAGCGCACAGCTGAGGAGTGTGGCCCATGCGCTGCACCAGCTGCTTCCCTGCAGGTCAACCAGGAGGGAGGCAATTCTGGGCTTGGTGGGATGGGACAGGGTGAGGAGGATAAAACACGGGTCCTACAGAGATCGGCTCATGATGCTGCTGACTCCTGGGCCTCCAGAGACAAACAATCTAGAGCAAAAGGGCCCTAACTCTGAAGGCTGCCGAGGCAGTGCTGCAGCACCGAGACACGGCCCTGCAGCTCCGGAGGCTTGTGCATCGCCTCATGTCCTGGCCGGGAGCAGCTGTTGAAAAACCAGGCACCAGGAGGCGTCACAGCTCCAGTCCTACGGCAGAGCCGGGAACAGCCACGCTCACCCTGCAGTGGCCACAGCTCCTGCTCTTCCTAGTGTCTCCCCGGGGCAGCGGCTGGAGCACATGCCTGGACACAGGGCAGGGCCAGCCCTGTGGTGTAGCTGCTGCAGGGCCAAGAGCTGCAGGACAGCCATGCTCGGATTAGTTTCGTGTTTGAGGAGACCGGTCTGATGGTATGGATAGACTGGGGTGATGAGTGGCCAAGAGGTGGGCAGGTGAGGGAGGAGCTCGGAGGGTCTGGGGTGGAGGGGAGCAGGGAAGGTGCTGAGTGAGAATGGGCCTCACACCCTCCCAGAATCCATCTCGAACAGTAGTCAAGCTCTGGGAAGAGCAACACAGAGAGCACGACTCGGGTTGACATCACTGTCAGGAAGCCCAGAGTGGACAAGTCCCCCACCATCACCTTAATTGAAAAAAGAAGGCAATCTAGGAATCAAAGGACAGAATGAGCAAAGCCTAAATAAGAGGTCATTGGAGAGAAGCCCAGAAAGGGTCAAATAAAACCCAAAACTTAAAGAATATGAGAGCCAGGTCTCACCAGGAGTGACCGTGGGCTCTCACCATGCCTGGCCCCTGCCACTCTGCAACCAGGGGCCTCCTGGGAAGGTCAGCAAACCTCCCTGAGTCCCAGCTCTCACTACTACAGCCCAGGAAAGCTGTCCCTGCCGGCCAGTATGATCATAAGGATCACCTGATGGGAAAGCCCAGGTAATCAGTGGTTACCGAGTTTGCCTTGGTGACTGACACTGGCCAGGCCACCCAGAGGGGAGGCCTGGTGTGCTGGGAGGGCAGGTATTGTCTTGTTTAGACAGTTCAAGGTGTAGAGAGCAAAGAGGCGGGCACAAGAGGGCAGAGAGCACAACAGGGGCCTGGTTATAAACGTCCCTAAAGGGGAGACCTCTCAAAGTGGGCGGGTGTCCAGGTCACTCTGTGTGTGCTCACCCACGGCTGCTGATCCAGAGTCAGTTCTGGCGAGAGCAGACTTTCCTCACCACACCACAGCCGAGGCCTCCGCATGCAGGTTACATGGCGTCTTACTCTAGAACTAGAATTGCCACAGACTCAGCAGTGGTCGCGGTGCTAACTGAGGCCACAGCCCCTCTGGGGATCAGGCCTCCACAAAGTTACTGAGCTCCGGCCTTCTCGTTTTTCTCGGGCACTTGCTGTATCAATCTCTTTTTGTGTGTGTTTGTCAAAGGGTAGTCCCCAAGCCCCCAAATGGGGCATAAATAGAACTGAACTACAATAAGCAACTATATTCTCAGTACAAGGAGCATAAGGCTCTTAGTCTCAAAGTGACAGATGAGTCGGAAATTATTTCTTGCTAAAGAATAATGAAGGCCATAAACTGCTATGTGCGTGGATGACTGGTCAGAAGGGAAGCACCTCTGAATGAAGACAGCAGACACCCCCACTCCAGGCCTCGGGCCTTGCTCCATGGCTGGGTAAGGCAGACACCCCCACTCCAGGCCTCGGGCCTTGCTCCATGGCTGGGCTAAGAAGGCAGACACCCCCACTCCAGGCCTCGGGCCTTGCTCCATGGCTGGGGTAAGGCAGACACCCCCACTCCAGGCCTCGGGCCTTGCTCCATGGCTGGGTAAGGCAGACACCCCCACTCCAGGCCTCGGGCCTTGCTCCATGGATGGGCTAAGAAGGCAGACACCCCCCACTCAGGCCTCGGGCCTTGCTCCATGGCTGGGTAAGGCAGACACCCCCCCACTCCAGGCCTCGGGCCTTGCTCCATGGATGGGCTAAGAAGGCAGACACCCCACTCCAGGCCTCGGGCCTTGCTCCATGGATGGGCTAAGAAGGCAGACACCCCCACTCCAGGCCTCGGGCCTTGCTCCATGGCTGGGTAAGGCAGACACCCCCACTTCAGGCCTCGGGCCTTGCTCCATGGCTGGGTAAGGCAGACACCCCCACTCCAGCCCTCGGGCCTTGCTCCATGGCTGGGTAAGGCAGACACCCCCACTCCAGCCCTCGGGCCTTGCTCCATGGCTGGGTAAGGCAGACACCCCCCCCTCCAGGCCTCGGGCCTTGCTCCATGGCTGGGTAAGGCAGACACCCCCACTCCAGGCCTCGGGCCTTGCTCCATGGCTGGGTAAGGCAGACACCCCCACTCCAGGCCTCGGGCCTTGCTCCATGGCTGGGTAAGGCAGACACCCCCCCACTCCAGGCCTCGGGCCTTGCTCCATGGCTGGGGTAAGGCAGACACCCCCACTCCAGGCCTCGGGCCTTGCTCCATGGCTGGGGTAAGGCAGACACCCCCCCCCCCAGGCCTCGGGCCTTGCTCCATGGCTGGGTAAGGCAGACACCCCACTCCAGCCCTCGGGCCTTGCTGGATCTCCAGTGCCCTCCTGCCTCCACCCTCTGCCCTATGCCCCAGACCCCTGCTCTCAGCAGCCCCTGGAGAGGCGCTGATGAGGATGCCTCTCAGTACAAAGGTTCCTTCCGACCTCATCTCAGGGGCTCAGGATTCAGGGCAGTGGAGTGCGGCAATGGGACACACACAGTGACTGGCTCCTTTGGCCTCTCTGAGGCACTGGAACCCACTGTCCTCCAGAGTCCGGTACAAGCCCTTTAGTCTGCCTGGCTACTACCCAAATAAGCCCTTCTCAGACCCCTGCTCTCCTCTCCTCTTTGGCCCTGCCCTGGCATGACCAAACCAGTGTCTTCATGTTCCTTCTCACGGATAATACCATCAAATGAACCATGACAAGAGGCCCACGCACAGCCTGATGTGCGACAGAAAAACCCACATGGAATCACCTCAGAACTGAAAGGGGTCCTCTGCTCAGCACAGGAGGCTGACAAGCGAGGAAAGGATTCATCGAACACTTGGGCGAAGCCCTCCTAAAACTGGCCGGCTCACTCTCCGTTACACAGTGCCAAGAATGGGAGCTTCCCATCAGAACCCACGCAAGAGAGATGCTGATCTCAAGACCAGCTCAGAGCAGCCGAGTTTGAGCCCAGGTAGGCGGCTCTCGGAGGCAGAAGTCACCGGGCATTCCCGGAGATGGAGCTGGGGTCCCCATTCCCCTCTCTGACCCATCCCAGAGGCTTGGTGGCCCCCTATGAACTGCCTCAGGGCTCTCATCCATGATGCAGAGACTCAGACGCATGGGGAGAGTTGCCATCCGTCTCTCCCTAGCTCAACTGATCATGAGGCTCCCAGGAGGCAAGATTGGTTTTGAGTGGGGCCCATCACCTCTGTAGGGCCTAGGAAGCAGCCAGATGAGATTAAGCTACCATAATAGCTTCCATTTTCGTGGTCCGGACACGGTACATCAAATTAGTGGAACCAATCATGTTCTAGAATATATTACAATCTACAATGTGTAAGAAAGCGAAGGAGAGAGAGAGAGAGAGAGAGAGAGAGAGAGAGAGAGAGAGAGAGAGGAGATAAAGAACCTGCCATGGAGGCAGGCTAGGGGAAGGGGAGGGAGGTGGGGACATTGGTGATGGGAGATGGGCAGGGGTGGAGGGATGGGTGTTGGAACACTGTAGAACCAAAATTCAAACATGAGCATTTTTAATTGTATATCTAATGGTGGTATAAAATACTTTTAAAATTTTAAAAAATAGGGGCTGGAGCGATAGTCCAGCGGGTAGGGTGTTTGCCTTGCATGCAGCTGGCCTGTGCTAGCCCAGGTTCGATCCCGGCATCCCATATGGTCCCAAGCACCGCCAGGTGTAATTCCTGAGTGCAGAGCCAGGAGAAACCCCTGAGCATTGCCGGGTGTGATCCCCAAAAAAAAAAAAAAAAAAAAATAAATTAAAAAATAAAAGAATGGGAGCTTCCTTAAGGAGGGATAAGCTCCAGTATACTCCTTCATAAAGGAAATGCTGTTAAAGCAAGAATGGAGTGGATTACAATGGAAGTTTCAACGAATTTCAACGGAAGGAATGAGTGACCCTAACTTCCCAGAGGCGGGTGGCAGGCGCAGATACTCAGGCTGGCACCTAGCACAGCTGAAGAAGCCGAGTCTACGGCCAGAGTGCTCAGCATCAGGGCTCTCCTCTGAAACTGCTCCCAGGGACAGTCACGATCCAGCAAGGGCATCAAGCGTGCCTGTGGCCACACTGTGAAGTGATGCCTCTGAAAGACCCACATCAGCTTTACAGACTCACACCCTCACACCCCATGTTCCAGAGCTGAAAGAGAGGCCAGTTCCTGGACATGCAATCTGGGCCCGGGGAGCCGTTTCCCACTGTCAAGCTCAAAGACGAGATTTCCCCCGCTTCGCCCATCCCTTCCCTGTTGCTGATGCAAGAGCCAGCACTTGCACATTTGTCTGCCGCCCATGTTGTGGTGATGCCAGGGCTCATGCACGGCAGAGCTTCAATCACACTATGCTTCTGGGGACTAAACTCTCGCCTCATGCCTGCAAGCAGGTGCTCTCCCTACACATCCCCTGGGGCCCAGAGAGATGAGCTCAACAGGCTGAAGCACACACTTGCGTGAGTGAGCTCCAGGTTGATCCTGGCCACTGTCTGGTCCTCAAGCAGCATCAGGAGCAATCTCCAAACAATCCATAAGTAACCCTCAAATATTCCTCAGTGTGACCCCTCAAACAAATATACTGTTTTCTTTTCTTCGGGTTTTGGGGCCATACTCAGCAGTGTGTAGGGACAAGTAGTTTCAGGATTGAATCCAGGTTAACCATGCGAAAGCATGTGTTCAGTCTCTTGAGCTCTCTCCAGCCCCAAGACTTTCTTACTCTTGTAAGAAAGTTTAATTCTTTTAATTTTTTTTAACCATTTTCTTTTAATTTTTGTTTTTAACCACATCCAGCAGTGCCCAGAGCTTACTCCTGGCTCTGTTCTCAGGGATCACTCCTGGCAGTGCTCGGGGACCATACTAGGTGCTAAGGAAAGAGTCTGGGTTGGCCACATGCAAGGCAAGCACTCTACCCACGGCACTGCTGCTCTGCCCACATCCCCCCTCCAAGACTGTTTCCTTAAAGTCAAATTAGTACAGAAATTGCATTTTGGTATAGATAGATATATATATAGATGGGTGGTGTGTGTGATAGGTATGTGTGTGTGTGTATATATATATATATGTGTGTATATATGTGTATATAGGACCAGAGACACAGATACACAGGGCAAAGCTGCTTCCAGCTCTCCCTGTGCTCAGCTGATCATGAGGCACCGGGAGGAAGAACAGGTACTGGCCCTGGCCCGTCATCCCAATAGAGCCTCGGAAGAAGCCAGAGGAGCTGCACCACGATGGCAGCCATTTTCAATGTCTGGACTTCACAGCTCATCAGAGCTCCACCCAAGAGAAAAGCCAATCTCAAACCCAGCTCATGAGAGCCCCACCTTATAGAGAAGCCTATTTCAAGCCCAGGTTTGCTGGTTTTGGCGGATAAAGTCACTGGGCTTCCATGGAGAGGAGCTGGGGTCCCTTTCCCTCACCTCTGTTCTGTCTTGGAGCCCCGTGGACTGGCCCCACAAACTGCTCCCTGGCTATTGGCCATTAACCAGAGACACAAATACACGGCAGAGCTGCTACTGTCTTTCCCTTTGCGTGCAGCTGATAAGTAAGTGCAAGAACTGAGAGCCTACCTACTACTGAGAATATCCCACTGCATGACAGAGCCTGGCAAGCTACCCATGTCATATCTGATATGTCAAAAACAGTAACAATAATAGACCTCATTCCATGACCTGAACAAATGATTTTGTTCCTGGTTGTTGTTTCTTTGTTGACAGGACCCTCCCTGAAGTTAGGATTACTTTTGTGTATATAAGGGGAACAGCAGGGCCTGGCAAGCTACCCATGTCATATTTGATATGCCAAAAACCAGTAACAATTATAGACCTCATTCCCATGACCTGAAGGAAGAGTTTGAGGCTTTTCATGTTCCTGGAGCGAGCAGATGCCCTTGGGCTATACTAGCACACAGCGACAGGAAGTTGGAGATGTTACTGGTGCCTGCTCGAGCAAATTGATGAACAATGGGAAGGCAAGTGATACAAGATACAAGTGTTCCTGGAGCAAGCAGATGTCCTTGGGTTACAGTAGCACAGGACAGGATGTATGGAGATGTTACTGGTGCCCGCTCAAGCAAATAGATGAGCAATGGGAAGACAAGTGATACAAGTGAAGTGACATGGGCTGGAGCGATAACACAGTGGGTAGGGCGTTTGCCTTGCATGCAGCCAACCGGGGTTCAATCCCCAGCATCCTATCATATGGTCCCCCCAGCACTGCCAGGAGTAACCCCTGAGCATTTCCGGGTGTGACCCAAAAAGCAAAAACAAAACAAAAAAAAACCAAGCGAAGTGATATACATATATCTATGTATATATACATAAATATGTATGCATATATATGTATATGCACATATATGTATATATACACAAATATATATTTATATGTATATATACATATATACATCAACTGATCACTTGATCACTTGACTTCCTGTAGATCATCGATTTACTCGAGCAGGCACCAGTAACATCTCAAACCATTCCATCAAGTCAAGAGAATGAGTTCTATAATTGTTACTGGTATTTGGCATGTCAAATACAACACGGGTAGCTTGCCAGGCTCTGCCGTGCGGGTGGGATACTCTTGTAGTCACCTCAAAACTCGAGCATTTATTGATGAACCGTATATATACATATATACATATATGTGTGATATATACATAAATATGTATACATTCATATATACATATATATCTTTTTGGTCACACCAGGCGATGCTCAGGGTCTAATCCAGGCACTGCACTCAGGAATCACTCTTGGTGGTGCTCATGGGACCATATGGGATGCCAGGGATTGAACCCAGGTCAGCCACATACAAGTACATGCCCTACCCACTGCTCTATCACTCTGGCCCCCAGAATTTGAGGTTTTGAGGTAAGAGTATTTGGGGTAAAATGTCCCATTAACCCATGAACAAGTCTCTGAGGGAAAACTGTCTTCTTCTGGAGGGTTTTAAAACAAATAGATTTCAACCAACAGACAGGGAAGTCAGTACCTGAGGCATGAGGTAAACGCAGACCTTAGAGAGAATCCGGGGCAGAGACGGATGCAGGCGAAGAACCGATGTAACCAGCCACGCTGCCCCACACATCGATCAACCCCTGTCCCCAGGGGCTGGGGAGAGAGTCAGAGAACAGTTTTTCCATTTGTATTTGTCAAAGTCAGCTCACTCCCCGAAGCCAAGAAAAGAGATTTTAAACTATAGTGTCAGCCAGTTTCATGTAACTAAACTAGTCGTTTGGCATTTTGAGAGCATCTGAGAATTGTAATTACGGAGGCGAAGAGAGAGGGTCATTTCTTCAGCTCGCCCACACCTTGTGAAGGGGTGAGTTTAGTGCTAGAGGAGCTGTCGTAGACAGCAGGTTACTCCCAAAGTTTCATGAATCCTAGGAGCTGAGAGGGAGTGACAGTGTTAACACGAAAGTGGAATTTCCTGTGCTGGTGGGTTCTTGAGAATTGTATAAAAGATTTGCATAAAAAGTTCAGAAGACTCGGGGCTGGAGCGATAGCCCAGCGGGTAGGACGTTTGCCTTGCACGCGGCCGGCCCATGCTGGCCTGGGTTCGATCCCGGCATCCCATATGGTCCCCCGAGCACCGCCAGGGCTGATTCCTGAGTGCAGAGCCAGGAGAAACCCCTGAGCATTGCCGGGTGTGACCCAAAAAAAAAAAAGTTCAGAAGACTGAAAGTTAGTTTATTGTACAGACAATTCCAGGTCTCTCCCCAGATGTCTAGGCCTCTCTGTTACCCGTGAACAAATTCCTGGTCCTGTTCCTAACGTTGCCTGGTCCAGTGTCACGACTTCCCTGTCCATGCTGCTTTCTCTGTCCTGAGTATGCTTTCTCAGCCTCCAGCCATGACCACATGCATGTGGGCAAGGTCCATACGGCCGCTCCATACCGGCCGCTGGGCCTCCCAACTGTAACTCAGTGGTCCCTGCTGTCCTGTCCCAGCTTTCCTTAGTCTCCGATCACGGCCCTGTGCAGGTGAGTAAAGGCTCCTGTGCTCAGTACCTTGCCAGGGCATCCATGCCCTGCCTGGCCCTGAGCTATTCTGGGCATCCAAACCCTACTGTAACCTGGGTTTTTGAGGCCAGCCCATACCTGTATCTGTCTTTGCCTGGTTTTGGATGGCCTACCAGTACTGGATCCTGTACCTGGGCATGCCGCCTACCTGATCCCGGAGCAAGTCCAGGAGTATGTGCTCAGAGAGGGAGCAAGCTGGCAAGAGAGAGCGAGCAAGCCTGGGGCTCCCATTTATCTGTTGCCAAATCCCACCCCCAGGCTTCCCCTTCTACACTCTGATTGGCTACTTGTTCCATGGGTGTGGTGACTGGCTGAAGTGGCCTGGTGCTCTCCACTTTAGCTCCCTCTGTGTCAACAGCAGGGAGGGAACTTACTAGCTTCCAGGTTCTATAAATGAAGGTCAGACATGGACAAGTTAAAGGCAAGACCCTAGATCACATAGTAGATTAATCCCCTAATCCACAATCTTTGGGGCCGAGGTAGGTTAGAGCCCTCAATCAGAGAGATGCTCTGAGTTACGTTGTATAACAGCCCAGTTCGCAAGATGGTTCATTTCAGACCAGGTAGGCCTTGCTTTGTTTTAAGCCTCTTCAATTATCAGAGGGCAGCATGTGTTCCAGCGAACTCCACGGTACTCTGGAACCACAGAAAATTTACAGCCCAGGCGTGAGCAGATTCTGTTCTGTAGCAGCTGTTATCCATGCAGGCTTCCCAATGCAGCCCCATGCAGATTTAGGAAAAGCTTGCTAAGCACAAGAGAGGGGCCCTTGTTTGGAGAAGAGAAAGCTGCTTCAGCCGATGACCTCCTGTGACCTGGGAGAGCCCCCTGTAGGTTCAAACTCCCCTGACACAGAGCCAGGGCCCAGTGAGATAGTCTCCCCAAAAGTAAGTGAGCTGCCTTTCCTTCTGCAAGGAAGGGTATCACGGATCAGTATGACAGCCCCAGGCCCTCCAAGATCATCTCTACACCAGATTTAAAGTCTTTGATAGATCCTCGTTTGCAAAGGTAACCCCAGTATCCCTATGTACAAGGAATTAAAAACTAAGGCTCAGAGGGGTTAATTAATTTGTGCCCTAAGGAATAATACGATCGATGTCTTAGAGTGCTTGTCTTGCAAGTGTATGGTTATGAGTTCAATTCCCTGGAGCCCTACATGTGCCAAGTGCAATCCTGGCAGCTCTGCTATTTGAGTCCAGTAGCTCTACTCTCTGCAGACCCCCACAGCCTGGTCTTCCCTACCCACTCCACCCCCACACAATTACTGGCCACTCCAGAGCCAGATCTGTATAAACATCACAAAAAGGGATGTGACCCCTGGCACACTCTGCAGATATAAAAGATGAGCAAGTGCCAAGGCCAAGAACTGTAAACTCTGGTGGGCACTGCCACAACTCCTGGCAAGCACCACAACCACCTCATGTTTCTCGACAAGAGAGTGAGCCCAGCGAGCATGTGTGCAATGCACCATTGCTAAAGCAGTGCCAAACTCAGTGAGTACTGCGGTCAACTGTGCAACCCCAAGACCACTGCAGCCAGGCATGTGTGCCAGTGCGTGGAGGAGGAGGAATAAAATAAAGAACGTGTGCCCACTTGCCGGGTACATCAGTGAGACATAAGTGATTCGAGGTTCCTGGGCTGGGGGACAAGAAAGGCTGAGAGATCCAGGCTGATGTATCTGGCTAATTCTGCTCCTACAGCCCTTGAATTCAGACTGTCTGAGAGTCCCTGTCCAGACAGGAATCAATGAGGGCTTCTCACCTCAGCCCATGCGGACTTCAGGCTGCCTAATTCTTCCTTGTAGGGCTCATCCCGTCAGTCTTTAGCAGCATCCCTGTTTTCTACCCATTGAATGCCAACAGCATCCCCAATCGACATCCAAATATGTCTCCAGGTACCACCAAAGCCAAGCAGCCTAAGTCTGGGCCACGTAGCTTAAAACCAATAGCATTTTCAACATGGTCCTAGGGCCCAGAACATAGGCTGGGTCCAAGAGGGTTCAGGAAAATGAGGGAGTGTGAGGAGAGGCCTCAGGGCCTCATGTGGGGCGGGACAGCAGGATATGTCATGGCAGGCACTGGAGGGAAGCTCACCCAGTCATTACTTCACAACACAAAACATGATCTTCTCCAAGGAACCCAGAGAGCTGAGCCACCAGCAGCACGACGGGGAACTTTCAGCCATCTCTGCAATAAGTAACAGCAGCTGCTACTGCTTCAGCATAACAGCCAGGAACCCGGCTAAGCACTTTCTAAGATGCCACCCTGAGGGCAGCCCCATTACCACTCATGGGTCAGAAAAGCAAACAGAACCACCCCACTTACACTGCGTGTCAATGAGAGGGCAGCCAAGCTCGGCTTCAGTGGGGGAGCACACCAAGGCAGAGCTTCTGAGGCTCTGGCTCTGCACGCATGACTAAGGGCGCAGGAGGAAAGATGGCACAAATGGAGGCAGCAGCGCTTGGTCTGGGCCAAAGTCACCAAGTGACTCAGTCCCGTGGCTCAGTGTGTGCTGGGGGTCTTCCAGCCAGGGGTGAGGATGGCGATGGGCAGGGCAGGCTGACGCCAGTTGAAGAACCTGAGGTCACTATCCCCCCCGGACAGCCCAACTCTGTGCACTGAGCAAACGCCTTTGGCAGCAAGTCGCACTCACCAGAGCCCCAACACTGCTTAGAGAAACTTTGCCAGCAGCAACCAGGAAAGTGGCAGCTGTCCTATTGTTGAGCTTCCTGCCGGACCTCTGGTCCAGTTCCTGGTGAGGTTCCCCGGACCTCTGGTCTGAGTGGCTCCTGCCTCATACCACACAGGCCTTCCAGACACACATAGGTCCTGCCACTATCTCTCAGAAAGAGCCTGGAGGCCTGGGGATAGCTGGTCCGATTCTTAGGAGTCAGGCGCAAAGTGGAAAGATGAAGTATGTGACTCTAGGGCACCTTTGCTGGGAAGCTGGGTGGGCTCTGTGTTCCGTGCTCATGTCTGTGGGTCAGAGCAGACAGGACGCTCCCTGCAGAACCACAGGCATACTGTAGGAGCCGTGACACCTTGATCTATAAGGAATATACTATTTGGTCGTTAACCTGACATTTTAATATATGTTTTCTCATATATTTGCTCTTCATCCACAATTCCTAGTTCACCACCTCCCTCTAAACCTTAGAATTTTAGAACTGTTCTGACTGAAAAAAAAAAAGGTTTCCTTGTTATGTGAGTAAAAGGCGACTTTGGGCCACACCTGAGCCTTGGGGGTTGGTTTCCAGGGAACCTGTATTTGTAGGTTGGAGTTTCCGATCACCCTGCCTCAATTCCACCCAGGACAAAGGGGCTGCAGGCTGAGCTCAGTTGCAATGAAGTTTCCATCAAGCCCCCGAAGGCGACGGGGCTCCAGAAGCTTCCAGCTCATGAGCCATGGGTTGGTCTGTGTCGCACAACACACCTGGGGCACGCCAGGCTGCGTCAAGGCTTGGCCCCTCCCCCACCTCGCCTCCATCTGGCTGTTCCTGGGTTGCGGCCTTTGTAATAAATTGGTGATCTAGTGAGTAAATGGGTTTCCTGAGTTCTGAGAGTTGTACTGACAAATTAATCAAAGCTGAGGATGGAGTCCTGGGAATCTGATTTATAGTCAGTCGGTCAGAAACACAGATAATAACCTGGGCTTGCTAGGACACCTGGGGCCTAAGGAAGGGGTTTGTGAACTGCAGCCTGAGGTTGCTGCGTGGAAGCACAGTAACCAACCTCTAGGGCTGATGAGCTGCATCAGAAGTGGGGGGCTAGTCGTGAGGGGCTGAGGCCTTGGTCTGTGAAACCAGAGGGTATCACTAGAGAGTGTCGGGTTTGTGGCAAACTGTCAGACAATCAGACAATTGAGAGCTGTTGGTATAAGGAGGCCTCTCCCATAGACCCCTGCTAGAATGCAGTCTCAGGACACACAAACGTCATCCCATGTTGTTAAACTGACTCTGAGGAAATAGTCTCACTTCTCTGCATCCAGCCACCCAGCATTCCGAGGACATGGGAACTGGGCGTGAAGACACCTGCCACCCAGGAGCTCACTGCTCGGCCAGAATGGCACCTGGAAGGCGTCTGGGCAGCTGGGAGGGCCCATATGTGTCTGACAAATGAGCATGTGAATTCTGGGTACAGGCTCTGGCCCAGAGTCAGAGGAGCACATGGGGAACGTTTGCGTGCCCATGACTGAAGAGACAGAACGTCACCTTGGGGCGCAGCCATGCAGACTGAGAAAGGGGAACACTGGCTGCTCTGGTCCACAGCTGGGTGCGGGCTGCTTGTTCCCTCCCGGGAGGTTGCTCACCAATGACAAGGGCAGAGTGGAGAAGAAATCTGTGGTTCACTCCCTTGCAGAGCAACAACAGCCTGGTCAACCCTCTGGCCCTAGAAACAGGACACTAGTCGGCTAGGATTGGAGCTCAAAGGCCAGCTGAAAGCCAGGCAAGTGCAGGACTCAGGCCTGGCTCAACAAAGACCCCTCTTTCCTCTCACACTGGGCAGTTGGTCATTCAGACCAGCCAGGGGCGGGTTACCTGCAGGAATCCCCGGTAAGGGCCACTCTGCCACATTTCCTTCATGGGAAAGACAGGAGAGGGCCTCCATCTCAGAGTGCTAGGACTCAGAAGTGGCCAGGTCCCCCCCACTTCC
Source organism: Cryptotis parvus (assembly GCA_021461705.1). Classification (NCBI taxonomy): domain Eukaryota; kingdom Metazoa; phylum Chordata; class Mammalia; order Eulipotyphla; family Soricidae; genus Cryptotis; species Cryptotis parvus. The sequence goes on along the minus strand of JAJIBD010001342.1, from coordinate 117,886 downwards.
ACGAGACGCTGACTTCTAAGATGCTGATTTAGTCGGTGCATTCCAGGCAGGCCACCAGGTTTCCCATCCAAATCTCTCCTGGTCACTTACTCCCCTCTCCTCCGCCCACCCTCTCTCAGTTCTCCTTCGGAAACTTTTGTTTATTAAAGAAGTAAAGGGCTGGAAGGCGGTACAATGGGTAGGGTACTTGCCTTGCGCACAGCCAAACCAGGTTTGATCCCCAGCATCCCATATAGTCTCCAAGCACTTCCAGGAGTGATTCCTGAGTAACCACTGAGCATGGCCGCTGAGGCCCAAAGCCAAAAATAAATAAGGGGGGAAATGTTTAAAAACTCAGATAAGAGCCATAAAGACACCCTTTAGTCTGCGCCATTAAAACTGATCTGAAATAGGAGAGCCGGATTTCCACGTGGGAATTACAGGGTTTGTGGATTAGTGAGAAACCACGTCTTCTTTACTTTTCTTCTATAAGCACTAAATTGATATTTACTTGCACAAGCCAAGAGTGAAAAGACTCGTCTAGCTCTAACAGCCATTTACACACCCCAGTGTGGGGATTAACGAGTCTGAAATGGCAGAGAATTCAGGGCGTGTTATGTCAGAGGCTAGTTCTGTATGGTCCCAAATGGAGTTCCCTTTTATTCAAAACCCCAGTGCCTTGCTGGAGGGAGATTTGGATATAGGTCATAGAGAGGACAGAAAAGTCAAACAGGCAATGTCCAAGCTGGTCTCCCTCGGGGGAGGTCATGAGCTTCAAACACAGGAAATAAAATTAAGTGTGAACAACTGCAGAAGCCTCATGACACAGGAGCAGCCCGGAGCCGTGGCTGCTGCAGGGGCGACCTCTCTACCACAGCAGCGGTTTTCAACTACAGGTCCTGGCACCCAGGCCAGTCTGCAGGTGTCACAAGGCTGGAAACCCGTTCTAGACCTCAGTACAGGTCGAGCACGGGGCATGGATTTGTAACAAAGGCCCCCAATACCCAGGCAGCTTCAGAGAGAAGCCCTCGGCTTTCCCTCAGGTCCACCAAGGTCACAGCCCAGCAAAGAGCCTTATGCCTCTTCATCCTCTCTCTGATGCCAGCCTCTTTATGCATCAGAGAGACCTCACAGTCGTGGTAAGTGGAGAATCACAAGCGAATATGAGCATCTGGGGGCTCTCGGCATTTATACCTTTTGAGAGCCGGAAACTGGTTTTGTCCCACCACTGTGGCAACTCAGCATGACCACGGGCTAAATGGTCATGCTGAACCAGAAGCCTGGACAGCCACAGGACAAGAGGAAGTATCTTAGAACTTCCAACACTGTAAGCCACACAACTGGAATATGCTTAATCTCTGACATTTACCGCATGACACTGAGAAGGAACCGGATGCTTGGATCGGATGTAGGGAGATTGGAAGCAGGGAGCCCAGCACCCAAGAGTTTCCCTTGAGAGGCAGAGTCCAGCATCCCACAACCCTCTGGACCAGAAACCACCGGTGTGCGGATGCCAGGAATGGAAATATGCTTCTGGACAAACTGGTCTCAGAAGCCCTGAAATCATCCTTGTCTATGAAAGGACAAGAGGCTTGTCAGAGGCGTGTAGGCCAAAGGGGCTGCAAAGGAGCAGAGCACCACAGAAAATGCCAGCCACGTTAGGTTGGTGGGGCAGGTGCTCTGGACAAAATGCTAAGGTCCTCACCTCAGAGTTCACCGCTGGGTAAACAGTAGCAAAAGTATTGGCAGCCAGTTCCCAGAACACAGAAAGCCGATGCTGCCTACTGACCTTGTCAAAGGAGCAGCCAATATGGACCAAAGATGCCTTCAGGGGCCGGAGCGAGAACACAGCGGGTAGGACATTTGCCTTACACGCAGCCGACCGGGGTTCAATCCCCAGCATCCCATATAGTCCCCCCGAGGGACTGCCAGGAGTAATTCCTGAATGCAGAGCCAGGAGTAACCCCTGAGCATCGCCGGGTGTGATCCAAAAAGCAAAAAAAAAAAAAAAATCCCTTCAGAAGCAGCTGGCAACATCCCGAAACACACGAATGTCTGCCTATAGAGAGATACGACCTAGGGAAGTCATCAAGACAGAGGTGAAGGTGGGCCAGGGTGGAGCTCGCACCAGCTGAGCCCGAGACCAGGCTTTCAACCACAGTGAAATGCCCGCAGGATGTTTCTCCACCCTCCCCACACACTGCAGAGTCACTTGCTAGCAGGAAAATATTTGGGATTTCTGACACTCAATGCCTTTGGTATTAGCATGCCCTATGTGCCACCTTATCACGCGTTTGTCACAGAAACTAAAGCTCAGAGTCTCTGGCGGAAGCACAAAGCATCCTCCAAAGGCCGTCTCCGTCTGTGTTGTGTAAAGAAACTGGTGCTGAGAGCGCTTCTAAGACTCAAGTGCTCCTCAGTGCAAGCGCTGGACCACCTGGGAGGTGTGCACCGAGAGCCGGGGGCAAAACTCAGATCCAGAGTCTTGGGGCTCTTCCTGGCACCTCCCTGATGTAAAGAACAGGAACAATGTGTTTGAAATTCCCAAGAAAAGGCCCCAGACTGATCTGGCATGATGGGAAGCAGGAGACAGGTAGTCAGGGAAGAATGACGGGGATTAGTGTGGTGACAATTAGCCGAGTTCTGCTCTGCTTCTCTTTACAAAGAAAACTTCCCTCTGCACTTGGAATGCCATGTGACAAGAGCTATTTCCATGGCAACCACATACACATTTAGTGATGTGTCACTAAATTTGTGTGTGCACAAAGGCACATTAGGAGATTTTCTGAATGTGGTGGCAAGAGAAATAGATTTTCATAATTGCATGCTGCCCTTAAAGAAAGTTTGCCACTTGTGAGAGCCAGGGCTGTGGCAGGAGGCGCAAACTGTCTCCTCAGAGGCTCTCTCTGGGGCCGCCACCCACAAGGGCACAGACAGACAGAGGAGGGCCAAGATGGCCCTGACAGAGCGAGGAAAGAGATCCACCGCACATTTGGCCAGAGTCTGGAGAAAAGAAAGCTACCTGCAACAGGATCAGACCTGAGCCCGTCGCTTGCCCCAGGTAACCATCACCTCTGACCCCAAGCCCATAGGCCATTCCAACAAAGAGCCCAAAGCAAAGTCCCAGCACCTAGGGGCAAAGTTTCCCCCAAGAAGCAAAAAGCAATGGAAGCTGAGAACAAATCTTAAGCAGACGTCAGCAATATTGCTTTTACTTAAAAAGTCCTTCCGTGAAATCTCTCTCCCCCCCAGTGTGTGTCCTAGTTCTGTCCCGTCCTAATCACGAAACTGTGAAAGCTCCTCATGCTAAGCCTCACTCTGTAAACTGGGAATATGTTTCCTGATTACCAGATGTTTCAAGGAGACCATGAACAAATGTGGCGCATCACCCTTCAACAGGACAGTATTCATCAACAACACTCTTTCCGAGGGGCCAGTGGCGTGGCCCGTGTTCCCAAAGCCATGTGATCTGAGGAACAGAACCCGGGTGTATGTTAGACATGTGTCCTCGCCAATATACTATCTCCTCCCCTCGCCCCCTTGCTCCCACCCAGCCCCTTTTAAAGACAACACCACACAGAGCAGTCTCTGTACTTCCTTGGAACCACCTCAGCCTCAGCCACCTTTGCTCATGTGAGACTTCAAGTCCAGAGCTCTGGGCTCTCAGAGCGAACTAAGGTTCCAGAAGTGGAGAGGAAGCACCTGGCTCGGGGCTGGATCTGGGATTAGAGGTGGCGGAAGGCCCAGGGCCAGGAGGAGGAGAGCACGGTCAGCAACAGACTCAGGAAGTGAGACTCTTTTCAGCCAAGCAAGTGGGACTGCTGATGGACCTCTGTCAACATAAATAACCCTGTGAGGCATGGGGGAAAGAGCTCGGCACAGCCTCTCACCGGCTGGCGATCCAGCACGGGCCTGCTACCACAGACCAGGTGAGCACAGAGAGAAGACCCACATGCATCCGTTCTCTGACGACAAACTGGGACTGAGGCGGGCCGGAGGGTAGTACAGGGCCTAAGGTGCTTTCTCTGCACAGGGATGGCCCCGGTTCAAGCCTCAGCAGCACATCCTGGTCCCCTGTGCACTGCCAGAGTCAGGAACAGCCCCTGAGCACAACAAAGCGTGACCCTAAAATAAGTGAGTAATAGTTAAATCAGAAGACTAGAAGTGGCATGCACTGGCCGTGTCTCACACTTATTACTCAAGGGGAACAGCTGAGAAAACTCAGACTTGAAATGCTTCAATCTCTATCTAGAAAATAGTGGTTTAATAAGCAGGATGATTCAGGCAAGACAGAGAAAGCCCAAGTAGAGAGAGCTCACTCAAGGCGCTGCACGCATGCTTCATATGTGGGAGGCCTGGGTTCAAACCTGGCACTACATGCCCCTGAGTACAGAGACAGGAGCACCGCTCAAAAGGAAAAGGAAGGATGGGGAGGGGAAGAGAGAGAGAGAGAGAGAGAGAGAGAGAGAGAGAGAGAGAGAGGGAGGGGGAGGAAGGGAGGGAGGGAGAGGGAGAAACAGAGAAATACAGACAGACAGACTGGGGCTGGAGTGATAGTACTTCAGGTAAGGCATTTGCCTTGCTCACAGAAACCCGGGTTCAATCCCGGCATCCCATATGGTCACCTGAGCACTACCAGGAGCAATTCCTGAGTGTAGAGCTAGGAGTAACCCGAGCATTGCTGGTATGGCCTGAAAACTAAAATTTTAACAAATAGAGAAAGGAGAGAGAAGGAAAGAAGGAAGGGAGGAGAAAGAAAAGAAAAAGAAATTAAAAAAAGAGAAAATAAAGAAAAGTCAAGGAAACCTGGTTGTTACAAGACAAGGTCTGTCTTGGTATTGAACATTCAGGATTCTTGCTAGACACAGACCCCAGAGAAGGAGGCTGCCTTCATCCCTGCCGGCCCAGGTAGCAGAGCAGCATCTGATATCAGGAGAAACTCTGGGAGAGGCCAGGGTGACGATGCCACGACATAGTCGTCAGAGGACAGTTTCTGTCGGAGCTTTGCCAAATGACCTTTCCCCAGAGGGCAGGGGCGTGGTGTCAAGAGAAGCTCAGGCTGCAGGCGGGCGGGCAACGGGTGGTGTCTATCTGCTGTCTATCTGGCCTCTGCTTGCCTGAGGTCCCGGGAGGCTTCAGAGGCATCTTCACCACTCCACAGTGCCTTCCTTTCTTGGCAGCAATAAAATATAACTGCCCCCCTGCATTGCCCGATTCCTCTCGCCGAAGAAGCCGTGGGCCTGTGAGTAAAGTGAGGGGCTACACGCAGACCCCCTTTCCAGAAGGGAGGGGACGCGATGACTCTGCATGCTCAGCCAGGGCGGGGAGAAGCCACAGGGCCGGGCCCACTGCACCGGGCCAGCCACATGCCACCCTCAGGCTGGCTCCTGCACCCAAGGGGGAGTCAAAAAGCTGAGAGCTCTGGGCAGCCAGCTCCTGCTGGCAGAGCTGCCATCTGAAATGAAGGGGAGAAACAGACTCTAGCCCACTGTGCCAGCAAGGAAGGGACGGCTAGCCACAGGCCACTGGAAGAGAGTGGGCACTGGGGCCGCAGGCCTGTGTGAGGCTGAGGGGAGTGGACAGGGGCCAGCGGGCAGCCAGGTGCCACTGGGGCGGAGGAAGAAGAGGCTGGACATGCTCTCTCAGTCCCTCGCCTCCTCTCTCTTCCTCGGTCCCAAAGCTCTGGTTCAGTGAAGCACTGACGCCCTGAAGGCCTGAGTCTGTCGGTTCAGGTTTTCCCTGACCGGCTCCGCACTCCAGCCGGCAACCCTGCCACTCCAGGCATTTTCCAGGTCATCATCCCAAACCCAGATTTCCAACCACCTAGATTTCACAAGCCTACCGTTTGTTTGTCTGTCTGTTTGTTTGTTTTTTATCAGTCCTAGAATTCGACTCCTCCCGCCCCTTTCAGGAGTTCTCATAGTCCCTACTTCCTGATCTGAGGAACGCTTTCAGGTAGAAAACTTGACCATTCCAAACTTCACCTCCCATGTCCACATATATGACATGCACATCTCCTACATGGAAGTTCCTGCCATCAGAAAGTCTTCTTTCTACCCCTGGTCCTCCCTACATCGGCCTAAAATGACAATCTTTCCCCCACGCTGACACCAGATCAGTGTGACTCCCCAGTCGCCCCTCCGGCAACGCCAGGGGCTGACAACTGTGGATGCTCCACGGCAGCCTGAGTACGAGGTTCTCTGCACTGGGACAGAGGCCTCTGTCTTTACATCCTCAGCCTCTAAGGCACTGCCAGGCGTGTAACGACAAGGTAAGTTCCCAGGGAAAGCCGAACTGGAACAACGCAGATAAGCAGCAGGTAGTTAATATTCCTCTCACTGCATATCAGTTCAACTACACTATTTTATAAGGTCCGTTTGGACCTGTTTGACAACTATATTTCCAACACAAATCAGCTTTGCAAAGTCCAGCATTCTAAAGGCAGTTTCAAGAACAAAACAATAGGAGGAGGGGGAAAACAACAAGAACCACCACCAGCAGCAGCACCCTAGAAAGAGGTGGCCCTCTGGACAGTGGCAGGGTGATGGCTGGAAAAGCCCCAGACCCTCTCCAGCCAAAGGAACGGCATCCAGCCTGGAGAACTGGCAGAGATGGACCCATGCAGAAATGCCTCGGCATCTAATTAACCATTTTAGACTCCACTGCACACAAGAAGGAAACCTACATCCCCCACGGAACCCTGACAAATGAGTCGTTTCCAACCAATCTATCACCATAGCATCTGGGTACCTCAGGAAGATGAAAATAAGACCAATACATAAATGAAAACCAATATACAAACAATCATCTCCCCACATAAGCCTCCAGGAAGCCGCAGCCTCAACCATCTGCCAAGCCCCAGCCTCGTCACCGCTTCCTGCAGTCGGAGGCCTCTGAGTAAGCACGGTTTAATAGAAGATTTAACGACAGGAGGAAATCTCTTCTCTCGAGTCTGACTCTCCAATAAGGCTCCTACGCGAAACGTCCAGCCCTTGAAGCTGGAATGAAGTCTGGGAGAAGCAGGACTTGTTTTATATGCCACATCAGCCAAAGAATTTGCTAGAAATAGTTGAGACAGATTGAAGGAAGACCGCCACTTGGCAAAGTCTGAGGATCCAAAGGTTTCTCACATGGAAACCGCTCCCGCGGGGACTGTCAGTGAGCCGCAGGGAGGACACATGCTAATCTACTGCCTCTTCTCACCTCCTGCCGCTTCCAAGAGAGGTGGCCGGGAGAGACTAGATCTGCTCAGCCCCGGACACAGTCACATCTGGCACCGGGAGGGCAGAGACAGGAAACTGCAAATGCTGCTGCTGCCCGTCCAGCCCCCTCCCTCCTTTCTCCTTAGCGTGTTAGTCCACTGTCAAGCCCAGACAACAGGGGAAGGCTGCTCTGTTAGCTAGGAAGCAGCAGAGGCAGCCACAGGAGGAAAAGCGATGGCCTTTTGGGAAATCTGTCTAAGCAGGCAAATGTTTTCGTTTCAGATGTTTATGACCTGTCTGCTTTCCCAAAAAATACGATTTAGGGGGGAACAGGTAAATATTTAGACAGCTAGCCGATGCCTCCTCTCTGTATCCAGAGGTGTGGAAAAGTGATTCTGACATGTGACAATAGGAACCTATAAGACTCTCCCAGTCCAGGAGGGCATCTTTGCTTTCAGTTCACAGAGCCTCTGTGTATAACTGGGGCTCAGTTAACCGGCTGTGATTTTTTTTTTTTTTTTTGCTTTTTTGGGTCACACCCGGCAATGCTCAGGTGTTTCTCCTGGCTCTGCACTCAGGAATCACCCCTGGCGGTGCTCAGGGGACCATATGGGATGCCGGGGATCGAACCCGGGCCGGCATGGGCCAGCCGCATGCAAGGCAAACGCCCTACCCGCTGAGCTATCACTCCAGCCCCAAGCTGTGATTTTTTGTTTCTGAAAGTTTGAATAAATTCATGGTTTCCCTTGATCATGTTAATCACATATGCCCTTAATCCTAGAAAACAGAGTTTCCACTGACTTTATTCCCCAGCTCATTTCTAACATATCCAATCTTTATTAGATATAGAAATTTTCCAGCCTCTTCTAGAAGTGGGTAAAAAGAAGTGCAGCCAGGAGAGAGATGCAGCTGAGAAGACGAAACCGCCGTGGGTCTGTTCTAGCGTGGCTCCACATCGGAACCACCTGGGAGGTCGTGGCGGCTCCCAGTGCTCAGGCGGCTCCCAGCCAATTAAACGCAAACCTCAGAGGGAGGAACCCGGCATTTACTCAAACCCCCGAGCCAGTAAGTCTCTCAACATTAGCAACAGGGGCCACTTCCAACTTTTCCCTTCAGTGCCCACTCTCCATCCTACCAGCTAGCCCCTGCGTCATACAATGCGCTCCCCCTGGCCGGACTCTTTTATGGGATTTTCACCTGTAGCCCCTTGGAATATCCAGGGGTCACACAGGGGGATTATATCCTCAATCAGCCCCACTCCCGGAGAAAGGCTGTTCTAGGCCATTACAGGCTGCATTATGCAAAGTGGTGTTGAACTCAAGCCACTTTGCACACACTCAGCTCCTGAAACAGTCCCCTCCCATCCTGAGACCAGTTCTTCTGAAGACCAAACAACACTGAAAATTTCTACTTAGCCCATCATAGAGTGAAAACGCTTTCTCTGAATTAATCCCTATGAGGCCTCAGGTGGTGCCAACAGAAAGAAGCAAGGAGTCAGGAGGCGGCGTAAGTGGATGCATCGCCATCTGAGCTGCTGGGCTTTTCGAGGTCTTTATTCTTTCGGCTAGGAAGCAGGATTATCATTCCATGCCGTGTGCCACAGGCTGCTAGTGGGGATCTGCTAAATCCTTGTCAGGGTGCCAGAGCCCTGCTAAGAAAATCTCACATGCAAGGAAGCTTTGATGTGATGTGTCCAGGAAGAGGGTGGGCATCATCCGGCCAGAGCCCCCACTCCCTGAGAGCTGATCTCCTGAGCATTTAGAAGACCATGCACAGTACCGAGGTCCAGAGAGTCGGAAACCAAGAATGCCAAATCCCAGGGCAAGCAAACTGGAATTTGCAACCAATGAATTCTGACCCCAGTGGGGCCAAGTTTCGAACACTTTATCCAGAACAGAGAGAATTTACTTATGTGTTCATCTAATCCAGGGCCTAATCACAGGAAATGTTTCATGTTGTCTGACTCCCTCAGCCCTATCTGAATCGATGCTACAATGGTACCATTCCTAGTTACCTGAAGATCAATAAGCAGACACAGAGCACTGAGCAGAAGTGAGGCCAGAGCACCACCCTGCCTCTAAGAGGGCATCACAGCCAAGTGTCTGCCCCTTCCATAGTCACACACCCTGAAAGTTGGCCTCTGGAAACTGCCAGGGCAGTCTAGAGATGGGGCTGCTCTTTCTCTGCCCAAACAGGAAGCTTTCTCTATCAAGCACCACCCAATACCGGGGGTAGCAGAGTTCATTATATTTTACAGATTGTTCTTTCTTTTTCTTTCTTTCCCTTTTTTTTTTTCCTTTTTGGGTCACACCCAGCGATGTTCAGGGGTTACTCCTGGCTCTTTGCTCAGGAATTACTATATCAAATACCAGAGACTAAACCGGGTCAGCCGTGTGCAAGGCAACGCCCTACCCACTGTGCTATTGCTCGGCTCCAATACAGATCATTCTTTAAAATGTCTACTCTGGGGCTCGAGTAATAACACAGCGCAGCTTACATATGGCCAACCCGATCCTGGGCATTCCATGGGGTCCCCCAAGCACCGCCAGGAGTAACCCCTGAGCCATGCTGGGTGTGACCCAAAAAAAAAAAAAAAACTACTTCTGAAGGCAAGAAACAAGCCTTCTTTTCCCAGAGCTTCTTTTTTTTTTGGGGAGGGCACATCTGGTTGTGCTCACTCCTGGCTCTGTGCTTAAGGATCACTGCTGGAGGGGCTTAGGGGACCATATGTGGTGCTGGGGATCGAACCTGGGTGAGCCACATGCAAGGCAAGAGCCCTATCCACTGTACTGTCACTCTTGCCACTGGTTCTTATAATTAAAAACCGACTACTCCAGAGCTCTGGAAGTAGACAGATAAGGAAGATAGGTTCTGAGAGTTAAAAAAGGGGAAGAATGCTGCTGATTTAGGTCAAGAACACAAATACACACACACACAAAAGAGACAAATGCAGAAAATCAAACAAAATGTCTTCCCAGGGGAAGTGTTGATTTGGAAACGTTCAGGTTTAACCTCTTAAGAGCTCAGTCCAGGAATGAAAATGGGGAAAGGGATCTTAAAGAAGAGATACAGGGCCGGGCGATAGCCCAGCGGGTAGGGCGTTTGCCTTGCACGCGGCCGGCCCATGCCGGCCTGGGTTCGATCCCCAGCATCCCATATGGTCCCCGAGCACCACCAGGAGTGATTCCTGAGTGCAGAGCCAGGAGAAACCCCTGAGCATTGCGGGTGTGAACCAAAAAAAGAAAAAAAAAAGAGATACAGCTCTCACCCACCATTCCTGCCCACCCTAATGAGCCGGCCAAGCTAACAGGCTTTACAATAAGCTACTGCTTTCACTTTATATTGAACTTCCCTGAATGAGACAAGAGCTCAGGTCTCACAGGTTGTACCTTGGGAGTGCGTCAGCCACAGGAATCTTGAGCCAAAATACCTGTAATCTGGCCTATGTGACAGTTCTTGTTTTTTCATAATTTGTTCTTTTTTGACTCCCTTCCCACTACATTGCTTTTTGCGTAGGTGCCAGGATGAACCCCCAAAGCCTCCTACATGCAAAGCACGTGTTCTACCCCTGAGATAGTCCCCACTTCCAGACCCCATTAAGCAGCAATTTACAAACCAAATGTAAGAAGTGGTCAGGGGCTGAGGATGTAGCTCAGTGGTAGAGCACTTACATAGAAGGCCCTCGTTTCAAAAAATATTAATAAAAACCCTGATAAATAGTGATCATTAGACTTAAGGAAAGAGCCCAGAGAAAATACTTGACAGCTTAAAAAACCCAGAAAGTAATGCTAATGAAGACTGTTGGAACATCACAATAAATATTCCTTCTAACAACTAAAAACAGATGAGCAAAAATGCACAAATAATTTAAAAAGATATGAATCGGAAATTAGGAGCCCTTCTGAGAACTGTTATCTCTATTCAGTTTCAACACAAAAGTATATTTCAAGCATTTAGTACCAATTTCCTAAAATAAATAGAATCTCTAAAGAGAAAAAAAACTACTTAAAATATATAAATTAAAGTCTGTGCATTGGGGCCGGAGTGATAGCCCAGCGGGTAGGGCGTTTGCCTTACCCGCGGCCGGCCTGTGCCGCCCGGGTTCAATCCCGGCGTCCCATATGGTCCCCTGAGCACCGCCAGGGAGTAATTCCCCAGTGCAGAGCCAGGAGTAACCCCTGAGCATTGCGGGTGTGACCCAAAAAGAAAAAACAAACAAACAAACAAATAAAGTCTGTGCATTTTCCCCCTGGCTTTTAGGGCACACTCGGTGGTGCTCAAGACTGACTCCTGCCTCCGTGCTCAGGGACCCTCCCTGCAGGCCTCAGGGACAATACATTTTGTTGGGGATTTAACTTGGGCTGTCTGCGTTCAAGGCAAGCCCTTTACCCACTGTACTCTCTCTAGCCCCCCAAGCTTTCCAAACTTGATGGAGAAAAAACCCCAAAACACAACAAGTTTAACAAAATTAAATATATATATATATATGCATATATATATGTGTATATATATATATATATATATATATATATATATATAAGAAATAGGGGCCAGAGCAACAGCACAGCAAGTAGGGAGTTTGCCTTGCGCGTGGCGGCTGACCCAGGTTCAATTCCAGTTCATCTCATATGGGTCCCTGAGCACCGCCAGGAGTAATTTCTGAGCACAGATCCAGGAGCAACTCCTGAACTAAAAAATATTTTGCCAGATGTGACCCCAAAAAAAAAGCAAATCACTTCACTTGATCACTTGACATTCCGTTATTTGCTCGATTTGCTCGAGCAGGCGCCAGTAATATTTTCATTTGACCCTATCATGTGCCAGTGTAGCCCAATGGCTTCTGGTTGCTTCAGGAATACAAAGAGCCTCAAACCGTTCGTTCAGGATCTTGACGAAGAAGTCTGACTATCTTGTAGGTGGGCAGCCACGTGATCTTTGACATCCCTTGGGATCCAGTCAGTGATGGCTCTAGTCCAGCAGTCATCTCCAAATCACATTACATGTCCAGCCCATCTGATTTTCGATGCCTTGGCAAACGAGACAGCGTCCCTGACTCTGGAACAGCGATGGAGGTCGGAGCTCTGGATTCCTTCTTTCACTTGAGAATATTTATTATTGTTGTGTATGTGTGTGTGTATTATTATTATTATTATTATTATTATATTATTATTATAATAATAATAGTAAGTAATGATGCCCTAAAAAAAATCCCCACACCTAGGCATATCATAGTCAAATTGCTGAAAACTAATTATAAAGAGAAAATATTAACAGTATCCAAAGTAAAGGGAAAAACATTTTTCAGGAGAACAAATGTTTAACTAACCTCTTATCAGAAAACAACAAACTATACAAAAGTGAGTATTCCATGTAGCAAGATAAAACAAAAATCACCTTACAATTATATTTCCAGCAATCATATCAGCAAAATAGGCACACTCTATCATATAAACAAGAACTACAAGAATGTTTCACTATCCTAGTTACACTACAAGAAGTGTTAAAAGGAAGTTTGTTTTTCAGGATGAAGAAAAAATGATGTCAGACAGAAACTCAGACATAACAAGGAGAAAAAAAATTTTGAAAAACAGCATAAATGGCAAGTATGTGAGCAAATAAGCTGACTGATTTGTTAAGAAAAGCAATTCCTTGGGCCGGAGGGATAGCCCCGCGGTAGGACATTTGCCTTGCATGTGGCCAACCCAGGTTCGATCCCGGCATCCCGTATGGTCCCCCGAGCACCACCAGGGAGTAATTCCTGAGTGCAGAGCCAGGAGAAACCCCTGAGCATTGCCGGTGTGACCCCAAAAAGCAAAATAAATAAATAAATAAATAAATAGATAGATAGATAGATAGATAGATAAATAGATAGAGAGAGATAGATAGATAGATAGATAGAGAGAGAGAGAGAGAGAGAGAGAGAGAGAGATAACTAAATAAATGAATAGGGGCCGGAGTGATAGCCCAGCGGGTAAGGCGTTTGCCTTGCATGCGGCGGCCTGTGTTGGCCTGGGTTCGATCCCGGCATCCCATATGGTCCCCTGAGCACCGCCAGGAGTAATTCCTGAGTGCAGAGCCAGGAGTAACCCCTGAGCATTGCGGGTGTGACCCAAAAAAGGCAAATAAATGAATGAATGAAGGAATGAATGAATGAATGAATGAATGCATGGATAAATAAATAGACAGATAGATAAATAGATGAATGAACGAATACATAAATAAAAAAGAAAAGCAACTCCTTGTCATAAGACAGTACAGGGGTTAAGGTCCTTGCCTTACAACCTGCTGAACCTAGTTCAAATCCCTGTCAGCACATACGGCCCAGAGCAGGGAGCAGCTCCTAAGCACTCCTAGGTGTGGCCCAGGTTCAATCCTTAGTCCCACATGTTCTAGGGATTGATCATTACAGAGCTGGAATAAAATCCTAAAATCAAATCTATTACCAAAAAAGAGAAATCGAGAATTTAGAAATAATTATATTCCAATAAAACCCACAACTTCGATGAATTAAATTCCTTGAAAGCAAGATGAATAAAACTTACCTAAGATATACAGAAGGGAGGTGGTGAGACAGAACAGAGGGCAGGGCGCTTGCATTGCATATCACTAACCTAGATTTGATTCCCAGCACCACATACAGCACCCTGAGCCTTGCCAGGAGTGAGCCAGGAGTGATGATCCCTGAGCGCAGAGCAAGGAGTAGGCCTGAGCACCACCAGATATAGTCCAGAAACAAAATTCACAGAACATTAAAAAATGCAAAAATATTCTATATTATTAAATTAACTCATCATTAAAAACTTCACACACACACACACACACACACACACAACAACAAATAAAACCCAAAGGCTTCACGTGAGTCCTAGCACATTAAGAAAGAGGGGCTGTGGGCGGAGCGACAGCACAGCAGGGAGTGAGTTTGCCCTGCACGCGCTGGCCTGGGTTCCATCCCCGGCATCCCATATGGTCCCCCAAGCACCGCCAGGAGTAATTCCTGAGTGCAGAGCCAGAGCAACACCTGAGGGTTACCAGGTGTGACCCGAAAAGCAAAAAATAAAAGAAAGAGAAAGTGGGCCAGAGAGTATGAGTTAGGTTGCCTTGCATGTAGACAACCCACATTTGATCCTAGTACTACATATGGTTCGTAAGCACCTCCTGGTGTGACCCATAAACAAACTTGTTTGCGTATCACAAACTTTTCCAGAAGACAGAACCTTTTCTCAGTTCATTTTATAAAACAACATGATTTTCCACCAAAAACCAAAGGAAAAACTATAGACCAACATCCCTCAGAAAATAAAGACGCATATTTTTTTCCTTTCAGGGGAGGAGGCAGAGGGCCTCCCAAACCAGTCCTCAGTAGATGTGGGGCCCCACCAGTGATTCTATGCCAACTGTGCCCATCTAATTCAGTGCGAGTGCTTAAGAGGCGAAGCAGTGCCAGGGACTAGGACCAGTGCTGGGGACCTCCCGGGCTAAAACCAGTGATGCTTGGGAGACCATGAGGTGCCAGGAATCAACCCTGGGCTGGGCACATGCTAGGCACACACCCTAAATACTGTACTATCTCCAGGCTGCTAGATGCATGATTCTTGACAAAATATTAGAAATCAATTGCAAGTTCCTGTGCCTTTAAAAAAAAAAGAATCAAAACCGAGCCGGGGAGGAAGCACAAAAGGCTAGAGCCCATGCCGGACATGAGCGATCCAGACTGAGTGCCAGGCTCACGCAGTCACCAGGCACTATAAGAGTAGCCCTGGTGGCCCGCACACTGCAGGTCTGAGCACTGACCATCAACTAACATCGCACGACATCACTCGGCAGTCCCAGCTCCCTCCCACAACCAACATAAAGGGACCCCCCCACCCCACCCCACAAGAGCAGAACCAAAAATATACTACCTTGGCCAACAACTGACTCCTGGCTCTGCACTCAGGAATTACTCCTGGCACTGCCCCGGACCATTTGGGATGCCGGGATCGAACCCAGGTCAGCTGCGTGCAAGGCAAATGCCATACCTGCTGTGCTATCACTCTGGCCCCAACAAAGCCTGTTCTTTGTTGACTGCAGGTACACATAACTGTAACTATTTTTTATTAAAAAATAAACCACCTTGTTCATGACCTGCACTCCTGTTCCATGCACGACCCCTTTCTTTCAAACACATACTAGTCCCCCAATTTGCCTGATGTAAACCTGGATCCTGTCCATCATTCTCTTACTAGGCTCCCTAAGCTGTTAGTGACAGCAAGGCACAGAGAGGACTTCCTAAGGTTCCCCACCTTGCCTAGTGCAAGCTCAGCTCAGGACGTGAAGACATGTGCCTTCCTCCACCAGTCCCGGTGTCCACCTGGTTACTAAGCAGCCTCCCTCTACGGGGCTTTCCAATCTGCAAGCCTGATTTATTTTTTCCAATAAGAGAAAAGATGTAAATCCCTTTGAGCAAAGTATGCCTGATATATATCACGATATTTATTTTTGGTGGAGTAATGGATCAGTCTTTGGGGAAACCTGGAGAAAAGACATTTCTTGAGCTTGAATGTAAATCAGTCACTCTGAAAACCACAAGGGAATCTATATTCGCACCCCACCCCACCCCCCTGCCAAAATATACTGTGAAATAAACAACAGACTTTTAAAAGTCATTGTACTGACTTGCTCGTCAAGCCTGTGCTCTCCCTCGAACACTTATCTCGCTTGCTACTGTCTGTTTCTTTGCTTATTTCCACTCTGGAGAAGCTCGTGCTCTTGAACACATATTCTCCCTCTTTTTTCTCTTCTCACATCTTTCTAAGCAAGTTTCGGTCAATAAAAAATACTGTGCTTCGCTTTGAAAAAAAAAAAAGTAATTGTACTATTTGTTTCTAGACCTAACAGCAAAGACAACCCTGGTTAAGGATGTGAGACTTTGGAAACAATATTCCTGAATGCTTGCTCTTGATTTCTCCGAATGATGGAGCAACTCAAAATAAAAGTAGCTGCAGGTGTTGGTTGGTGCACCTGGCGGGGACGCGTGTAAGCACTATTCTACTTGCAGCACTCAGTTCTGAGGAAGAAGAAAGAGGTGTAGACGGGTTCAGGATGTCACAGTCTCCCCTGGGACCTGTCCAGTTATTACAGGCCTGTCTTCATATCTATAGAAAAATGACTCACAGAGCAGGACAAGAGTGAAACTAAAAGGACAGGGGCGGGAGATGGTGGGGGGGGGCAGAAAATCTTCAATGGAGCTGCAACTTAAGCAGAGCTCTTAGAAGGAAAGCTATTTAAAATCTGAGGCACTCTTAATATTAATTATCCCGAACATCTCATCGGCTCAGATTCACATGCTACAAAGAACACAAAGCCTTTTAATTTCCCTACCTATTCCAGGCTCTAGCAATGATAAATCAGATATACAGAGAAACCACACATGACTAACGAACCAGCCCACTAATGGCGAGCAAAGATCATTTGCCAAGATGACTTATTCAGACATAGTCACAAATCATAACGAAGAATGTCCTGGAGGCTTGACCCAGCAGGCACAGAGAGCAAGGGCTGGGGCATTAAGCACTCCTTGCCAAGTCACAGGTACCTCAGGACAACTCTTGCGTCCTCAGATGCCTACTATTCAGTAGTCTCTACTCAGGCGCCCACTGGAGCCCACTTCCTTCAACGTAGACACACACTTGGAAAATTATTGCAAATTCTGAAAGGCCTGATGGAAGCCGGGAGATAGTGCTATGAGCTGGAGCACATTTTTTTTTTTTTTTTGCTTTTTGGGGTCACACCGGCGACGCTCAGGGGTTACTCCTGGCTCTGCACTCAGGAATTATTCCCTGGCGGTGCTCAGGGGACCATATGGGATGCCGGGGATCGAACCCGGGTCGGCGCGTGCAAGGCAAAGGCCCTACCCACTGGGCTATCGCTCCGGCCCTGGAGCGCATTCTTCCTAAGGAGGACTTGATCACTGCCACCACATAGTGCCCCCGAGCACTGAGCCTGGAGTCGCCCCCTGAGCACCTGTGTGGCCCACAAAAGCAAAAAATAAATAAATAAAAGGCCTCTTGGAGATCACCTTGCTGCTAAGCCTCCAACCTTATGGGTTCAGGAGCTGGAGCAATAGCACAGCAGGTACAGTGCCTGCCCTGCACACAGCCAACTGGGGCTCAATCCCCAGCACCCCATATGGTCTCCCAACCCCAACCAGGAGAGATTCCTGAGTGCAGAGCCAGGAGTAAGCCCTGAGCACTGTCGGGCGTAGCCCCCAAACAAAACAAACTTTATGGTGCAGAGTCATAATTTCTGGAAGTTTCTGTTACTAGCAACAGCTAAATCTTTATTGTAGCCATTCATTCTGGCCCCTGAGCACCAACTAGGTGTCAGATCTTCAAAGTGCTTAGGTGGATCAGGAAACAAAACAGCAACCAAATGGGACTGAGGGCAAGAGAATGCCAGTCTAAATGCCAGTCTTGATATTTTTCCATGATAACATCCCCAGAGATGGACTGGAATTTTCCCCTGGCATCACCCAGACTCAAACCCAGAAGTGCATTAAAAGCCTGGGCAGAGGGGATGGAACTGGGGTGAAATTCAATACAGGTCCTTCCTGTGGGCTAGGGGTAGCCCCTCTCAGCACTGTGTTCTCCTGGCCCACACTCCTCCTTCCCTTCAACAAAAGCCTCTTCACTGCAGGATTGCCGGAGGTTCTTCAGATCAGCAACCAGCCACCATCAGAAGGACCCAGGAGAGTCCAGGAACCCTTTCACTGGGCTGTAACCCTGAGGAGTTAAACACTCCCAACTCTCATCAGGAGTGAGAAAAGGCTGATGAATTTCAATGCTTAAGAAACCCACCTATGGCCCAGGTCCCTATAATAATGATAATAGCTTCCTCTATTATCACCCTATCTGAAAGGCAAGGCTGTTAACGAGCCATTTTCCATTCTTTAAGGTGGTCAACACCTTTACTCTTTATGGTCACAAGCTGAGGTGCTGTCATTGTTCAATTCCACTGCTAAAGTTCAATACCTTGGCAGGAATGATTGACTTAGTCAAGGATATGAATGAATAGTATCTACAGTTGTGCCAGTGATACAAAAGCATCACCTCTGCCACCAACAGCACACCACAGTCCCTTCCCACCACATGGGGAAGGCTGATTGCCCGGGAGCCACTGATCTCACGAGCCTTGCTTCAGAGCTGGACCAGAAGCAATAGCAGCCTCTCTGACACTCCCTCAACCCATTGTCTTTATTGTATTGATTTTTCAACAGGGACCACGCCCAGTGGTGCAGGAAGGAGGGGCAGGAGACTGGGCCCAGAAGCGTTGGCCTGAGGGTCTGGCTTTCTGATCAGTGATGCTGATACAGGAAGAATCAAAACTGCAGGCTCAGATACTCATGAACTCTTTTATAGTTACTTTCTGCTTTAAAAATGTTCTTTTGTAAAGGCAATATTTATTCAAGGGTTCTGGAACATTATATGACTGTAACCCAATCATGAACAACTCTATAACTGTGTGTCTCACTGTGATTCAATTAAAAAATAAATAATTTTTTAATGTTCTCTTGTAATGCACCGTTGATCTAAATCACCACCCTGTGATGCAGGGTGGTGATTTAGCTGGGAGCAGTAACAGGCTGCTGGGCAGCGGCCTCTGAGTGACCCATGCTAGAGGCCGCGCACAGTGAGTAGGCCAGAGACCTAAGTCATGATTCGGAACAGAACGGAAGGACCCAGACCAACCTGCTACCTAGGTGGGAAGGGGATCAAGGCCCTGAGACGATTAGATTAGTAAGTGTCTAAATGGGACTAAAACAATGTATCCACCATGAAATTCCTACCAACAAGGACCCCCGAGTTGTGTCCCTCCTGCCTCAATGTACCTCCCTCAGTGTGTTGTCACCAAGCAACCAATCAAGAAAGCTCCTTCTTTGTTGTTCTCCCGTGTACCACGAATGAGCTACACTGCCAGGCATCTTCCTACTTAAAGCATGCTGCACCTCTGCTCGGGGCACACTGTCAGGTCACTGCCTCACGGCAGTCTGTCTTGACACTAACAATGAAGTCTCCTGGCTTTCTCCACTAAAGATGTTCTAAGTGTCACTGATTAAGTGAATTCCATTAATAGTGCTAGAACCCAGAAGTGCACAGAGACCACGAGGTCACACCCAGTCGGGCTCAGAGCACTTGGTGCCGGGTTTGAATTCAGGGCTTCATATATGCCAGGCATGTGTGCTACCATTTGATCCATTTGACTGGCCCTATCAACCCATTTTGAAGAAGGAAAAATAAGGTCTGTGAAGGAGAAAAGTGGTTTGCTCAAAGTTAGGGAGCGCTGAGCTGAGATTTGAATCTCTCTCTTTCCTTTTTGGCAGTGCTCAGGGCCATGTCCTGGTTTGATGCTCAGGGTCACTTCTGGTGGTACTATGTTCTCTGGGTTTTGTCTCTCCGCCACAGTTTCTGTGTGTGTGTGTGTGTGTGTGTGTGTGTGTGTGTGTGTGCGTGCGTAATCAAGGAAAGTGCTCTACTATTAATCCACATGCCCAGGCCCCTGGGCCCAATTTTTTTTTCTTTTTTGGGTCACACCCAGCGACACTCAAGGGGTTACTCCTGGCTCTGTACTCAGGAATTACTCCTGGCAGTGCTCGGGGGCCATATGGGATGCCGGGATCGAACCCGGGCCGGCAGCTGGCTGGCTGTGGCAAGGCAAATGCCCTACCACTGGGCCATCGCTCCGACCCCCGGACCAAAATATAGAAGGAGAAAAGAACCAGTCTAGTGACATATTGTTTCCTGAGGCTTGTACACCCAGAACATGCAGTTTCAACTGATCTTATCAACAGACCTTGTGCCCGTGGCCATCACTCAAAGGAGAATGTCCATGAATAGATTTCGTTGATCTGGAGCCCGTGGGTGTCCAGTCTCCGTTTACTCCCATTTATTACCCATCTGACTCTTGATGTTCCTTGCACTTTAAAAACCTCATCTTATAAGAACACAGCTCTTTTTATCTGATGCTAGCTCCCCTCTGCTCCTGGGATCTAATCAATCCGTGTCTAGAAATAAACAAGCCGGAGAAGGAAGCAAAGGTTCCTTCTATGAAAACAGGCACCTTTCTAAAATGACCTCCCCCCTGCGCCAGACACAGAGTGACGTCTTAATGAACAGAAAATAAAGATGACCTCCAGTATCACTCGCTTGCCCACCTCCTAGGGGATCAGAAGGAAGGTCGCCACCGAGAGCTAAGCCCAAGCTGCTGCCTCGTGTGTGTTCAATCCGGCAGGGGGTGGTCACAAGTAAAGAGCCTGAGGAAACACTAAGATTCCAAACCTAATAGCTGCTGTATTCTAGCCCCCTCCACTCTGAGGAGCTAAACTTCCTCAAGACAACAGGGAGAAAACTTGGTGATCGCTAACTGCAGGTATACATGCAAACAGGCCTGCGGTCACTATCAAGGGCACCTGAGAACCAGACAGAAAGATCCAGATACCTGGCAACCCACAGGCCCCCCCATGCTATTTTACCCCCCCAGCCTCTTCTCACCTCCCACAACCCGAAGCCTTTGTAGCAAGTCCCCACCACCAGCCTCCACTGACTGTTGCTGTTGAGGGGCAGAACTGAGTCCCTCCACTAACGAGCCCACTCTTCCTCCCATGGCCCCAGGCTCCCAGAAATGGAACACATATTAGCAATTTGGGGGTTGGCTGAGGGGGCCCAGGGTAGAAGAAACCTCGAAACCGCTGGGGAGCACCTGCAGATGGACGGAACCTCACTGGCCTGGCCTGGGAACACGTTTCCTTTCTTCCAACAAACCTGCTTGCAGCCTGACTCTCCCTTTGGTGTCTGTTCTTCCTCGCCATAAGCCGCTCCCAGACCTTTCAGCTATGAATGCAGTGTGGGGAGGGCCCTCTTCTGCTTCTTTCTTATTTTGGCTTTTGGCCCGCACCAGACAGTGATCAAGGGGTACTTTTGGCTCAGCAGTTGCTCCTGGGGGCATGTGATGGCAGAGACGGAAGCTGGGGCTTCAGCAAACCCAGTAACGAAGCTCGGCCCCCGAGTCCTCTCTCTAGACCCAGGAGTCCCTTCCCTGAAGAGGACAGTAGCATATTCTTGCTCCTTCGGAGACCCTTTTGGAACTGAATGGTAGCTCTGGAAATGCCCTACAACCTGTGCGCGCAGTTGATCTCTAACATCACTGGGTATGGGGAAGGGGTCACTGCTCTCTAAAGAGGTTCTGAAAAGGCAGAAAGATCTAAGTAAGGGTACTCAGAAGCAGATTTGAGAAATGGGGCCACTACGGGAGCTCAAGCTGCTATTCAGCAACGCAGTTCCCTAACCAATAACCAAAACAGGGGAAATTAAGCTACTTCTTAGCTATCACCGTATCTAATTAACCTTTCTAATTTCAATAAAAATTTGGAAACTAAGAACACATACACACACACACGCACACACACACACAGCAAGGACTCATCTTGTGGCTGCCTATGCTGACGTCACAAAATGTCCTGTGACTGCTAGCTAAGACACTAGCAATCCTAACAGAGTTTACTGTGGAAGGGCCGAGTAACAGCAGAGATACGGCTTAGAGTCAGGCCTTAGGAGAACCGATAATCCAGCCAGAGGCTCTGCATAGGTCTTGGGAGGGCAGTAGCTGCTCTCTAGTGCTGCTCAACACTGGAAACCAGGTCAGACCTGCCCCTCACTTGCAGCAAATCCAGAAGTCTAGACCGAAGCATCCCCTTCCTCTGGATCCGTAGGGACAAGCTGCAGGGGGAGCATCCCCTCTTTTCTAGGGAGCAGCCCTTGGCCCTGGCCCACAGCTTGCCCACAGCCCCCCTCGTGGCCCAGGGGCTGCCACTGCACGGGGGGCAGAACCTTCAGACAGAAGGTTCTAACAAGGGTCTAGGAATATCTGCCTCCGTCTGAGTGGTGACTTGATCATATCCTCAAACCATGGCAAGATGGCATTTGCTTTAGTTCCTTAAACACGGACTCCAAAGTTATCCTTCTAAACCCCTCTCTGGTACAAGTCCTAGGGAACAAGTCCAAGACCTGCTTCTTAAGTCAATAACCTCAGAGCTTCTGTAACTTTACAGCGGTCTTATTGATTGTTCCTTCCTGCATCATATACAATTATAAACAATTGTTTCCAAGCTCAATAGACACAGCAAGAACCACAACTACCTCCGGTTTGTAGGTTGCTAGTCAGATCACAAAAAACAAACACTTGCAAGACATCAAATCCACACCAAAACCTAGAATTCCAGGTAGCAAGGCTCCGGGGGTTTAGAGGGAGTCCAGACTTAAGGACGCAAAGAATGTGGGCCTTGGCTCTGAGCAAGTCCATTCACGAACCTGAACTCCACTAGGTGACTCCACAAAAGGACAGAGACCACCTGGGCTGGGGACTGGAAAACTCAGTCTGGTCTAGCTACCGGCTGTCCAGGGTGGGGATAAGAAACCGAACGCAGAGGTGGAAAAGTGCGCAGTTGGGAGCAAAGGGATCAGGTTTGGGAGGAGAAAGGGGGAGACCTAGTCTCGGAGGCCTACAGCCCACCCAAGAACCCCGAGTGGAGCCAGAGAAAGGGACAGGAACCCAGGGCGGACAGCGCGGGGACGTCCTTACCTCCCTGATCTTCGCCCCGCTGGCTTCCAACTAGGCTCTGGGGCTCTTGGCTCTCACCGGCCTTGGTCCCCAGGACCGGGTGTCGGAGGCGGCCCCGGAACGCGTTGAAATCAAAGCTAAAGGGGACGCTCTGCTCCTGGGCTCTGGGCGCCGCGAGGCCACTGCTCCGCGCCGCCGTGGCCTCCTCCCCGAGCCCGGGTGGGCAGCGTGGTACGCCGCAGCCACCCTTTCCTGCGCCGGGTACCGACTTGGCTGCTGGGCTCCCCTCGCCCGGGGCCGGTGCAGCGGGTGCCGGGTTGGGGGGGCGACTCCTGCGCGCGGGCCAGGGGGTGGCCAGCGACTTCGGCCACCACCTCCAGGGAGGGCTGCTGGGTCCGGGAGGCCAGGAAGAGGCGCTTGAGGCGAGAGGAGTTCGGCAGGAGAAAGAGGGCCCCGAAGCATAAGGTGACGAGGCCCGAGAGGGAAGAGCAGGAAAAGGGAACTTCTGCGGCAGCCGCAGCCCCCACGGGGAGGCCGGCACGAAGCCCGGCACCTTCCTCATGAGCATCGTGGCCGGCCACCCGGTGCGGGCCGGTCCGCTCGGGCACTTGTCAGCCGGGGGTCGCGGCCCGGGAGGGCGTCGAGGGGCGCCGCTGGCGGGGATGGGGGGTCCCTGAGAGTTTCGCCGCTTGGGGCCTGTCCCTGAAGTTCGGGGAGTTTGAAGCGAGTCCTTCCTAGCCGAGGCTGGGGTGCAACGGCCCCCGCGGGGGCCGGAGCGAGTCGGGCAGCAACGCTCGGGGCCCGGGCCCGCAAGCCCCGGCCGCGCGCTGCAGCCCTCGCTCCGGCCGGCGCCCGCGGGCCCCGCGTCTTCCCGCGCTGCGGCGGCTGCCGGGCTCTTACATGCCGGTGGGCCCCGAGGGGGCGCAGGCCTCGGCGCCCCTGGCCCAAAGTTTCCGCCGCGGGAGCAGCTGCCGGCTCAGGGGGCGAGGCGGCGGCGGGGCTGGCGTGTCAGCACCACTCGAGAGCGCGCTGACCCCGCCGGGTCGCGGACAGCGCCCGGGCTCGGCCCCCAGGATACGTCCACAACTTTGCTTCGCCGCGGAGTGGAGCGCGGAGAGGCCGGGAAGCCCACGGCAGGCACTTGTGAGCCTGCGCGGGGGCAAGGGGGTCTTCTCCGGGGCCCCTCGGGAACCAAAGGGGAAATCCTCAAGCCCGGGTCCCGAGCCCGGCGCCGTCCACGACGAGCCGCGGCGGGGCGGCTGCAGCTGCGTCCCGGAGTGCTGGGCTCCCGCCCCGTCAACTCGCCGGGGCTCCGGGTTCCCGCTGGGATCACCTGTTCCCGGCCCCCCGCCGGCTCCGCGGAGCGCGCAGCCCCGGCTGCGCCTCCCCCGCTGCAGCTGGCGTCCTAGCAGCGGCCGCTCCAGACGCGCCGCGGCCGCCGCAGGCTGAGCCGCCGCCGCCGCCGCGCCGAGCCTGCGCCCACGAGCGCACACACCCGCCCGGGCGCCGCCGCCGCAGCTCGGCTTCACTGTGACAGCGCCCGCGCCCCGCCTCCCCGCCGGCCACGCCCTCCGGCCACGCCCACCCTGCGCGCCCCCGCCGGCCACCTCCGCCGCCGCGCCAACGGCCTCGTCAACGGCCTCGCGTCTCGGGGTAGGGAGTGCGGGGCCTCGGCGAGGGTGGAGAGAGATGAGCGGGCTCCAAGCCACGCCCCCTCCCCAAAAGGCCAGCGCTGCGCACACTCCCCCCACCCATGCCACCAGCACCAATGGTCCAGCTGCGCGGGGTTGGAGGGGGCGGGGGCGGAGAGCGGAGCGAGGTCATTGGCTGCCTCTGAGGGTTCCCCGTTGGGCTGTGGTCGCCCATTGGTTACTGCCCAGCCTTCACCGGACTGGGAGCGACCCAGACCCACCCACGCCCACCCCCCGGCTCTCTCTGCACGGCTTGTGGGTCTCGGGAAAGGGGGCAAGAGACGTGGCTGGCCTGGAGGGCTCGTGGCCTCGTTCCATCAGCCTCTCTTATCCCTCAGTGTCAGTTCAGAATTGACCAGGAGTTCGGGACCTGCGCCCCTGGGAGGCTGCCTGGGGCTCGCCAGAGCTTCTTGGGAGCTGCTGCCATAGGGCCGCCTCTCGGGGGCCTGAGAGCAAGAGGTGGCTGCAGCCACGATGGGGACTGCATCAGGACTAAAGTAGTGCGTCCACCAGACACCCCGCAGACCTCTGCTCTGCCTGCCTCTTCTCACAGCTCCAACCGAGTCAGGAGCCCTGGGTGTAGCCGGGAGAGATGCTAGCCATAGCGGGACCAGGGTAAGGAAGCAAAGAGATGATGCCAGCGGCGGCGCACACACACACACACACACACACACACACACACACACACACACACACACACACACTCCATGTGGAAGGCAGCCCTGATGCCTGCTTGTGTTTCACACGTGCACTCCTGTGCAGAGATGCCATGGGTGTGTGCTCGTACTCAAACACGGTAAAGGAATGGACTCCAAGTGATTATGCCAAAGCAGTTCTGACAGATATATGTGCTACAAATACGTGTGTGGGTTTGTGCGCCGACACACACGCCCACAGGGAGATAGAAAAATCCCTGCACAGGGACACTGTCAAACCTGCGTGAGTCTCACCCCCCCAGGCACCCACATCTTCCTCTTTGGACTTGAGTCTCTGTCTTCTCTTTCCGGTTAAACCTAACCCAGGGCAAAGCAATATTGTGCTGTATGGGTCTTTCATGCAAAACACTTTATAGAGACAAATAAGAGCAGAGGGAAAGACAAATTAAGAGGTGTAATAGGCAAGAGGGAAAATATCTGCTTTCAGCTGCAATTTAAAATGAAATGCAGCGTTGACGAGACAGGAAATACTGCAGGGAGGCCTTTCCCGACAGAAGAAGCGCCCAGGCAGGCTCACACCTCGTAAATCTTGCTGCGTCCTGGAGCCCTGCTATGGATGGGCTCTTGGTTGGCACTCAGACATCCTTCTGCCTCTTGCCAGGGCCAGTGACAGCAGACTGTCCCCTGATGTTTAAACACCCCTGACAGGTACATTTCTTACAACTGGAAAGAACAGGTCACGCTGGGTAATAATAATAAGTGCAAATATTTTGGTCAGAGTGAGTGTCTCCAAGCCCCACAAGAATACCTCTCACCTTAGAAGCAAATTTCAGGATCAAGTGTTTGAGCTTTGAGTCTGACTGGCAGGAACCATCCAGGAGTCTCTGTGAAGAGCAGCAAAGACAAGCCTGTGACCCAGGTCAAGGCAGGAGCCCAGAGACCGGCCCGGCCTCTCCAACTCTCCAAGGCCCAAGGATCGCTTCACCAGCTCCCCCTTGGGAAGAGGCAGACTTGTGGAGTGACAGGCGGGATCTCAGCATTCCTGGAGGTACCCTATGTTGCTCTGCACCACAGTGAAGGGAACCCCTGATCAGTGCCAGGAGAGAGTGGCACCCAAGGGCACACAGGACACACTGTCACCTCGCCTCACACACACACACACACACACAAACACACACACACACATACCAGCTCTCAGAATAATGCTGCTGAGGACGTACCTAGTCGGGCTCCAATCCTGGGTGCCATCAGGGGCAGCACCCTTCAAGCCAGTCATGCTGCAACTGCAGGGAGCAGGTCACAGAGGTGGCAGGAACTCTGGAGGTGCCACACTCTGCCCCCTTCACATGCCCACATCCCTCAGTTCTTCTCCAACTTGGTGATGACATGCTGTGCCCTCACCCCCAGACACTGGGCTCTCTTGGCAGAGATCATGGATCATCCCTGATTGTCCTGAGTCCTCAGATATGCCTAGTATCCAGCATATACGGATGCTGCCTTTGAACAAATTAATCCATCAATAACCACACATTTCACAGATGAAGAAATGAAGGCCCAGGAAAGGGCATCAGAAAGGAACATTTGCCGTGTCTGCTTCATTTACTTTTTAGGACAATCTTCTGAGGCAGATATTATTAGTAGCCTCACTTTATGGGTAAGAAATACTAAGACTTGCATGGGAAAAAATACTAAGACTTAGATTTAGGAAAAGTTCACAAGTATTTTTCTCAATTTAGCTCAGAAACTCAAGTGAGGTTGAGAATAGAAATGAATTGTCATGGGGACCAGAGTGATAGTTCAGCTTTTGCAGGTTGCCTGTTCAGATTTAACCCCCAGCTCCACATATGATCCCTAAAGTACCACCAGGAGTGATCCCTGGGTGCAGAGCCAGGAGGAAGCTCTGTTACTGGTGTGCCCCCACACCCCCGAAAAGAGAATGGTCATTTAATAAATCTAATCTGTCAGCAAACACTTATTAAAATTAGATGCTAGGGTTTTTAGTGTTGAACACGGAAGAGCAAAGCATGGCCCTATCGTTGTTGATTGATCGACTCATTCCATTAAAAAAAACTATTATTGAACACTATGTGCCAGGAATGAGAACACGGAAGCGAATGTCCTGGACACGCAGACACAGACCACTAGCTTTAGGGAAACTTCTTGTCTAAAAGACATCAGGAATCAGTTCAGCCCTTCCTTCCTGACTCTGGGCTCTGGGCTAAGTCCTCCACATGCTCGGTATCATAGCCCTCTCTGGAGAAGGCCTCAAGATCCCAAAAAGCAGATGGGAAAACAAGTACAAGAGGTGTGACATATGACTTTTTCAAAGTCACCCAGTAATCACTGGCAAACATGAGAGAAAACCAGAAATCTCAGATCTATCTCCTTCCGCTACCAATATCAGTCACTACTCAGATTGCTGTGGCTCTCGCTATGTTCCAGGCCTGTATAAAACCACGTTCTGGAATTCAAGATACTTGATTTGTTCCTCACAGCAAGCTCCTGAGATAGGCATATTACTGCCAGCACTTTGCAGCAGAAATGTTAAGGAACTTGCCCAAGGCCACCACCGCAGGAGGAGGCCACCAAGCCCAGCTCTGAGCCCAGCATGTCCTTCAGAGTTGACTGCTCTTCCTCTTACCACGCGGGAGGTCAGAGCAGGGAAGAATGCTAGCCCCCCACCAAGATGTTCACAGGCTGGTCTAGAGGATCATGGGAAATCAGTCACCCAGCAAAGACGTACCAAGTCCCTGCTATGTTCAGGCAATATCGAATTTAAGAGCATAATAGTGGTAAAAAAAAAAAACAGATTACAGTGTGCCAGTGTGGAGCTTACAGTCTCATGGAGGACCAGACGGCGTTAAGGAAATAGGCAGCCTCCAAACAAGTATGTGAGCTGAGCTGAGCATGAGGAGAGAAAGGGAAAGACTGCTGCAAGAGCGTCTAGTAGTGGGTCTGGTCCCAGACACTGGCCGAGTAGGAAGCAATGAGGGAAGACTCCCTCTGAGAGGACCAGGGTTTCCCTGAGCAAAGGGGGAGGGCCAGTCCTCCCTGGTTATGGGCTGCGCACAGAGAGGGGTGGAGGGAGGAAGGTGGGGCTTTGAGAAAGGATGAACCACATCTGGAGTAGGAGGAGTCAAGGAGAAACCAGGAAGTGGTACTGAAAGGTTTAGGGCAAGAAGAGAAAGTGTGTTGGTGGGAGGTTGGGATTTAGATTCAAATGAGAATGGTAAAAGGGCTCCTCTTTAGATCTAGTGTTGAAAACGGGATGGAAGGCTGAGCTGGACTGGAAACTGACCCTCATGCCAGGAGAGCGTGAACAAAGTGGGTGCCTCCCAATAAATACCCAGGCAGGGAAGTGGGAGGTGGCTAGGATTACAGGACCCAAAAGTCATTTAGAATCCAAAAAGTGGAGAGAGAGAGAGAGAGAGAGAGAGAGACAGAGACAGAGACAGAGACAGAGAGACAGGACAGAGACAGAGAGAGGCAGAGACAGAGAAACAGAGAGAGACAGAGACAGAGAGACAGAGAGAGAGGCAGAGAGACAGAGGCAGAGACAGAGAAACAGAGACACAGAGAGAGAGACAGAGATAGAGAGACAGAGACAGATACAGAGACAGAGGCAGAGACAGAAACAGAGAGAGACAGAGAGACAGACAGAGAGACAGAGACAGAGACAGAGGCAGAGACAGAGAAACAGAGAGAGACAGAGACAGAGACAGAGAGACAGAGAGAGACAGAGAGAGAGAGAGTATTGTTCCCAGTGCTCCAGCGTGCTGGGGATTGGTGTGGGATGTGTTGATTGAGAAGTGATCCATGATCCAAGGTGCCAGGGACTTTCTCCATTCCAGGTGCTGGGCAGCAGGTTTGGAATGTGCATCTGAAATGTCACTAGTCCCATTGAGAACCAAAGCCTGGTAACTCCCATATGCAGGGCTGGGATTTGAACCTGTGGGTCAGGCCATTGCCACAACCACATGCAAGGCAGCACCCTTAACCGTTGACCCTCTCTCCTGGCCAAGGGCATGAAGCCAGACACGCCGGGGGGGCTGGGCGGTGTGTTTCTGCCCGCATCCTGGTTTTGAATGTCAGCTGGTTGATCTTGGGCAACTTGTCTGAGCTAAGCCTTGATTTCTTCATCTGCCAAATGGAGTCAGTAATAGTGCGCATCTCAGAGAAGCTGGGAATTCTTATACTCATTCGCGCGGATGAGATTGGGGACTATGCCAAGCTCTTATACTCACTCCCGGAAGAGATTGGGGGCTGTGCTGAGCTTTTTCCTAACTCACCTTAACCCTCGGGGATGCTAAAGGGGAAAACAGTGAAGCACAAGCACCTGGAGTCCGTGTCTGCTTCCTGCCCAGACTCAGTCTCCTAGCCGAGGGAGCGCAGGTCGATTGCTCACCTCGGGAAGCCCTACTCTCCTGACCTGAGATGGGGAGGGTCTGAGTGCCCCACACGGGGTGACCATAAGGACTAAAGGGGCACTGGTAATTGTCACAGCGGAGTCTGCTGCTACAGAGTGACCTCTGGATTCCAGAGAGCTAACGTTCCAGAAGACAAAAAGGCACAGTCCTGAAATACTTCCTAGTATTTTCAGACCCAAAGGCATTCAGTTCCCAGTGCCTTTTGGCTCGCACATACTAGGGTGCCCCATTTCAAATACTCTGTCCATGGTCCTATGTGAACTTGCCTGACCATTTACACTGACTTTCACTTCAGAAGAGAGGCAGTAGGTCTTTTTTTTGAAGTTCTCAGAGAAGCCAAGCCCCTCTTCTGCGAGAGCTGTTAGCCAGCTCACAGATGGAAGTTGTAAGATGCAGTCTAAGGATCAGAGCCGGTAGGTTACCTGCTATCAGAAGTCAGCAGCAGGCGGTACTGGAGAATCCCAGCAAACGCTACTTGTACAAGAACAGGACGGAATCCAGGTGTGTCTCGTTCCCGCAGTCCAGAACTGCATTTCCTCTCCGACATTGAGAGAAGTAAAATGAAATAGCCCACATTAATTTCTTAGCAGAGGACCTGGAATGTGGCAGGAGGCGAAATGTTAGTTATTATTTATGGCGCTTGCACTTTTTAAAGGGCATGTAAAATAAATATCTTTAAATCTCATAAAAATACATTTCTAAAAGCTAACGTGAAGCCCCATAGAGCAAGAAATAAAATTAGATCCTTAAAAATGTAAACCTGACATAATTTAGTCATATGGCTTCACTTGCTAATATCAAGGAGTTTCTGATTTGTGTGTATGTTTCTGCCTGCATGTTTTTAATGTCCATGGACATTATTATTTATTATAATATTAATGTTTATGAGACCCCAGCTTCTATGCAGGGTCTCAAATTATCTGCATCTCTGGTGATGGGATATAAAAGTACCCAAGGTGTCAGGAGGTATTGCTGAGTGAAGACCTCAGAGGCAATCAATCATGGAAAGTTCTCTCAGACATTTCCCATGATGCCGCTGAAGTGTTCTTTGGAAGCAGATTGATAAGCCAGAGTAGCAAGAGATCCCTATGCTATCACTCTGAACCCTATAGAGATAGATATAGAAATCAGGATCTCTTTCTTTCTTCTTCTTTCTTTCTTTCTTTCTGTCTTTCTTTCTTTCTTTCTTTCTTTCTTTCTTTCTTTCTTTCTTTCTTTCTTTCTTTCTTTCTTTCTCTCTTTCTTTCTTTCTTTCTCTTTCTTTCTTTCTTTCTTTCTCTCTTTCTTTCTTTCTTTCTTTCTTTCTTTCTTTCTTTCTTTCTTTCTTTCTTTCTTTCTTTCTGGTCACACCCAGCAATGCTCAGGGGTTTCTCCTGGCTCTGCACTCAGGATTTAATCCTGGCGGTGCTCGGGGACCATATGGGATGCCGGGATCGAACCCTGGCCGGTGTGGGGCCGGCTGCAGGAAGGCAAACGCCCCTACCTGCTGGGCTATCGCCTCCAGCCCCTCAGGTCTTATTTCTTAGTGGCTTTGAAACCTCAAGCAGCTATAAAATAGCAACGATGATAGGGCTAAATTCAGTATATATTAAATGTTAGAATTCTTAAAATGTCAAAATAGGTAAGATTTTGGTATGATAAATGAAAGAGAATGATTGGGACTTGAAGAGGGTCCCATCAACTATATTACTTGTCCTCATGGGGTTTGAAGAGGGGTCCCTTCCGTTATCTTACCTGTCCTCATGGGGTTTGAAGAGGGAGTCCCTTCCGTTATCTTACCTGGCCTCATGGGGTTTGAAGAAGGGAGTCCCTTCCGTTATCTTTCTTGTCCTCATGGTGCTGCCCTTTGATTATGTGACCTGAGCAGATGATGTAATCTCTGAGCCAGCTTTCATCAATGAGATAATCACTGAGCAAGCATTTTGTGGACAATAAAGCAAGAGACACATGTTCATTGTGACTCTACTCACTTTTTAGAAAGAATTTGTATCATTCCCTTTATTGAGCCTCAGCCATGACTCTAAGTCCTTGATGCTCCTAATATTGCTTACTAACTTATTTTATTATTCTTTTGTGTGTTGCCAGGAACCAAACCCAGGGCCTCATACAAGCATGGCCAGAGCTCTACTTCTGAGGCACAGCGCTAGCCCTTACTTCACTTGTATCACTTGTCTTCCCGTTGTTCATCGTTTGCTCGGAGTGGGCATCAGTAACATCTCCATATGTCGTGTTACATGCTACTGTAGCCCAAGGGCATCTGCTTCGCTCCATGAACATAAAAAGCCTCAAACCATTCCATCAGGTCGTGGGAATGAGGTCTATATAATTGTTACTGGTATTTGGCATATCAAATTTGATTCTTTATCTTTTGCTTGCTGTTTCTGAGTATTTTCCTATTTTGCCTCCTTTCACACACACATGGTAAGAGGCTACTCCCCACTCTGTGTTCATGATTGCTCCCAGATGAGCAATTCCTTTCTTTAAATAAATAAAAGAAAAGAAGGCTGGAGAGATAATACAGAAGATAATGCAGTTACCTTGCACGTGCTTACCTGGGTTCAATCTTCAGAACCACATATGGTCCTCCAAGCACTGCCAGGAGTGATCCTTGAGCACAGAGTCAGAAGTAAGTCCTGAACAATGCCTGGTGTGACCCTGAAACAAAAGAAAGTGGGTACTGGCGTGGTAGAACAGTGGATAGGGTATTTGTCTCACACACAGATGACCCATGTTCGATCTCCAGTATTCCATATGGTCCCTGCACACCACAAAGAGAAATTTCTGAGTGCAAAACCAGGAATAACCTCCTGAGCAGAGGGAGGGAAGGAAGGAAGGAAGGAAGGGAGGGAGGGAGGGAGGGAGGGAGGGAGGGAGGGAGGGAGGAAGGAAGGAAGGAAGGAAGGAAGGGAAGGAAGGAGGGAGGGAGGGAGGGAGGGAGGAAGGAGGGAGGGAGGGAGGGAGGAGGGAGGGAGGGAGGGAGGAAGGAAGGAAGGAAGGAAGGAAGGAAGGAAGGAAGGAAGGAAGGAAGGAAGGGGAAGGAAGGAAGGAAGGAAGGAAGGAAGGAAAGAAGGAAGAAAGGAAGGGAAGGAAGGAAGAGGAAGGAAGGAAGGAAGGAAGGAAGGAAGGAAGGAGAGGAAGGAAGGGAAGGAAGGAAGGAAGGAAGGAAGGAAGAGGAAGGAAGGAAGGAAGGGGAAGGAAGGAAGGGAAGGAAGGAAGGAAGGAAAGAAGGAAGGAAGGAAGGAAGGGAAGGAAGGAAGGAAGGAAGGAGGGAGGGAGGGAGGGAGGGAGGGAGGGAGGAGGAGGGAGGGAGGGAGGGAGAGAAACCAGGGGCTGGAGTGATAGCACAGCTGGTAGGGCATTTGTCTTGCACTCGGCTGATCCAGGTTCGATCCCTGGCATCCCATATGCTCCCGAGTACTGCCAGGAGTAATTCCTGAGTGCAGAGCCAGGAGTAACCCCTGAGCGTCACTGGTGTGACCCCAAAAAAAAAATAAAGAAGTGATAGAAACCAAGCTGATAATTTGTTCTTTCTACAGATATTTCTAGATATCTACCTTAAGGCATGCGGTGAAGTTGTCCTCTTCATTATGGATAAGCAGAGTCATGTGACTCGTTTCACCAATGAGCTGAGAGGAAAGAGAGCCATCCTCTCCCTGGCCAGGGCCTTTCATTCCAGGGACATGTCTTACACTGCCTTTCCCTCAGCAAGTGACTGGCCATGACTGAGAAGGTTTTGCAGAAGGAAAGACAGGATAGGGGTTAAGGCTCTTGCCTTTCATGTGGCTGACCCCAGTTCAATGCCTCAGCACCACCACATGGCCCCTGGGCATCTCAGGGTGCGGACCTGGAAGGTCCTAAGCCAGGCTGAGAATTCACCAGGAGGGACTCCCTGTTTATTTGAGCCTTGTTTTGTAGGCCCCTAGCAAAACTGGTTAAGGTGAAATTACCTGGGGCGGGGGGGAGCTGGAGGGTAAGGTCAGACCTGGTGGTGCTCAGGGCTCACTCCTGACAGTGCTTGGGGGAAACATATGCGTGCCAGGGTTAGCCACGTTAAGACAAGCCTTTTTGTGCCCTGTAATTGCTCCCCTGGCCCTTACCTTTAACAATATATGTTATTGAATCTAGTATATCTAAAATAATATTTTAAGTATTATTTAAGAATCAGTGATTGGGGTCAGAGAGAGAGAGCTCAGAGAACTCAGGTTTGGTCCCTGGTACCATCCTGAACACTACCAGTGTGACCCCACCCTCTCCCCTCCCTGCAAAAAGATCAGTGATGAAAGCCCTCCTGTCCTCCATCATGATGAAGTACTGAGCCGGCAGGTGTGTCTCCCCTCCCCACCAACCCCCACCAAATGCCATAAATGACTTTTTTTTTTCACGCGCTAAGTTATCACAATCTGGCAAGTGTGTTATATTGACATGTCCATTTGGGCTAACCACATTAGCCTGGTTGGGTGGACCCTGAGCCTTGAGTGCTTAGTGGACTCTGGAGTGAACTGCACTGTTGTGATGGCTCTGGCACCTCATTTTGAAACTCCCTTCTCAGGCTTCCTGACTAAATAAAACGGATCCTTTTCCAAAGGTTTATTAGAAAAGGAAATCCAGTGTCTGGTAAAACAGGTTGAGGCAGGATTTGGGGTATTTTTTTCCTCATTTAGTTGGGACCCGAGTGGTGGGCTGGGGGTTTCATCGAACATTAGAATTAGCTATATACCCTCCCCAGAGACTTTCATTCTCCCCACTCTCAACAAGGGAATAAAATAATTTTTTTTTTACTTAAAAAGAACTTTCATGTCCACCAAGACCATTCACAGGAACTCACAGTTCCAGAAGGCTGGACATGGGAATCTCCTGGTGTCTCGAAACATTGGACATGGGAATCTCCCTGGTGGACAGTTCCACAATGAAATTGTCCACATCGTATTCAATCCACAGTTTTGCCTGACCGATATCACTGTTGTCCCAAAATTCCAAACAGGATTGGACCACCATCTCCCTTCATGCAAAATTCTACTTCACG
Source organism: Cryptotis parvus (assembly GCA_021461705.1). Classification (NCBI taxonomy): domain Eukaryota; kingdom Metazoa; phylum Chordata; class Mammalia; order Eulipotyphla; family Soricidae; genus Cryptotis; species Cryptotis parvus. The sequence continues at coordinate 83,314 of JAJIBD010001342.1, read as the reverse complement.
CAATGGGGAGAAAAGGCTGCAAAGTTTAAGAAGAGAACTCCCAGAACGACCACCAACTGGGAACTCTTTGGCACCATTGTGGCAACATGGGAAGATGTCATCATTGATGACATTGATGAAAAAATACAACCGACTGGTTCAGCACCTCCATGATTGTGCGAAGAAGGCCGAGAGAGAGAAAGACACAAAAGGATGCCTGTCTTCAAAAACTCTTGAGCTCATTCGCCAATGTGGCAAGGCACAAGCCTCAGGCGACCAAATGCTAATGTTCAAACTCGCAAAGCAGTGCAGAGAAGCCATAAAGAAAGACCTCGAAGAGAGAAGAGCAGAAATACTAGCCGATGCAGCAGAAGCCAGGAAAAGTATTTGCAATGCCCACCAACTATAAGATCTGTCCTTCGCCAACTATAAGACCAAGATGACTGCCCTCCAATGTCCTGATGGATCTATCACATCTTCCAGAAAGGCAATGGAGAAGATTATCCATGACTTCTACTCAGATCTCTTTGATAGCCAAGTCCACCTACCCACATACCAAATTCCGCGAGGATGGATATGTTGTTCCCATCGTTCTCCCTTCTGAAATCTGACATGCCATTTCGTTGGTAAAGAAGCGAACAGCACCCAGCCCAGACAAAGTCAGACCTGAACACCTGAAGAATCTGCCACCAGTACTCATCAATACACTGGCTTGGCTCTTCACACGCTACCTGTCTGAATGCAAAGTGCCCTCCCAATGGAAAACCAGCAGGGCAGTTCTACTGTTCAAGAATGGAGACATTCACGACATCGGCAACTATCGCCCCATCTGCCTGTTGTCCGTCATCTACAAGCTGTTCACTCGAGTCATCCTGAACAAGATTGGCAGAACATTAGATGAAGGACAACCATGCGAGCAAGCTGGCTTACTGAAAAGGATTCAGCACTATCGACCATATCCACACAGTAACCAAGCTCATCGAGGTTTGTAGGGAGTGCAAGATGCCGCTCTGTCTCACGTTCATTGTTTTAAAGAAAGCCTTTGATTCTGTGGAGACTGAAGCGGTCATCAAAGCCCTAGCCAAACAGGGCGTCCAAACCCAATACATCAAGATCCTTTGTGAGCTGTATTACGATTCACCACCAGGATCTCACCATTCTACAAGGAAGTGATCATTGATGTCAAAAAGAGGGGTTTGGCAGGGTGATACCATTTCACTGAAACTTCAGCGCCACCCTTGAGAACATTATGAGACAATTAGAATGGGAAGGAATGGGAGTGAAGATAGATGGTTGGCAACTACACCACCTCTGCTTCACTAATGACATCGTTCTAATAACACCAAACATTAGCTAAGCGGCCCAAATGCTGGCTGACTTCCGACCGAGAATGTGGAAAGATGGGTCTACAGCAGAATCTCAACAAAACAATGTTCATGAAAAATGAACTAGTTCCAGAGGCCCCATTCACTCTCAATGGAACAAACATCTCTGAATGCAGCAGTTATGTGTACCTAGGTTGAGAACTCAACATGATGAATGACCTAAAACTAAAGCTGTGCAGGAGGAAGAAAGCGGCATGGAATACCTTCAAGAGCATCAAAGAAATAGAGCTAAAAAGACAAAGAACATCTGGCTCTGGTCACATCTCTTTGACTCCACCATTCTCCATGCATTAACATATGCCTCAGAAACCTGGGCCCTATGAAAGCAGGATGAGAATTACTATTCTGGTCTCCCAAAGAGAAATCAAAAGAGCTATGCACCTCACTCAAATGAGAGAAGGAATTCGGAGTTCTGACTTCCGTCAACGATCCAGAGTCAGGGATGCTGTCTCATTTGCCAAGGCATCGAAAATCAGATGGGCTGGACATGTAATGTGATTTGGAGATGACTGCTGGACTAAAGCCATTACTGACTGGTTCCCACGGAATGTCAAAAGATCACGTGGCTGCCCAACTAGAAGATGGTCAAACTTTTTTCATCAAGACCTTGAACGAACGGTTTGAGGCTCTTCGTATTCCTGAAGCAACCAGATGCCATTGGGCTACACTGGCACGTGATAGGGTCAAATGGAAATGTTACTGGCACCCGCTCAAGCAATTCGATGAATAATGGAATGTCAAGTGATCAAGTGATCAAGTGAAAAATAACTTTCAAGGGGCCAGAGTGATAGTACAACCTCACATGTGGCCAATCTGGGTTTGATCTCCGGCATCCTATATGGTCCCCAGAGCACTGCCAGGAGTAATTCCTGAGTACAGAGCCAGGAGTAACCCCTGAGCATCACCAGGTGTGACCCCTCCTCAAAAATAAAACTTTCAAGAAGTCCAGGTTGAAAGTAAAGAGAAAACTATGAAAATTTACTCTTCGTTTCCTCATTTTATTTGGGGGGCCATATTATGAGGAACTCTTCACTCAGTGCTCAGGAGTTTCTCCCAGATCAGTGCTCAAGATCTTTCTGATGATGCCCAGGAGGAACTGGGGTGCAAGGAATCAATCCTGGAGCTCTTGCATACAAAACAAGTGCTCTTGGCACTTCCAGGGAGCTGGGTACAGGGAAGCAAGCGGTAGCACAGGTGTACTTGTTGGCTCTGCTGAGCCTCAGTGTCCTCGTTTGGAAATTAGGATCATAGTGCTGGCCCCTCGTTTTGTTGTGAAGATTAGACTATGACCTGGTGAAAGAAGACAGACAGAGCTCACTACATAGCCCTGCTCCCTCCTGCCATGCCTCTAACAGAAAGACAGATTCTTTCTGAGGGCATAAAGCCACAAGGAAAATCAGCTCAGAAGGGAAGATAACATGAATCACATTTGGAGGGCAGAAAAACAGATCAATGGGTACCAATTTGGGGAATGTTAAACTGCGCCAAGGAAAAGCTAGATGTAACCCAATTTATACTATAACCCCCCCACCCCATCTCTCAGTGATTGCCTTCAGAGGCCATACAGGAGGGGCTGACTGTAATGCTAGTTTCCTCTCAGTCTGGTCTTTTCTATTCCCAGTTATTACTTCTGGGTCAGCACATGAGCTGGGGTCAGAGGACAGATAGGAAGGATGCTGGCCCTCCCATGGGTGTATATAACCTGCTCTGTGCCAGGCACTGTACAGAGCCCCAGCTGTCTGGGGTGGGGGTGGCAGCAGGAGGCGGGGGCAGGTGTGAAACAGCAGGACCCCCCAGATCAGCCTGTATAGTGAGAGGTCATGCAGGGAGGACACAGCAGAAAGGTCTGGTAAGTTATGTCACGCAAACCATTTGTCCCAGCCATCCACATAAAGATGGGGGAGACTGAGAAATGAGTGTCTCTCACCCAACCCCACCCCCCCTTCCCAGAAATCACCACTGAATTCTGTTCTCAGAAATTCCTACTCCCAGTCATCAAATGTCACAGAAAGTGTTTGCTGATGTGGCTTCTAGCCTCGAGGCTCACAGAGGCAAATGCACTTTCCTAAGCATCTGAAGCCGAACAAGTCTGCAAAGATCAAAGGATTACAGCTGCCCTGGTGGAAACCTAGGCCAGGGCCAGTCAACTGGACAAAGGAGGACAGCTCAGGTCCTTCCCCACAGAGCTGATGTCAAATGTGCAAAGAGGAAAACAGGGATTGTGGCGGGAGTGTCAGTAGGGGGTGGTATTCCTGGCCCCCTGGACCTGTCTGATTGCGGAGAGGCAAACACTTTGGCAGGGACCGAAGCGAAATATCCCCCCCCCCCGACAAGGGCCAGAGCACATGATGGGGGGATTTTCCAGAAAATCCGATTTATGTTTGCCTTTGAGATAAACTGCAAATAATTTTTGCTAATCTATATTCTCCATGCAATATTCAGGACATGTGTATACTAACAGGCCATTCAATAATTTATCTGGGGAACCTGGGGAGATGCTCAAAGGCCAGTGCCTAGGCTTTGCATTCGGGAGGCTAGGATTGATCCTGGTGTTTTCTCTGGGATTCTGTCTTTCCCCGGCACAGAATATGGCAGACAGAAGGTGCTTGAAGGAGGCGTTTGTTTGGGCTTTGAACTGGATATGAAATTAAATATTTATATTTCACTGGGTCAAAGTGGATTTTCTAGTTAATATGATTAGCTTGAACTTCTTTGTTGTTTTGGGAGCACACCTTGCGGTGCTCAGGGCTTACTCCTGATCCTGGATCAGGGATCAATTTCAGTGGTGCTGGGGGACCATATGGGGTGTCAGGGATCGGTCCCAGCTCAGCCAGCCACATCTTACCAGCTATACTATCTTTCCAGCCCCTTGAAAGTTTTTAAAATTATTTTTTGAGGGATGGGTTCATGTCAAGTACAAATGCTTGAACTTTGGGGCTGGGGTGGGCAGAAGGTGACAGGAACTAAAAGGAACCAGGAAGTCACAGAACTGCCAGAATTATCACGAGGCATTGAGGAAGGGAAACCTTTGATCAAAGACATATATTCATAAGCAAAAGAGAAAAAACAGGTTTTTCCTTTCCAATTCCAGCCCTCTACATTCACTCATTCACCAAATATATATTAAATGCCACTTGTGTGCAGGCAGCGTTCAATAGACTAATGGAATTACTACGATCATTATTTTTGTCCCCATAGGATTAAAGAGGGAAAACTGACATCCAGAGAACGGGTGACTTGCCTAGAGAAGCGCAGCAGGTCGGAGGTGGGTCTGGGATGAACACAGTGTATCAGGCTTTACTGCGTGACCCTGTGGAGCCGAGAGACACACTGCATTACCAGAGTGCGTAGCAACTGCCGGCAGAGCCCACGGATTTCTAGCAGGTCCCAGCCGTCACCCAGGACTATCGCTGTGTCTGCTAAACACCTCTGACCCTTCTGCTTAGCTCCCTTTCTGTCGCCACTCCTCCGGCTTCAACAGCAGCACTGCCCCTTAGCCAGGCCCCGCTTCCTGGATCCCTCCAATCTGTTCCCCCACAATGGTCAGGATGACTTAGCTGCAAGGTAAATGCAATGATCTTTCATCACCCAGAAATGCACATCTGGGGCCAGGCCGAACAGCTCAACGGACCAGGACACGTGCTTTGCATGTAGGACCCAGGTTCCAGCCCCAGCATCACGGTCTCTCAGACACTGCAGGAGACAACAGAAACACCAAACAAATAAATGCACTACTTCCACCTAAAACCTAGCCTGAGTTTTTCACTGCTTTCAAGATAACCACACACTAACTGTGGTTACCAAGCTCCACGCCGTAAACCCTGATGACTTGTACTCCTTCACGCTTGCTCCCTACTCCCTCTGGCTGTATAAGTAAGCAACTTGGTCACCCCAAGACTTAGTACCTTACACAATCATATGTCTCATGATGCTCAGGTTGATGAGCTGTGCTACATCCTCAGGGGGCTGGATTCTCCATCAACATGACTGGCAGAGCCTCCAAGATGCCCACTCATACCACTGGTGTACCACTGACAGCCAGCTGGAGTACCAGGACGGCCACCTGCAGCCTCTCCTTTCAGTTTGGAATTCTCAGCATGCCTGCTGGATTCTGACAGGATGTATTTCCAGAAGAGCGCTTAAATAATGCAAAGTCCTTAAAAACCATAAATGGAGGGGCCTGAGAGATAGCTCCATGGGCTGACACAGGCTTTGAATGCAGGACACCTGGGTGGGTTCTATTAAAGCAGAGTTGGAGTAGCCCCTATGCACCCAGGTGTGGCCCCAAACCCCAAATAAAATTAAATAGAAGTCCTGCATGATCCAGAGATACCATCCTAAGCATTTATCTGAAGATGCAAAAATATCAGTTCAAAAGTACGTTTGTGCTCCTGGGTTTTTATTGTTGCTCTTGTTCCTGCGTTTCTTTTTTCACAGCAATCAGATAGCCAACACCCTCGATGTTCAGTGACTGGATAAGGCAACTGTGTTAGACACATTCAGTGGAATACTACTCTGCCATTGAAAAAGGACAGAATTGTGCCTAATGGGACAAAATAGGTAGAATTTGAAATGACGTGACCTAAATATGGTTTGAGGCTCTTTATGTTCCTGGGAGCGGATGTTGGGTTCTCCTAGCAGAGACAGGACATAGGGCAAAAGGGAATAGTGATAGATAGTGATAGATGCTAAGTGAAATAAAGAAGCAAAAATACAACTATTAGTTAATGGAACCAGTTAGTGAAACATGCCTAAAGTAAAATTAACAAAAGCAAGGAAACTGGCTGGGGGCAGGGGGAAAAAACTGACTTCTAGACTCGTAGAAAACTATGTAGTTACCAGAGGAAGGGGGTGGGAGAATTGGGTAGAGGTTCTTTATTTGGGCATGAAATGGCACTAGAACTTTGGTAGTGGGCGTGGTGAGCCCTGAGCACACATAGAGGTGCTCTGGAATTCTACAGCATTAAGATCCAATGAGGAATAAAAAACCAATCAATCAAGAAAATGCCATGGAGGAAAAACACTGCATCATTTTACATGTGCAGTCTTGAAGTGTTGACTCCATGTGCCTCGCTTATGTTGTGTTGGCTGGACACCCAACACCACAAACATACACACTCACACACATACCCACACACACACATTTCAGAATGGAGAGTAAGGCTTTTGTCTTGCATGCAGCCAAGCCTAATTCGATTCCCCCAAACTGCACATGGTCCCTCAAGCACTACCAGGAGTGATTCCTGAACATAGAGACCAGAGTAAGCCCTAAACAACAGATGGTGTGGCCAACTCTTCAAAAAATTGAATTTCTTTTTTCTACTTTTTGGGTCGCACCAGGCAAATGCTCAGGGGTCATTTGAATTTCTAAATAAAGAAAATAGAATACTATATACAAAGGGTTGAGGAGCGAGGAGCAAAGGAGAGATATTGGTCAAAAATATAAAGTTGTAGTTATGTCATATGAGCAATTTATAAAGACCTAAGGTACAACATGACTACAGTAACACCGTGCTTCAGACTGAAAATGTGCTCAAAACAGACTCCAGGAGTCTGTTCTCAGTGGTAAACAATTGGTAAAACAAATGGTAACCAGGTGAGTACATAGATATGTGACTTTCATGTGTCTCTGTTTGTGCATCTTGTTTATATATTAAAAATATTGCTTTTGTGGCTGGAGTGATAGTACAGTGGGTAGGGCACTTGCCTTTCATGTAGCTGACCTTGGTTCAATCCCTAGCAACTCATATGGTCCCCCAAGCACTTCCAGGAATAATTCCTGAGTACAGAGCCAGGACTAACCCTTGAGCATTAAGAGGTATGATCCCCTCAAAAAAATATATATATAGTGAGAGAGAGAGAGAGAGAGAGAGAGAGAGTGAACATTTCCAAAAAACAGTGACTTCAGCTCTTAACTTCAAGAACTGAGAAAAAAGTTCCATATCTGATTTTTTGATGTGAAGGGTAGGTTTGGGATAATATCCAGAGACCCCAAAGAGAGAGAGAGAGAGAGAGAGAGAGAGACAGAGAGACAGAGAGACAGAGAGAGAGAGAGAGAATGCTTCCCAAAAGTATAAAACAGTGGCTCTTAACTTCAAGAACTGAGAAAAAATTCCATATCTGATTTTTTGGGGGAAAGGTAGGCTTAGGGTCACATCCAGAGACCCCAGAGAGAGAGACAGAGAGACAGAGAGAGAGAGAGAGAGAGAGAGAGAGAGAGAGAGAGAACATTTCCCAAAGTAAAAAGCAGTGACTTGATTTTTTGGGGAGAGGTTTGGGGTCACATCCAGATAGTACTGGCAGGGGAGGAGGAACTGAGCTACTCCCAGCTCCATGCTTAGGAGCTGCTTCTGGTGGTATTCAGATGGAAAGAACGAATCCACCACAGTCAAACTCAAGTTCAGATCACTTCAGAAACCCCTCCAGCTGTGGGGCACAGCTCAAAGGGCTGGAGCACAGACGTGCTTTGCCTGTTGGAGTCCCCGGCTCATGCCTCAGCATCACATGTTATACACACATACAATCCTTGGCATCCCTTCATTAGCATGGAGTACCTGCATCGTATTCTGGGGTATGGTATTTCTTTCTTTCACTTCCCATTACTCTCTCTGGAGAAGCCCTCATTCTCTCAAGTAAGTTTCTGTTTCTTTTCCTTTTAATAAAATGCATTTAAAGAAAGCCTCTTCAACAAATGGTGCTGGGAAAACTGGGCAGCTACATGTAAAAAAATGAACTTAGACCTCCTTCTAACACCATGCACAAAAGTCAGATCAAAATGGATTCTAGATCTCAACATCAGACATGAATCTATAAGGTACATCGAAGAAAACATAGGGAGAAACGGCTCTACGACATCGAAACGAAAAGTATCTTTAAAGATGACACACCACTGACCAAGCAAATGGAAGCAAAGATAAACAAATGGGATTATATAAAACTAAAAAGCTTCTGCACCTCAAAAGAAACGGTGACCAAGATACAAAGACAATCCACAGAGTGGGAAAGGATATTCACCCAATACCCATCTGACAAGGGGTTAATATCCAGGATATATCAGGCACTGGTAGCACTCCACAAGAAAAAAAACAGCCAACCCCATCAAAAAATGGGGAGAAGAAATGAACAGAAGCTTCCAAAAAAGAAGAAATTCGAATGGCCAAAAGGCATATGAAAAAGTATTCTTCATCTTTAATCATCAGGGAGATGCAAATCAAAACAACAATGAGGTACCATCTCACACCACAGAGACTGGCACACATACAAAACAGCAAGAACAACCAGTGCTGGCGTGGATGTGGGGAAAAAGGGACTCTGATCCACTGTTGGTGGGAGTGCCGACTGGTCCAGCCCTTTTGGAAAACAATATGGGCATTCCTCCGAAAACTAGATATTGAGCTCCCATTTGATCCAGCAATAGCACTCCTGGGAATATACCCGAGAGACCGAAAAACACATAGCAGAAACACTATCTGTACTTCTTTATTCATCTCTGCGCTATTCACTATAGCTAGAATCTGGAAACAACCTAAATGCCCGAGAACAGAGGACTGGCTAAAGAAACTGTGGTTCATCTACACTATGGAATACTATGCGGCTGTCAGAAAAGATGACATTATGAAATTTACCTGCAAATGGAGGGACATGGAGACTATCATGCTGAGTGAAATTAGTCAGAAGGAAAAGGACAGATATAGAATGACTGCATTCATTAATACGACATAAATAGATACCAGTGTTTTACTAAATGTGGGAAATGGTAATGGCAGATTAAGACTCACCATTGAATATACACAAAGAGACTTAAGTGATAAACTCTAAATATCTGCAGGGCTAGCCACAATGTGTAAAAGAAGAGGCAGAGAGATGCAGAGACAGAGAGAGAGACAGAGAGAGAAAGAGAGGAAACTGGGGTACCTGCTATTAAGGCAGCATGGGGGTGGGCAGGAGGGGTGGGGGTACATTGGTGGTGGAAATGGGGCACTGGTGGAGGGATGGGTGCCGGTATACTGTATTACCAAGAACCAATTATGATCACCTTTGTAATTGTATGTTTCACTGTGGTATAATAAAAAATTTTAAAAAAAATGCATTTACTACACACATAAACACTCACACACAATGGGGGGGGGGTAGGATGGGAAAGAAAGAAAATGAAACCACCAGTTTACTTAAGCAGAGAGGAAGTCAGTGCTGGGAAGAGGAGCCGGCATGACTGAACCCCAGAACAACTCTACGGCTTCTGCCGTCATGAAAAAGCGGGGGCGGGCTCAGAGGGCTGGAGCACATGCTCTGCGTGTGGGAACTGCTGTCCAGCCCCTGACACTGCACATCCCCAAGCACAAGCAGGAGCCACCTCCAACACTGAGCATGGAGTAACCATGAGTTCTGCTGGATGTGCCCCCAAGGGGGGTCAGAGGGTAAGGAATAAAAGCAAAGGTCTAGAAGAGTAGCTGAGCCCTCTGTCACAGCTGCTCAGAAAAAATAGCCCCAAGAAGTCCTTTGCCTGCGGACCAGAGGCAGCTCTCCTCTTCCTTACAAAGACAATGTCCACGCTCCAATGTTCCATCTGATGGAAGGACCTAAACCACACCTGGACTTTCTGCTTCTGAAGTCCAGCTGCTCAGTTTCTCTCTCTCTCTAGGACAAAAACTCACACTAGCCAAGATCCCGAGTGCCCCGAGCAGTGGGATCTCCCCTCAGAAATTTCCTTCATTCTTCCTAAGGACCCTGCTTCCTGCCTTCGCATCTTTTTTTTCCTTGCTTTTTTGTGTCACACCCGGCGATGCTCAGGGGTTTCTCCTGGCTCTGCACTCAGGAATTACTCCTGGCGGTGCTCCGGGGACCATATGGGATGCCGGGGATCGAACTTCGGGCCGGCATGGGCCGGCTGCGTGCAAGGCAAACGCCCTACCCGCTGGGCTATCGCTCCGGCCCCCTGCCTTTGCATCTTTGGACTGACTTTCCTTTCGGCCTCCAGTTCCCTTCCCTGCCTCTTCTTCCTGCAGACCCGGTGCAAAGACCCTCTTCGATTGTCCTCTGACTTTACAGATCCATTTTATGAGTGAGGAGGCTGAGACTCAGAGAGGGCAGGTCATTCCCTTAAGAACAAGCAGCTAGTAAGCAGCACAGCTGGGATTTGAACCCAGGGAGCCCGATTCTAGAGCCTGCTCTGAACAACTGCATTATGTTCTGCACAGACCAACTCACAGGGGCAGGATACTATGCTGTCCTTCACTTACACAAACAAGGATGGCGCATCATCCAATGCTGATGAGACCAAACAGCGCCAGGAGGAGAAGGAAGTCCTGGTGGCAGTCCCCAGACAAGGGTAGGACTGCACAGCTTGCCCCCAGCTCCAGAGACCATCAATAGACTGACAGTGAAATAAAGCTGAGGGAGAAGAGTCGCTGGGCCCTGACACTGCTGTCTCCGAGCACAAAGCAATTCACACCATCTACCTGCCAGGTGCGTCTGTCACAAAGGCTAAATCCACAGCCCCAGAAAAGCAGGTCAGCTGGGCCCTCATACCTTTAACAGGGAGGAACATGGAGGGGGACATTATAAAGGAGATACATGGGTATAACTGCTGCCCCTGCTGCCTGCCCACCACCCCCCACCCCCATCTGTCAGGGTCTAGGGAGAAAAAATCATAGAATATTTGATTAAAGTAAAAAGTTTTTCTCATTCTTCAAGGAAGGGGCAATTGAGATTATACGTCCTCCCTAAGCTAAGCCTGAGAATTCCTGGGATAGAAGAATAACACTGCCTGTTTGTGGTCACTACAGAGAACCTTTTATGGGATGGATGGATGGATGGATGGATGGATGGATGGATGGATGGATGGATGGATGGATGGATGGATGGATGGATGGATGGATGGATGGATGGATGGATGGATGGATGGATGGACGGACCGGATGGACAGACGGACAGATGGACGGATGGATGGATGGACAGACGGATGGACGGACGGACGGGTGGGAAGAAATCAGGAAACATGGGTTAGCAAACTTGCTTTGCCACTTTCCTGCTGTATATCTTGGGCAGAATCTTTCCCTCCCTGAATTTGCTTCCTTATTCAAGAAATGAGGAATGGAATGAGAAATACTTTTAAATCTTTTCACCTTAGCAATGAAACTGTTTCAAAGAAAGCTTCAGGGAAGGGAGAAATGGCTCAATAGGCTGAGTGAATGCTTGCTTGGTTTTGATTCCCAGAACCACTTGAGCCCCTGAGCACAGAGTCAAAAGTAGCCCCAGAACACTGCCAGGAGAAACGGAAGGAAGGAAGGAAGGAAGGAAGGAAGGAAGGAAGGAAGGAAGGAAGGAAGGAAGGAAGGAAGGAAGGAAGGAAGGAAGGAAGGAAGGAAGGAAGGAAGGAAGGAAGGAAGGAAGGAAGGAAGGAAGGAAGGAAGGAAGGAAGGAAGGAAGGAAGGAAGGAAGGAAGGAAGGAAGGAAGGAAGGAAGGAAGGAAGGAAGGAAGGAAGGAAGGAAGGAAGGAAGGAAGGAAGGAAGGAAGGAAGGAAGGAAGGAAGGAAGGAAGGAAGGAAGGAAGGAAGGAAGGAAGGAAGGAAGGAAGGAAGGAAGGAAGGAAGGAAGGAAGGAAGGAAGGAAGGAAGGAAGGAAGGAAGGAAGGAAGGAAGGAAGGAAGGAAGGAAGGAAGGAAGGAAGGAAGGAAGGAAGGAAGGAAGGAAGGAAGGAAGGTAGTTTTCATGATCCTGTCTTCTAGCTGAACAGACTCAGAGACTGCAGGGACTCAGGGTCAAAATTACTCACAATCTCACCTGTACCGTGCCTGTCTCCTTTGGGGGAGATGGGGGAGTTGGGCTACATCCAGTGGTGCTCAGGGGCTATTTTGGGCTCTGTGCTCTGGAGTGAATCCAGTCAGTGTCTGAGAGACCGTATGTGGTGCTGGGGACTGGGTCTGTGGAATGCAAGCCTTAAACCCCTGTACTCTTTCTCTGGCCCAGGAAAACCACCCAATGACATGAAGTCTAAGGGCGCAAGAGGCACTATGTTATAATTCTATGAGAAGTTTGTGGGGACTAGGAAAGAGAAGCAGGTCATCTGGATCTGGGCTTCTCCACTTAAAAACTAATAGCTTTGATTGAGCCCTGTGGTGAACTGAGAGGCCCTTTAGCCTTGACAGTCTAAGACTGACCTGCTCGGGTCATGGGAAAGTAACAAGGAAAGAGGAAAGAGGTCAAGGCCAACAAGAATAAGGTGATTTCATGGGGCCTGAGCCATAGCACGGCAAGTAAGGCTTTTGCCTTGCATGCTATTGACCTGATTCAGTCCCTGGCTTCCCATATGGTCCCCTGAGCACTGCCAGGAAGTAACCCCTGAGCATTGCCGAGTGTGACCCAAAAAGCTTAAAAAAAAAAAGAAAGAATAAGGTGATTTTCAGAGATTCCACGCAGGATTACCCCAGAGGTATCTAAGATCAGAACTCAGTTAAAGAGATCGTGACCCCAGTTTCTACTTTAGAAAAACATTGGAGCACTAGAGGCAAGACACTAAGATTGTAATATGAGGAACGGATGGATACGTGGAGCAAAGGCTGGGTCGCTGGGTACACTAATGGATAAGTGGACTGGTGATAAATGAAGAGTAGGTGGACAGGAAGGTGGAAGAGGGATGTTCAGGAAAGCAGTTGGGTAGAGCAGGAGGACACGTCACATATCAGCAGGTATCAGGATATACAGGTAGATGGCCAGGCAGTTTAGCGAGTGAGTAAGTAAATGAATTTGCAGTTGGACACACAGCACGGAAAGAGTGGGCAGGCAAGTGGAGCCTACGTAGGCGGCAAGATGTCGGGGAGTATGGGATCAGTTTTCATGGCTGAATTGGTTTTGCTAGGGGTGGGGGGGAGTGCTCCCAAGAAATGTTCAGGAGATCTCAGGCCCCTCCCAGTTGTCAGGTGGCTCCATGCAAGGATTTAAGGACGCAGCTTGCTTCAGCCCTGAGATGCTGGGGATGACCTGGGCCGCCCTGGCTGCTGGGGCCTCCAGGACTGCACCAGCCGAAGATGCTCTGGGACCGGGAGGAACTGAACCGCTGGCCAGCCACATGTAAGGCACGTGCCTTAACCCCTCTTCCCTCGGCCCCAACCTGTTCCGTTTTCTTGACCCTCAACTCCCTTTCCCATTTTATACCCTCCTCTTATTTCGTCAGACACCTGAAACATTTACAGCAATTTTCTCAATATGGAACTTGTAAAACTGGTCATGTAGAAATCCAGACACAGCTTGAAATAACACTGAATCACAGAAGAAAAAATATTTCTTTTGAATGCTCTTTTAGTCTTTCTGGTGATTATGTCGAGGGAAAAGTCCCATTTGGTGTTGCCTTATCTTTCACACCCCCATGACACTTGTTAATTCCTTTTTATTTAAACACAAGAAAGTAACCTTCCGGATAAGAGCCTTAGGCAGATGATGGAATAGAACATTGCTTTATTTTCATCAGATTTAGCTTTCCTATTACTTTGTGTATATGACAGAATAAAATAGTGTTAGAAAAAAGTTTCCCTTTTAAATAAATGTATTTAAGTCAAGTGAGTCAATTGCATGTAAAGTATTAAGCGAACAGAATTTTAACATGGTACAAGAGATGCTGGGCCTGGTTAACCTCAGAACTGTGAGAGTTTAGTAGACACAGGCAGGCAGGGCTGGGGAGATAGATCAAAGGCCTCGAGCACATGCGGGAGCCGGGTTCAACCTGTAGAACCACACGGTGCCCATCTCAGTGCCACTGGATGTGACCTAGAAACCAAAAATGAATAAATAAAAATACTCTGGATCACAGAAATATGGTCCAGTCTGGTCCCTTGAAGGCTTCTCATCAGTTCAAACTCTCTGGTGAGCCCAGCCTGCCCCCCGTCACACCTCTTCTGGGCCTTCCTGCACCCCCTCTGCAGATGCGTGAAACTCCTTTTCGGTTCTAGCAACTCTTCAGACTCTCTTGCTCTCAGCCCTTTGCCCCAAGTTCTCTCTGCTTTCTCATTTATTTATTTATTTAAATGTGTTGGCTTTGGGGCCACGCCCGGCAATGCTCAGGGATTACTCTGACGGGGTCTGAGCATAGCAAAGCCGGTAGGGAGTTTGCCTTGCACTCAGCCGACCTGGGTTCGATCCCGGCATCCCATATGGTCCCCCGAGCACTGCCAGGAGTAATTCCCGAGTGCAGAGCCAGGAGTAACCCCTGAACATGGCCGGGTGTGACCCAAAAAGCAAAAAAAATAAAGGGATTACTCCTGGCAGTGCTCAGGGGATCATTGGGATACTCGGCATCAGACCCAGGTTGGCAGTTTACAAGGCAAACACCCTCTCTGTAGTACTATTGCTCCGACTCCTAGCACCCTGCGGCTTACAGCATAGCGCAAGGCCATGGCAGAGAAGCTACCCACTGAGCTGTCTGTGGCCGATGAGAAGGGATGCTGGTTGCAGCCAGGATTCTATCCTGTTTATGCCACACTCACTTACTCACTTGTGGAGGTGTCAGGACTAAGAGAGCAGGGAATGGAACAAAGTTCCCATCTTCCCAGAGAGAGCTAAAACTAAACAAGCAGGGGCCATAGCAACAATACAGCGGGTAGGAGCTTGCCTTGCATAAGGCCAGCCTGGGTTCATCCTAGCATCCAATATGGTCTCCCAAGCCAGTCAGGAGTGATCTCTGAGTGCAGAGCCAGAGATAAACCACTAGGCATGGCCCCAAAACCACGATCACGATCACGATCTTCCCGTTGATCATCTATTGGCTAGAGCGGGCACCAGTAATATCTCCATATGTCCTGTCTCATGCCAGTAGAGCCAGGGGCATCGGCTTGCTACAGGAACATAAAGAGCCTCAAACCATTATATTAGGTCATGGGAATGACCTAATATAATTGTTACTGGAATTTGGCATATCAAATACAACACAAGAAGCTTGCCAGGCTTGCCAAGTGGGAGGCAAACTCTTAAACACCTCCAAATAAAGCATTTATTGATGAGCCAGCGCCCAAGCAGCCGCAAGCCAGGCTGTAACGGGCTGGTCTGCTGGGTGGAGTTCTGACGAGAGGGAAGTCCAAATGTGGAAAATGGCGGCGCCCATGAAGTGAGGCGGGGTGGTCTAGCTTGTTGTGAGGCTCTGCCGAGGTGGTGGGCCAGGGCTAGAACCCGCCATGCCTCCCGACTGCCTCATGAACAGAGCCAGAGATATGTTTCCCGAGCACCACTAGGCATGGCCCCAAACCCAAAAATATTAAAAAATAAACAGGGGGTCCAGAGTAATGAAAAGTGGGTAGGGTTTTTGTCTTGCATGCAGTCAAACTAGGTTTGAAACTTGACATCCCATATAGTCCCCCCAAGTCTGCTGGGAGTGAGACCTGAGCACTGCCAGGTGTGTTAAAAAAAAAAGGAAACAAATAAAAATAAATATTTAAACACATACATTCTACAATTATGTATGTGTTTTCAACAATTCAAACAGAGAGAGACTGGCGAGATAGCACAGAGGTTAAATGCTTTATTTGCACACAGTCAACCTGGATTCAGTCCCCAGTACCTCCTCTATGGTCCTCCAAGCACCCCCAGGAGTGATCCCTGAGCATAGGGCCAGGAGTAACCCCTGAATATCGCTAGGCACAGCCCAACCAAACCTAACCAACCCCACCCCAAAACACAAGACAAATTCAGAGAACAATAAAAGTTTAAAAAAGATGGGGTGGGGCTATCACTCCAACAGGCAGAGCACAAACCTCTAAGTACCAGGCCCCAAGTTCAATCCCTGGCACAATACAACCCTGTGTGCCCCCTCCCACTTTCAGACTACAGTGGGCCCAAGTGCCCACTGGGTGTGGCCCTGTTAAATTAGTTAACTAATTCATCAAGTTTTAAAAAGTTGGACAATGATGAATTAGAGCAGTAGTACAAGGGTGCTTGTCTTACGAGGCCCCCATGTGGTGCTCCAAGCCCAGCCCTGGATGGTTCCTGTGCACAGAGCAAAAAAATAAGTCTTGAGCACTACTGAGTGTGATCCAAAACAATTAGACAGTGATGGGCCATGGCTGCTCTTTTGGGAGTTGGGTTAGAAAAGGCCACTCTATAGAGAGGTGACTTTACCCTGTTGAAGGAGGGAGGGCAGAGGGACAGTGGGCACAAGCTGCTGGGTTTAAGAAACCAGGGACATAGAGGCCCTGCAGCTAGGGAAGGGGCTTCCAGAGTGGTCTGTGCCCCTCACTCAGCAGGGGGGCTCCTCCCAAGCAGAACACGTGTTCTGAGCAAACAGTAGGGTGATGCCTACCTTGCCTGGTGTTAGTCTGCCCTGGGCAGCTGAGAGGAGCTGGTGTCTGCCGAGGTACTTCCTGTTAACATTTATCTTAGTGGATGTTTATTAATCAGGTCTATTAATAGATGCTTTTTTTGGCCCTTCCTAAGAAATAGCTTCTAGAAGAAGCACTTCTTCCCAATTATCCCCTGACTTGCATAATGTTTCATGTTTGTAAATTGCTTTTCATTCCTTGTGTTCAGGTCTAGCCATTAGCCATTTTTCTCTATTTGTTTGTTTATATGTTTCGACATACTTAAATCAGGGTTTCTCTTATTGTCTTGCTCTGGGGTCACTCCCAGTGGGGCTCCAGAGACCATGTGATGCTCGGGATGGAACTAGGTTCAGCTGTGGGCAGTGTAAGCCCCTTATCCCTGTTCTACCTCTCCAGCCCCGGCACACACACAGCATGTGCACCAGCCCTTGGAGCTGTTTAATCCACAGCACACACACAGTTAACAGAGCAGGGACCAAGACTCACTCAGCACCTATCTTCCTGAAACATACATTTTTATGTGAACCAAGTCTGAGAGCCCTGGAGGCTCATTTTCTCCCCATGTTTGGCTAGACCAGCCCCGTCTGCAGAGAGCAGCCCACAGCCACTTCAGGTGAAATCAGCGTTCTTGTGTGCAGAGACTCTCCAAGACTCTTCATGAGTTTCAGACCCTGTGTCTTGGCAAACACACTCCTTAGGGTAGCTCTCTCCCTCGATATCGTTCTTGTTACTTAGAGAAGTTTCATGTTTTCTCTTCCCTTTAAGGCCAAAGTGTGGGGCAGTTATATTCTCCTGGAGGTTGGTGCCCGCCCAGCTGGCTTTCAAGACAGGTCTCTCTGCAGCAACATTGGGCCAATTTTGGGGGTTGGGGGACCAACTTTGGGGCTTGGGGGCCCAACTTTAGGGGTGGGACTTGTGGATACTCAGCTCCCTCTCTGTACCTAACCCAGTGATTTTTTTGTTTGCTCTGTGGAGGTCACAACCAGCAGTGCTCAGGGCTTACTCCTGTCTCTGTGCTCAAGGTTCGACCTGGCTATGCTCAAGGGACCATGGGATGCTGGAGATCAAACCCAGGGCCTTGTGCACACAAGACAGGTGCTCCACCCTGAGTCATAAATGGCCCCAGTGTAGGCGCTAGTCCTTGGAGAATCTTCTCTCCTGGTGGTCACCTTCATTCTTCACTTCCCCATTGGGTGCTTTTGTGTGGCTTCCGCAGCCCAGCCCCTGAGACATTCTCTCTCTGCTTCCAGCACATTCCTCCCCTGGAGGGGATCCTGGAGCCCAGCTGGGTTTAGGTTTCAGGTCAAGGGTTGGTTTGTTTGTTTACAATGGGAGTTCAAACAGTGGCCACAGCGGAGGTTCTATGGAAGCCTAGGGTCAGGACTGGAATGCAGTCTGAGCCAGGACTGAATTTCAGGCCCAAGTCAAGCTTTAGTTGGGGACTAGGGTTGGAGTTTACTCTACAGGGAGGGCTCAGAAGGCACCAGGAGATGGTCTGCAAGAATAGTCTGGACCAAAAATCAGGACTCAGTTTTAGAACAAGGCCAGAGCTTGAAGCCTCAGTGAGAGTCCATTGGGGGCCAGGACGGGCTCATCTGTGATGATATCAAGGCTCAGAACAAGAACAGGGGAGGGGCCAAAACTCTCTATCTAGGGGCAGCTTTGGGCCTTTGGGAACTAGAACCAGAGGCAGGCTTGAGCCCTGGGTAGGGTCTCAGATGAAAAGAAAAAAAAAAAATCTTCACCAAAGACTGGCCAAAGACTTCTGGCCCTGCAGGCTAGACTCAGGGCACCCAGGGTAAAGGCGGGGCTGAAACCTACAAGCCAGACCACCCCCCCCCCCTCAGCCCAGCAGAGCTCCACCATAACTGAAGTCTATGCTCACGAGTCTCCTATCTTCTAACACAGCTGTCCTTAGGCACACATGCCCCCCACATGCACATACACACACATGCCCGTACATACCCACACATACATGCCCACAAACATACACCTGCCCATCCACCACACACATGCACACATGTGCGTACACCAGCACAAACACCTGCCATTATACACACAAACACACACATGCATGCCAGCATACACACCTGCTCATACACACACCTGCCCATCCACCCACACACATGCATGAACTAGCACACACACTTGCCCATACACACACATGCACACCAGTACACACACCTGCCTATACACACACATGTACCCTCCCACCCACAGACATACATGTATATCCATGCATACACACCCCTTACATGCATACGCAATCCCACACATACACACATATACCCACCACACACAAACTAATACACACACACAGAGGTATGTGAGAAGCAGGGATCAGGCCTGAGGCCCTTGGGAACATGGTGGCAAGTCAGTATTAGCAGACAGTGGTGAACACAGATGGGACAAGGAAGGACCCTGGGAAATCAGAGACAGTTCCCAGGCAGGCCCAGAGATGGGGCGGAGGGTGCGTGGGAGCTGTGCACTGTCTCCCTGCACACCACAGCCAGCTTATCATCAGATCCCCATTTAACCTGTCTTCCAAAACCTGGGCTTCTGGGCCTCTCCGGGCTCTCTGAGGCAACCACAAACCTCCACTGATTATGAAAGTGGGACAAGCCCGCTCAGTACCTCATCATCCATCCAACTCACTGCCCCAAAACCCCGCTGTGCCCCCAGGGTGGCCCTCTCTGGCCCTGTCTGTTTCAGGATCCTTGTGGTCTGTACCTGTCTTAGCCAAGGCCTGGTCACCCCTGTGACAGTCCCTTCTTCAGAGTATACCCAGGGGCACCAAACTCCCTCCCTTCAGCAACACTTATGCCGGCAAGGGTCCATAAGGGAACTTCTCTGTTAGCCCCAGCAACTGGGCGTCGAGTGGGGGTGAAGAATCACTGAGCCCGCCACATTCTGGGGCTCAACGCTTCCTTCTCTCGATCCTGCCTTCTGCGTCAGGGTCTGGGAGTAGCAGGTGGGGGGCGTCCAGGAGGTGAGAAGATGCTACCCCCATGGGCTCCTCAAGGGTTCTCACAAGAGAGAAGTCACTGTGATGAGAAAATAGGAACCTCCCTGCTAGAAGCAAGGCCAGCTTCTCCCGCAACCTTGGGAATGGCTGGCCCTGGGGTGCATCTTGGTGGGGAAGAGAAGAACCCCCTTGTTATGGAGAAAAGGGATGGGGAAGGGACTGGCTGTGGCAGGTTCTGCCACTACGGAGGGCCGGCCAACAGCTCCTTGAAAGAGCTGAGTTGCCACCATCCTTGGCGCATCCAGAAAGGCTCCGAGCACAAGCATCAGGAAGCCCAGGCCAGCTGTAGCAGGGCGTGGGGGTATAGAAGGGGCCAGGGTCCCCAAGCACACATACACTCGCCAAGCAGAAGGCTCCACTCAGAGCGCTGACATTTGGGGGCCTGGGCAGCTGGTGGGCCAATTGGCCTGGGAAGAAGCCCCCAGAAGGGCTCAGCTGAAGATAAACAAGATGCTTCCTGTTGGGCCCCAGTTCCCTCAGCCCCTGTGCAGCAATCCTGGGCTTTGAGGAGAGCAGGAGGATCAGAGGAGGCGGACCCCAGGGTAGGCTCTGAGCACATTATGCTAAGCAAAGACAGACAGGCACACAAAAGGCCAGGCTTGCCGGACTCCATCTATATGAAATGTCTAGACCAGGCAAAGCCAGGGAGACAGAAAATAAACTGTGACTCGCTAAATGTAGGGGAAGGTAGAGAGAGGGTGGATTAAGGGTTTCTGATGGATAGGAGGCTCCTTTGGATATGGTAAAAATTGCTTCAGAATTGATTGGAATCATGGAGTGCACAACAGTGAGTATCTTAAAACACATTAATATGCAACTTTACATGGTAGCATGTTATGTAACTCACATCTACTACTGTTGTTTTAAAATAGATTTCATTTGGGGTGATGAAAAGGTCCTGGGTTGGGTCTGGGGGGGTATAGGGCTAAGGCAACCGCCATGCAGCAGTTGACCCGGGCTTGGAGCCCTGGGAGGTAAGCCGTGAGCTCACTAGGCCTGACCTCTCCCGTAAAGAAAAAGTTCTGGCAATGGTGGCAGTTACACAATGCAAGGGTATTTATGCACTGAGATGTGAGCTGCATGCCAAAACTGGTCCAAGTGACAGCTTTTATGTTATATCTATTTTACCCACATTTCAAAACAATTAAACTTGAAAATGAAATGGAGGTGGAAGTACCCAAGAACAAGATTATGGGGCTGAAGTGATTGCAAAGTGGGAGAGCATTTGCCTTGTATGTGGCCAACCTGGGTTTGACCCCCGGCATCCCATAGGGTCCCCGGTCACTGCTAGGAGTAAACTCCTGAGAGCAGAGCCAGGAGTAACCCCTGAGCATCGCTGGGGTTAAAAAGCAAAAAGCTAAACAAAACAAAAAGAACAAAATTCTGTACCCTAAATATTCTGAGATACCAGAGAGTTAGGGGACCAGGGAAAGAACCAGTGTGCTCTCCTTGTTTCACACACACACACACACACACACACACACACACACACACACACACACACACTCACACACACACACAGTCCCATAGGCCTGCTGCTGGGCATGAAGGAAGGAAAGCTCTGAGTTGCTCTGGGGTTAGGTTTCCAAACAGATGGCCTGGAAATGAATAAACGTGCTCGCAACACCCAGGATTTGCCAGAGCATGAGGGGCCAGTGATGGCAAAGAATAAAGCCAGTTCAGTCAGGACCTCTGTCTGAGGACTCTGCAGCTAAAGGAAAAGGGAAATATTCCAGTTTGGGGGCTGGAGAGATAGTACAGTGGGTGGGATGCTTGTCTTAACCTCGCTGCTTACCTGAGTTTAATCTCCAGCATCCCATATGGTCCCCCAATTCCCACCAGGAATTCCTGGGTGCAGAGCCAGAAGTAAGACCTGAGGACTGCCTGGTGTGACCCCCAAAACAAAAAGAAACAAACAAAAGGAATCTTGCAGTTTGCTGCCACATGACTGGAACTAATGGGTATCAAGTTAAGAGAAATAAATTAGGGGAAGGACAACTATGGCTGACCTCACTCGTCTGTGGTTTCCAGAGAATCAGACAAGGGAATAGACAGTTTCAAATGATGCACGCACTGGCCGATCACACTCCTCTGTGGTATACAGAGACTCAAACAAGGGAATAGACGTTTCAAATGATGCAAACCCTCGACCTTGGATTACAAGACTCAGATCACCACACAGTGGGGGGAGGGCCGCAGAGAGTCAGACTAGAAGTGACATAAGGACAGTGGGGCGGGAGGGGTGCTGAGGCACGTAGGTGGAGGAGAAGGTGTGGCAGCTGAACATCCGCACCACACAGGTCCACACTATTGTAACCATATTACCTATAATATGTTCAAAAGGAAAGAAAGAAAAAGAATGGGACTGGAGAGATAGTGTGGGGGTCACTGCTCTTGCCTTGCTTGCAGAGAACCCTGGTTTGATCCTGGTGTGGCATGGTGCTGAGCGCCCCAGCACAGAGCCAGAAGTAAGGTCTGGGCACTACCAGGTGTGGCCCCAAACTCCTCCCTAAGAAGTGAAAAAATTATTGAGTTAATACTATATTATTGTTGGATTTTTGGGTCAGAGCGATAGCACAGCGGGTAGGGCGTTTGCCTTACATACTGCCTACCCAGGTTCAATCCCGGCATCCCATATGGTCCCTGAGCACTGCCAGGAGTAATTCCAGAGCATCGCCAGGTGTGACCCAAAAAGCAAAAAAAAAAACCCCACTATATTATCGGATTTTTATTTTAATTGAATCACAGTGAGATACACAGTCACAAGTTGTTTAGGTCATACTATGTTCCAACACCCATCCCTTCATCAGCGTACATTTCCCACCACCAATGTCCCCTGTTCCTCTCCAGGCCCACCCACCTGCTGCTGCCTCTGCCAGATACTCTCTCTCTCTCTCTCTCTCTCTCTCTCTCTCTCTCTCTCCTAATTAATACTGTTTTAAAAGACCTTAGATGTCTGGGCGGGCAGATCTCAGCACAGAGTGTGCAGCACCAGCTCTCCTGCACCCAAAAGCCTCTGGCAGGCTGGCATTCTGGTCGGGCTCCTGGGGCTCCACACCAAGTGGGGAACCTCCTTTTTCCTCAGAGTCTGATGAAAGTTGAAGAGCCTTCCGCAGTAGCCAGAGAGGAATCTGAGGCCCAGGGGAGGTCTTGGCCCTGTTCAGAGCCACACAACCAGGTCAGTTTGTACACAACAGGCCCCAGCTCCCTGTTCTGTGGCCCAGGCCGGCACTGGGCGCACTGTGGGGGCTGCTGAGAGGGCCCCCTCCTCCTGCTGTGCACATCTGTGCACATCTGTGGGTGAGTCAATTGCCCAGAGTCACAGCCAAGAGTTCAAACATCAGGACAACAGAAACCTCTTCCAAGGGGTGGGGTTGGCAGCCCAGCACACAGCGGGGTCCCCCAGGGTTGCCTGGCTCTGAGAGCTACATGCCTCATCTCACACCTCACCCTGTCCCTCCACTTCCAAAGGGCTAAGAGGCAGGAATCATGGCATGGAGCCTGGCCGGCCTGTTCCCTGGGATAAACTCAGCAGCTCTGCCCTCACAGTCTCCATTTCTCCCGCAGGCTCTGCCAGGCCTCTCCTGCAACCTGCAAATTCTTGACTTTACTAACCCCAGGTCTTGCTAATCTGAGAGAAGAGACAGCTACTAGATGTCCGGCCTTAGGTAGGAGACAGCCCTGCACAGGGGACTCCCGATTCGGTTGAAGTGTCGTGGTCAGGGGACTTGCCTTGCTCACAGCTGACCGACCTGGGCCACCCGGCATCCATATGGTCTCCGGGCCCTTGCCAGGGCCACCCTGTTTGTTTGTTTTGGAAGACACACCCAGTGATACTCAGGACTCCTGGTTCTGCATTTAAGAGTCCCTGACGGTGCTCAGAGGGCCGCGTGGGATGCCAGGGTTTAAAGCTGGGAGAGCTGCATGCAAGGCAAGCACCCAACTCACTGTACTATTGCTCCAGCCCCAGGAGTGATCCCTGTGCTCAGAGCCAGGAGTAAGTGCTGAGCACCACGGAGTATGGCCCCTAACAAAATAGGCAAATGGGGCGGAGCAATAGCCCAGCGGGTAGGGCCTTGCACGTGGCCGGCCCATGCAGGCCTGGGTTCGATCCCTGGCATCCCATATGGTCCCCTGAGCACCGCCAGGGAGTAATTCCTGAGTGCAGAGCCAGGAGAAACCCCTGAGCATTGCTGGGTGTGACCCCCAAAAAAAAAAAAAATAAGCAAATGTCTTCAGAGTCTTTTATCTAAAAATGGGAATTGCCACAGATCAGGATGCCCTTATCTCTGGGTGGGTGGGGTGGGGTGTTGTACTTTATGACTTTGCTCTCTCTCTCTCTCTCTCTCTCTCTCTCTCTCTCTCTCTCTCTTACTTTCAGTTGTGAGGTAAGGGGCACACCCCTGTTTCCTCAGAACAGGCAGCAGCATCTGAGTTTACACAGAGTAGGCCTTGCCTCAAGCCTCTGGCGGTGAGTCCTGCCTGGCCGCCCACGCTCTCAGGCCTGACAGGAAACATTCCTGACACAGCGTCTGCAGTCAGGAGTAACCCCTGAACTTCACTAGGTGTGTCCCAAACACCAACCAACCAAACAGAAACGCTATTCCTGAGATCAGCTCTCACCGGGCAGCTCTCTGGCTCAGCCGTGTCCACCACAGTACCTAAAGTCCCCTCAACACTGCCCTTTGGTCCCCGGCCAATAGCAGGCCTGTCTAAACCCAGGAAGAGTTCAGACTGGACAGGCTCTGCCCATCTGTGAGAGGCCTAAAGACAAGCTTCAGCTGAGGACAATCCCAGCCTCTGAAGCCCCCATCTGGCAGCCCAGGAGTCTATCCTGCTCCTCGAGCCCCAAAGCCTGGGGTTATTATTGGTGACATTCAGGGTGTGTGCTCCCAGCTCTAATCAGGGTGGATGGAAGCAAAGTCTCTGAGAGAACCATGACGGTTCAGCGAAGGTAGTGCAGGCATGGGCCGTGAGCCCAGTCTGGGGAATATTGCTAGAGTTCATTCCGGGCTTGTGTTGGGCTTTTGTATATCCGTTTGTTTGTTTGCCTAGCATTCAAACCCCTTTCTTGTTTGGGGTTTCACTAAGGGGGAGCAGCTCTGTTCTGAGGAAGGCAAAGGTAGTATCCTGCCTGGTCAGCGAGGCCGGCTGGAGCAGAGGACAGAAGTGCCCATTCCCGAACTCTCCTGGCCCGTGCTGTTGGCCCCACAGCAGTCCCAGAAACAGGCGTTCCCTACAGGAGCCCCTGGGCCTGCGCCCCAGCTGCCAGCCTCCTTCCATCTGCTTTTTTCCTGAGCCTTGTTCGCCAATGGATTCTGTGAGCCCCTTGGTAGCCTTCCAATACATTTCTTTTCTGCTTAATTCAGTGAACATCGGTTTTCATTGTCTTCAATCCAGAAACTTGACTGCTTTGGAAATTGGTCTGAGGGAGTGGGACTCGGACACACCCTGGGGTCAGGTGGAAGAATGATGTGGGGAGCTGAAGGGAGTGAGACTCCAGTGAGTACCGGGATGGCGATCTAGCAGCCTGCGGGATGCAGGAGCGAAACAGCCAATTAAACCTAATTAATTAATTAAATGATGGCCCAGAGCCATCTGGGAATGGCGCCACTGAAGACAAAGCTCTGAAGGCCTGAGTCACCCGGCCACAGAACACGAGAACAGCACAAAGATGTCAGAGACAGGCTTGGCGGCCTCAGGACACGGGCGATGAAAAGAAAGAACGATAAGCTTCAATCCGTCTGTTCTTGGCTCAAGGCATAGACTGGGGCCTAGGAACTTTCTAGAAATTCTCTGATCTTTCCCTGCAGCAGGATTAAGGCTGACCCTTTGTGCTGCCAACTCCAGGTGCCCTCACAGAGGCCTCTCGGGCTATATCCACGCCCAGCTCCTCCACGTGGCCCTGGGTTTTCTTCTCTTCATGCCCTGAGCCCAGCACATAGGGCACATTCAGTAGCAGATAATGGGGTAATTCAAGTGGGGCTGGGAGGCGGCTCCTGGCGAGAGCCCAGTAGCTCCCAGCACAGCCAGAGGGGGTGGAGGCTCCCTCTTCTCAGCTGCCCTGTGGCCTTTGGGTTTGGTGGCACCAAAGCCCTTCGTTAGTCCAGCACTGCGGTTGTGCTGGTGGCTTGAAGGGGCTGTTTACACCATGGAGATCAGCAAAGCTACAAACCAGGGCTTTAAAACTTTTTGCTCGTTTGTTTTGGGGCCACACTGGCCAGAATTCCGTGGCTACCCTTGGCTCTGTGTTCAGGTGACTCTTGCTGGTACTCGGGGACCATTTGCCGTGCCAGGGAATCCAATTGGGGTTGGCTGCATGCAAAGTAAGCACCTGAGCCCCTGACCTGTCTCTCCACACTATGGAATTATTTTAAGTTGGTGAGGTGGAATATCTGGTCCAGCACAACTTCGGTGCTAAGGGGTGGCAGTGAAACTCTTGCTTCTTTCGGGTGCCTACGAGGGAAAAGGGAGAGAATCAGCTACCAGACTCCAGGCCCTTGCTCTGAACCGCCACCCCTCCTGCCTCCAGGACACCTCACACTTCTGGCCTCCCCTCCAGACCTGCTGAAGCCTTGCCTGTGTGTGTGTGGAGGGACACAGGGGGCGTCAGGACTGGTGAAAATAGCCAGTCCCTACCTCCTCTCTGTTCAGGCTCTGTTTTTTACCTCACAGGGGAGAAAAATACATATATATAAATGTATATATAAATGTATACATATATACATATGTTTGTATGTAAATAAATATACATATATGTATGTATATGTGTGTATGTATATGAATATTTATAGATATATGTATTTTATTTATTTTTATATATAATATGTATATATTTATATATAGATATATATATTTTGGGCTATACTGGCACATGATAGGGTCAAATGGAAATGTTACTGGTGCCCGCTCGAGGGAAATCAATGAGCGGATGTCTAGTGATCTAGTGATCTGTGAAATATATTAATTTTTTTTTCTTCTGAGAGGAAGCTTCATTAAACAGAAGGGAAAGGAATATGCTCAAAAAAGTACAGGATTCTCTGGAGAGGAGGGGCTGGGGAGATGTTTAAAGGATTCAGCACATGCTTTGCAATGCAGAGGGCCTGGATTTGAGCCCTGGTACCAAACAGCATCCCCAGCAACACTTAAAATGGCCCCTGACAATGCCAGCTGTGGCCCAAAAAACAGGTGAAAAAAAATAAAGGAGGGAGCACCCAAGTTATGCTGCCTGGTCTCGAGTCTTGGGCCTGGAGCAGGGGGCTGGGGCAGGGGCTGGGGCAGGGGCTGGGGTAGGGGCTGGGGCAGGGGCTGGGGTAGGGGGCTGGGGCAGGGGTTTGGGGTAGGGGCTGGGGCAGGGGCTGGGGCAGGGGCTGGGGTAGGGGCTGGGGCTGGGGCAGGGGGCTGGGGTAGGGGCTGGGACAGGGGGCTGGGGCAGGGGGCTGGGGCAGGGGCTGGGGCAGGGGGCTGGGGCTGGGGCAGGGGGCTGGGGCAGGGGTTTGGGGTAGGGGGCTGGGGCAGGGGGCTGGGGGTAGGGGGCTGGGGCAGGGGCTGGGGCAGGGGCTGGGGCAGGGGCTGGGGCAGGGGGCTGGGGCAGGGGCTGGAGCAGGGGGCTGGAGCAGGGGCTGGGGTAGGGGCTGGGGCAGGGGCTGGGGCAGGGGTTTGGGGCAGGGGCTGGGGCAGGGGTTTGGGGCTGGGGCTGGGGCAGGGGGCTGGGGTAGGGGCTGGGGCAGGGGCTGGGGTAGGGGCTGGGGCAGGGGGCTGGGGCAGGGGGCTGGGGTAGGGGCTGGGGCAGGGGGCTGGGGCAGGGGCTGGGGTAGGGGCTGGGGCAGGGGTTTGGGGCAGGGGCTGGGGCAGGGGCTGGGGCAGGGGGCTGGGGCAGGGGGCTGGGGCTTGGGTCAGGGCAGGGGCAGGGGCTGGGGTAGGGGCTGGGGCAGGGGCTGGGGCAGGGGCTGGGGCAGGGGGCTGGGGCAGGGGCTGGAGTAGGCCAAGATCTTCCTTTCCAGGCCACCAGCGGTTTAATTTCTTCCCCTGCAGGCCCCCTACCTGCCTCCCCTTGTCTCCATCGGTCCCTGTTCAGTCTCACTGCACACAGCTCTGTTGCTGGGATCCTCTCACCCCAGGCCCCGAGACGCCGTCTCTGGCAGGCACTGTCACCCCCGGCACTGGCCTTGTGATTGACTTCCTGTCCATTTCTCTGACAACAGGAAGAGTCCTGCTCCTCTCAGCCCAGTCCAGGACACAGGGTCCACTCGGTAAAGAATGTGAAAGGGACAGGCTGGAGAGTTGGCTCAAGGCTGAGCACTTGCTTTGTATGCTGGAGACCCAGGTCCTACCCTTACATGGTCCCCCAAGGACACCCCCCTGGGGGTCGAGTGATAGTACAATGGGTAGGCCACCTGCCTTGCATGTGGCTGATTGGGATCCATTCCTGGCACCAAATATGGTCTTCTGAGCACTGACCCCTGAGCACAGAGCTAGGAGTAGGCCCTAAGTAGTACCAGGCTCCAAACCCCCATTAACAAAAAAATGCCAAAACCAGAAGCAACCCTGAGCACTGTGCAGGGAGTAGCCCCTAAGCCATGCCAAATTTTCCCCTTCAAGTATGAGTAATTAAATAAAATAAATAAATAGATAGATGATGGAAAGGCAAGAACCCGTTTCCGGTCCTTAGCATACCCCCTTCTCGCCTTGCCAGTCCCTGGGCCCTGAGGGTCAGACCCTGTTCCCCAACCTTCCAGGCACCCTCCCTCCTGCCACCGAGTCTCTTTGGTACAGACAGCATGGATTTCTTTACCTCTGCTCCTCAGCCGCCTCTCTGCTTTGCTCTTTTATTAAGATTCTAATTAAATAAT
Source organism: Cryptotis parvus (assembly GCA_021461705.1). Classification (NCBI taxonomy): domain Eukaryota; kingdom Metazoa; phylum Chordata; class Mammalia; order Eulipotyphla; family Soricidae; genus Cryptotis; species Cryptotis parvus. The sequence goes on along the minus strand of JAJIBD010001342.1, from coordinate 54,772 downwards.
TCTAATTAAATGTAATGAGCTGAATCGACAAACTTACTGTGATAAAGCAGCATTCAAGACATTCGCTCTCCTGCTCTTTCCTGGGCCGGAGGAGAGTTGGCATGAGGTGAGTCAGCAGGGCTGGCACTAAATGCCAGGCTGGCTGGGGCCGGAGCGACAGCACAGCAGGTAGGACATTTCATGTGGCGCACCCAGGTTCGACCCCTGGCATCCCCTAGCACTGCCAGGAGTAATTCCTGAGCGAAGAGCCAGGAGTAACCCCTGAGTGTCTCTGGGTGTGACCCAAAAAGCAAATAAATAAATAAATAGATAGATGATGGATGGATGGATGGATGGATGGATGGATGGATGGATGGATGGATGGATGGATGGATGGACGAACAGACAGACGAAGAACGAACAAACTAATGAATGAATGAATGAATGGATAGGTAAGTGGATGAATGGATGGATGGATGGATGGATGGACGGACGGACAGATGAAGAACGAACGAACGAATGAATGAATAGGTAAGTAGATGGATGGATGGATGGATGGATGGATGGATGGATGGATGGATGGATGGATGGATGGATGGATGGATGGATGGATGGATGGATGGATGGATGGATGGATGGATGGATGGATGGATGGATGGATGGATGGAAGATGGATGGATGGATGGATGGATGGATGGATGGATGGATGGATGGATGGATGGATGGATGATGCCAGGCTCACAGGACATCACCAGGCCAGAACCAGCCTCACTGGGGCTCCGTGCTCCAGTCAGAGCCTCACCTGCTCTGAGTCCATGTGCCAACCAACCCTCAATGCTTGGCCCAGCTGGACGTCCGCTGGATGGAACCAAGGCTCTTCATCCACAGAGGAGGGGCCGGGGCTGCTGACCCCTGGGTTTTCTGGGGAGGAAGATGAAGAGGATGAAACCCAGGTTTCAACCCTGTCACCTCATATGTTCCCTGAGGCCCACCAGAACTCAGGAGTCAGGAGTAAGTCGTGAACACGCCGGTGTGGCCCCAAAATCAAAAAAAGTAAAGAAAGGGGCTGGAGTGATAGCACAGTGGGAAGGGTTTTTGCCTTGCATGCAGCCGACCTGGGTTTGATTCCCGGCATCCCATATGGTCCCCCAAGCACCGCCAGGAGTAATTCCTGAGCCAAGAGCCAGGAGTAACCCCTGAGCACTGCCGGGTGTGACCCAAAAAAGAAAAAAAGAAAAGAAGTAAAGAAAGAGAAAGGCAGTACTGAGGTGCAGAGTGAGACCTCAGGTCCCCTTTGGGGCTCTGTGGCCTAAGGCCTCTCCTTCCCTCTCTGATCCTCAGTGTCCTCACGTGGGCACCTGCTCTGCGGAGTGGTGGTGGTGGTGGTGGTGATAATTCCACTCCAACAAACAGGAGGCACAGTGCTCTGTAAATTAGTACCATGAATTATTTAGATCCTTCTCCCCTCCCCACAGCATCCCTGGAGGCTGGGAAGGCTCAGGAGGGGGCTGAGGGAGGGGAGGAGTTAAGAGCTTCCAGACACGCCCCAAACCTCCCCACCCCTCACCCATGGCTAGTCTAGACTGACCATGCCGGTCACTGAGGCTGTGCCCCAGGGGGGACTTGCTCTTTCCCACTCACACTGCCAGCAGCACTTTTTATGCGCCCCCTCCGAGATTCTTTCATAGTTGTCCTCACTGGATCCTCACCACCCCCCTGCAAACAGGCAGAAACCCATTCATGTACCGTGTCGAAGAGAGACTTGGCCGGAGATGAAGGGCACATACCCAGGCCCCTGTAGACGCAATGCTTGAACCTCAACTTCTGACATGAGACCAGTGACAAAAACTGCCACCTCCTGCACATGCCTATGGCCAGGGTCAGGACCCCCTGACCCTTCCAGCATGTTCCCCACAACCTAGAGGCAGGTCAGGCCAGGAGTCTGCAGGAGGAACCGAGATCATGGTTGGATAAGGCTCAAAAACCAAAAAAGGAAAAAACAAACCCACAAAGAAACGGGCCGGAGGCGATAGCCCAGCGGGTAGAGCGTTTGCTGCGCCGGCCTGCTGCTGGCCTGGGTTCGATCCCTGGCATCCCATATGGTCCCCGAGCACAAGCCAGGAGTAATTCCTGAGTACAGAGCCAGGAGAAACCCCTGAGCATCGCCGGTTGTGACCCAAAAAAAAAAAAAAAGAAAGAAACAACAAAAAACGAAAAAGTGGGGCCTGGAGAGAAAGTCCAGAGTTTAGTGCTTGTCCTGCATATGGCCAGCCCTCATTCTCCCCCCCAGCGCTGCATGATAAAGCAGCATTCAAGACATTGGCTCTCCTGCTCTTTCCTGGGCAGCGGGGAGAGTTGGCATGAGGTCTCTGCCAGCGCCAAAGGGAGGGCCCTTGAGCACAGAACTGGGAACACCCCCGCCCTGCAAAGAAAAAAAGTCACTAGCTGGACCTGGCCACTGTGGGCTGCCCTGCACTGCTGCAGCCGCGCACTGCTCCCGGCCTTACCTTCAGGTTAGCCTGCTTGAGGGCGTGCCTGCTCTCCCTTGCTGTGGACAGGACAGTGACTCCTGCTTGTGCCTCGGGTTCTCTCTTCACAGGGTCAATGTGGTTGGGGAAGTGTCACTATCACTATCACTATCCTCCCGTTGATCATCTATTTGCTAGAGCGGGCACCAGTAATATCTCCATATGTCCTGTCTCATGCTAGTAGAGCCCAAGAGCATCTATTCGCTGCAGGAACACAAAGAGCCTTAAACCATTATATTAGGTCATGGGAATGAACTAATATAATTGTTACTGGTATTTGGCATATCAAATAAAACAGGGCAGCTTGCCAGGCTTGCCATGCAGGTGGCATACCCTTGAAGTGACCTCCAAATATAGCATTTATAGATGAACCGTGCGGCCGCTGTGATAGGCTGTCGCTGGGTGGAGTTCTGACGAGAGGGAAGTTTGGATGTGGAAGATGACGGCCCAATGGAGTGGGGGGTCATCTGGCTTGTTGTGAGGCTCTGCTGGGGTGGCGGCCAGGGCTAGAACTCGCCATCCCTCCCGGGCGCCTCGTGAGCGGCTGGGCACAGGGAGAGCAAGTAGCAGCTCTGCCCCATGTCTGTAAGTCTCTGGTTCAGCATACCTGGGCTGGATTGAAAAAAAAAAAAACCTGCTGCAGGGGAAGTGTGCATTTCCAGAAAAATTGGTGGCGCTGTGGTGTTATGCCCGAGGCCATGCATCCGCTTCCTAGGGTTGCTGTAGTGAAATCCCACGGCTTGGTGGCTTGGGACAGCAACACCCCTCTCCTCACAGTTGTGGAGACAGAATCGGAGCTGGTGTCCTCCACTTCCTCCGACCCTCTCCTCCTGCCTTCTCTCGCAGCGCCTGACTGAGTGACCCATGCGTACCTGCAGTCTGCCCCCAGCTGCCCCTTACAAGGACAACAGCCCTGCTGGGCCCTCCCTCCTGACTGCTTCTAACCCATCACCTCTGCAGAGACCCTGTTTCCAAAGAAGGGCACCCCCGGGGTCTGAGTGCTAGAACTCCCACATCGCTCTGGCGGTTGACACGTCACCTCATAACAGGCTGCAGGCCAGAAACCCACGACCCATTGCCAGACTAGGTGAGGAACAATGGAGGCCCAGGGAAGGGAAGTGCATGGTACATTATGTTCCAGGAATGCAGGGCAGGTGACTGCAAGGAGAGCTGTTTGACTCGAGGCTGGTGGGGGATTTTCCTCTCAACATTAGAATGTGATGTTATCTGAGGGTCCACCATCAAAGTCACGCAGAGAATGAGCTCAGAGAAAGGGTCTGACCTGGGTCTGCCAAACCTGCCACATCGCTACTCCCTAGACAACTGAAAGTGAGAAAAGAGGGTCAGCGTGTGGTTCACGTGGCAGAGACACGTCCAGCATGTATGAGGTCCCGAGTTCATGTCCCAGGACCACAAGTTTCCAAGTACAGCTGGCATGCTGAAACCTTAAGAAAATAAAAAGGAGACAGTCAGAGCTATTCAGCCAAGGAGAGAGGTCAAGGAGCCGGAGCAGAGCATGGGTCGTAGGAGGGCCTAAGTGTGGCCCCTGGTTCTGAACAGTCCCCTGAGCACTGCCAGGAGTGACCCTAAGCAATGCTCCTGAGCATCACCAAATGTAGCATTAAAAAACATATATGTATTAGTATATATATACACTATATATAGTAAATGTAGAGTATATATAAAATATATATTTGTAAGTGTTGTTTTCCTTTATATATCCTTCCTGCTTTATAGTCACTCTCCCATGCTGTTGCTTTGGAAGCAGGCTCTGGCTTTGGGCAAGTAACTTCACTCCTCTGGGTCTTAGTTTACCCCCTGTTAAGTGGGAACTGCACTCACTTCACAGAGCTGTTGTGAGGGTTAAAAGAGGTGGCAGATATAAAGTCCTGGGCACAGGGACTAGTATATGGTAAGAGCTCACTTAACACACTGACTCCTGCTCTGTAATTTGTGTTAGGTCACATTCAAGTGTGAGCCACTGGTGGACGCACTGGCACCAACACCCATTACACAGTATGAGGTGGGTCTCGCTCTGCTGCTGAAGAAACAAGTCATGCAGCGTCATGCAAGGTTACTGCGGCGTCTGAGTCCTGGCTCCCTCGACCCCTGTGCTCTCCGCCCTGCTGAGGCCCTGGCTTTGCCTGAGGCCCAGGGTTAGAACTCATGCTCTCGCTTAGGGAAAGATGGCCAGGTTGTTCGGTCAGCAAGGGCATGTCCTCTAGCTCGGTGGTGAGAGCCCTGGTCCAACCTGGTCACTGGGAAATAAGGTTATCTTTGGGCTTAAAACTCTGCTTTGCAGGCACCAGGAGCTGAAAAATGTTCAGAGACCTGCCCCCAAGAGGTGTCCCCTCAGCAGAATAAAACTGGGTCCCAGGGACCATGTGTTTTATTCCCGGTGAAAAGCAGAGCTGAGCTCTGGAACAAGGAGGGAGCAGGGGCCCCAGGCAGTAAGGGGACTGTAATGAAAGCTATTCCCCACTGCTGCCCCCTAGAGACGAGCAGGTGCTCACACACGCACAGAGAAATACACTGACCAGCGCGTGGCTGCATTCTTATGTCCAGGGCCAAGCACACACACCTTACCCCTTCAGTGAGAGGGTCCATCCCTCCCAGTGTCCACCACCCCCAACAGAGCTGTCTCACTGCGATAATTAAAGCAAAGTGGCCAGCCAGGTGGAGGGTGTTTTCAGCCCTAAGTAACTCACCCCTTAGCTCCTTTACTGCCCACAATATCTCCCGGGCTGTTCAGCTGTCACCAACCTATTCCAGTGACGAGTAAGCTGAGGCCCGGGCCATTGATTCATTACAGATCTTGCTATCCAGGGGTCTTTCTGCTCTCCAAACCCAGAACCATCTGGCTCTGAGGCCGCTTGTGATTCCAGCGCTGTGCTCTTGTAGGCATTGGCGCCAGCAATTGAGACACAGATGAGACCTTAGGGCCCTTGAGGAGGGAGAATGAAAAAGACAGATGATGAGCCGAGGCCCATTACATGCTTAAGAATCCACCGAGGTCCTCTCCTCGGCTCTTCTCGTAATGATTTCCACTTCCCCACAGCCCTGCAGACCTCGAGCACATGTCCTCCTCCAGTAGTTGCGCGGGAGTATGCTCTCTGCTCGGGGGAGGGCCACGCTTATCCTCCCTGCCCACTTGGCCTGGGGAAGTCCCATGTCACTGGGGGCCTCACAGCCCACCTGTAAATAAAGTGGATGGTGGATGGGGAGCCAGAGCGATAGCACAGCGGGTAGGGCATTTGCCTTGTACACGGTAGAACCAGATTCAATCCCCGGCATCCCCTATGGCCCCCAAGCACCACTCAGGAGTAATTCCTGAGTGCAGAGCCAGAAGTGACCCCTGAGCATTGCTGGCTGTGGCCCCAATGGGGGTTCTTGCAACACTAACCTAGGATACTGCTCTCTTGCTGTTTGAAAACCATCATGCTACAGACAACCAGAGCCACTCTGACCCGGAGCAGCCCTTCCCCAGCGGATCTCCATAGAAGCTGGCCCTGCTGTCCTCTTGATGAGATGACTCAGTCACTCTGTTACCATTGCTATCCGCTCTGTCCAGCTGTGATGCTAGGCACTAGGGCCGCAGTGACCAGGTCCTGGCCTCTCAGAGCTTACAGGCCAGCCATCCTGGCCTTCCCCAACTCCTTCACGTGGAAGAGTTCTCGGCTTCCAGCCCTCCCTGCCCCCCTCAGCTGACTCGACACATACTGTACATGGTGCAGGCTTAGCCCATGCCTGAGCTTTGGGGCACCATGGCCCACATGCCCCTAGTAAAGAAGGGGAGATGGGTCATGGCAGCTCAACCTCGTGCTGGGGCTCAGCAAGTGCAGTCAGTCAAATTGTTGCTTGGCAACAGGGAGGTGGATCACCCACTTCTGTCCTGGCTGGAGCACAGGCTCCCCACCTGAAGACCCAAGACTGATATGCCAGGCTCTGAAACTCCTGAGCTAGCCAGGGCATTGCGCTGTCCAAGCGTGACAAGGGGCTCCGAGGGCTGCCAGGACAGGGGTACACACAGTCTTGGAATCTCTTGCCAGCTGTGTGGGCCTGGAAGTTCCCAGAGACTCTCAGGGCCTTGGTGTCACCGTCTCTGAAATAGGTGGGCAATATCTTCTGACTAGCAGTTACTGGGCAGCAGCTGCGTGCAGCCACCCCGTCCTGCGCCAAGTTCCTCTCCTTCCCACCCTCCAGGGGTGCGAATGCTCTGAGGAACCTTTCCTCTTCCAAGGCTCCCAGTCTCAGCAGTGCCTCTTGGGGCAAGACAGGGGTGAAGTCCTGCCCAGCTGGTGGGGCGTATCCAGAGAAGTTGCACTGAGAAGCGGCAGGAACGGCTCTAACCCATCGGTAAAGACAGCCCCTGCTCGGGTACCAAGCTGTCTGGGCACTGCTGCAGTGGAGACAAACACTGGTTGGCAGATTGTGCCTGTCCTGGGCAGATGTGGCCAGTTCTGGGGTATAGTGCCGTTTCATTAAACACTCTGGAGTCAGACTGGGCTAACTCCCATGCCCACTCCTTACTGGCCAGGAGACTTTGGTCCATTCACTTAAGACTCCTTGACCCTCAGCTGCCGCATCTTGAAAATGGGACTTAGCCACTGCATGGCTGTGTTGAGGGTGTTAGCAGTGAGCTGGCTGTCAAGGGTGGGGTGGGGCCTGCAGTAACTACCACTAGAAAGGGGCTGCTTCCCAATAAGCAAACACCCATTACAAGGGCCCCTGCCAAGCCCACACCCAAGGGCATGGAGTCCGTCAGTCCCTCGCAGAGTCCTGGAAGAGATTTGACTGGAATGGAGGCTCCTCGTGGGAGAGAACACCCTAACATCTACAGAGTGAAGCTGAAGGTCACATCAAGTCTGAAAGGCGACTTTTGTTCTCCCGCCTCATCCGTTATGCATGAAAGAGCAGACGGCGATGCCGGGATTCATAATTTGAGACATCCGGAGACTAAAGACATTGGCCAAATTTAAACAGAAAAATGAACTTGTAGGGTGTCTTTTCACATTATGGGAAAAGAAGAAAGGGGAGAAATCCTTAGTCATCCACCATCCACTCGAAATTCATAGCGAGTTTGCCCATCGGCTGACATCAGAGGGCTCCGCCTCTGGGTTCCGGACATTTAAAACATTGCTGTTTGAAGCACACAGAGACAAATTCTGAAGAGACCCCTGGGGCCCTGGGCGTGGCCTCTGTGTGTGGGTGGCAGCTGTGCAGCTCACCAGGGGTGTCGAAGGCCAGGCCAAGTTGGGTATGGCTCTGTGTGAGCCTGGTGCCCATGGCCCTCAGCACGCCTGGTCGGAGGATGGCAAGAGTTAGACACAGCCCTGGCACAGAAGAGCTCAGTAAACAGGAGCTGCCATCATTGCCTGTAACTCCACTTTCCTATAGAGCAGTGGCCAGATTGCCTTTTGCTGACATAACCTCTGAGCTACCTAAGTACGCCATCAACAATTGGCGCTGAGTCGCAAAACCCAGGCCCACAGAGTGAGACCTTCTTGTACTGTTCTACGGGAGAATGTGAATGTTAGTCCTTTGTGGGCCAAATGTAGCACAGCCTCCAAGCAGCAGAGACAGAGCTAGACTCTGGGGCTCGAGTCACTATGCCCCAACTGCACTGCCCCATTCCGGGCCCAATCACACACAAACCATATACAACCCCAGCCGGGTGGACCCGGCCCCTGTGTTCCCAGCATTTGGCCGAGCCTGTGAATGGCATGTTCCATTTGAGAAACCGAGGGAGACAATGCAACCACAAGAAACACACATACAGGTATGCCGTCACACACACACTTTGGCGGCCGCCTGAACCAGGCCTGGGCAGGAACCCCTGCACTTGGCTCTCTGAGGCCTCTTGGGAGCAGATGCTCTGCATGGCTGGTGTGGTTACAGAGGGGACCTCAGACCTCCCCCCACACACACACACATTTCCCCACAGGGCTTCAGCCAGGAGACTGCACACCACGTACCCCACCTCTGGGCCCACAGTGGAGGCTGCTCTTTGCTGTCAAAGGTCAGGGAGTGCCAGGGATACACTCACAAGCAGCCCGCAAGTCACTGCAGCCTAGAGCCTTGTGTTTCAAAAAAGAGCATTTATTATTTTCCTCTTTAGAAATTCCTTTACAGCAATACACAATACAGGACAAGACTCATCTGCACACACAGGAGCTCGTTGCCGAGGGGTGCACTGCTCGGACGGGACAAAGGCCGTGCATGGGGGAGACTTGCGCACCCACAGCTCGGCATTTCTCAGGCTCCTGAATCCTTGCCTGCCCAAGCCCGTCCAACAGAGGCCAACACCCAGGAAGTCTGGGGTAGGGCACGGGGGTACAGGAGCTAGGTAGGGAAACGGAGCTAACCCCATATTCTGATAAAGACCCTGGAAATCCTCCCCTTCCCAGGCACTTGTGTTTCTTTTACTACATGGTGATTGGGTAGTTGGCCACACCCAGGGGTACTCAGGGACTATTCCTGGTTCTGTGCAGAGGAGTCACATCTTGAGGTGCTCGGGGGTCAGCTGTGTGTCAGGAAACACCTTACTCCCTATGTGATCTCTCCGGCCCGGCAGGTCCGTCATAATTCAAGTGCTTATAGTAGAGTTGAGGAAGAGGGGCTTCTCCCGGGCTGGGGGAACTTGCACCAGCTGTCACCAGGCACTTCAGCTCGTCACAGCCAGGCCAAGGGAGCACCTCAGGACAGAGCATGTCTGGGTCGCCTGGCTGGGTTTCAGGATGCAGCAGAGAGAAATGTCCCGACGGACAGACGGACAGACAGCTGCCAGCACGTTGTCCTGCCCTGCGCGGGAGGTGTCAGGGGGAAGAACAGCACGAGGCTTGGTTTGGTTTTTGTTTCCCCCTCGGCACCCCACCGACTTCAAACACCTCCAGTTTCGTGGAAATCAACAGCAAGTCAGCTAGCAGGGCATGCGAGCTCATGCCGGTTCTGTGTAGAAAGGCACCAGATGGTTTGTTATGAAACACATTTTGGTCAGAAAATAGCTGTGGTTTTTGGTTCCTGGGAGGACAACAGCGGCAGCCCGAGGGGCGAGTGGAGAGATACAGCTTTGGCAGCGGGTCTGGGCTCTGTTCACGGCCCCACCCCATCTCCTCTGGGGCTTGCTCCTTGTCCGTCAAACGGTAACAGAATCTTCTCAAACTAATGTAGGAGTGCAGCTTCACACTAACTTTCTCGGGGAGCCTGGGCAGGGGACACAGGAACGTGCAGGCACAACTCCGCCTGCATGTGGGAGTTGGGTGGGGGTAAGGTCTTAATAAGGGCGTGGACTGAGGGGATCCCCACATCACAGTCAGACCGGACAGTCAGTCACACTGTTTCCATGTGGACTTTGGAGCCCTTCTCTGAGAAGGGCAGAAGAAAGCTCAGAAAGCAGCAGCACCATGGATGGGCCCTGGGGGTCCACACCACTGCACGTGCTTTAAAGTGTCAGGTGGTGCTGTCTTTGGTCAGGGGCTGCCCCGCTCTCTTCGGGAGCCCACAGTTCCGGGGGGCTCACACCCAGACCCGCTGGGGCCCCAGGAGAAGGTGGGCTTAAGGCCGCAGTGCCCTCCTGTGTTCAGAAGTTGACATGAGTGAATAATCCAACCCCATTAAGGACTAAAGGGCACCCCAGGGAAACCTGGGTTCCTAGGGACAAGAAATGCTTTGGTCACATCCTGACACCCCCGCAGAGTACTTGCTCAAGAAAGGCGGCAGGAAGCCGGCTATTACACGGCAGGGGCTGGGCCTGACACAGCACTGACTTCTGGGCTGGAGCAGGAGTCGCTGAATAAATATTCAAGGCATCTTGACAAGTCCTTGGAGAGAGCAGGTTCAGATCAGCTCTCCCCTGCCTGCCTGGCTACAGCTCTCATCTGCAGGCTGATGGGGTCGCCAAAGGCAAACAGGCAGCTGGGTGCCCGGACACGAGCTGGCCTTGAGTCCTCAGAAGTTGAAGAAGTCGTCTTGCTCGGCACCGCCGCTGTCAGGCCTGGTCCCAGTCAGCAGGGGAGAGGCACTGGGCATTCTGGATATCCTGGGCTGTCAGACCCGTGTCCAGGACCTGAGGGTTCGTCCGAGACTGGGCCAACCTAGAAGGCAGAGCTGAGTGAGCCAACGGCCAGGGGCTGCACATGTCCAGGCCAGTAACCAGGGTCAGAGTGAGGATGGGAGGCTGATGAATACCAGGATCTGAGAGGAGCGCGAGGAAGGACGGGAGGAGAGAAGGGGGTTGTTTGAGAGCCTGATGACAAGGGCGGGGAGTGCGCACTGACAGGCGTGGAGAACTCCCACCGGTACATCAGTGTTGGTGAGGCAGCAGAATCCCCAAGTGCAGATCCACTGATCAAGGCAGAAAAGGAAGTGCATGAGCTTAGATGCAGAAACAGCAGCGTACAGGTTTAGGCGGCAGCCCAAGAGTCAGGGCTGTGGGATTAAGGGACGGTGTGATTTCCTGTTTAATATTTTGATTTTCAAACTTGCTAAAAAGGGCACATGATACTTGAGTCATCTAGAAACAGGAAATGGGAGACTTTCTCAAACAATGAAGCTGTAGCAGCGTGCCCGGCAAGGCAGGTAAGGGGGTAAAAACAATGTCCCTGTCCACCACCCAGCCCACGCCCATCCCTCTGCCCAGGCTGGGTCAATGGGGGCTTGGACCCAACGCTGAGGGAAGGGGTGACGAGGAGGGAAAAGGCAAGACAGTAAATCTCCCTGACTGATAATACCCAAAATGGGGGAGGAGGAGAGAGAAAGAGACAAGAAAAGTGCCCATCATAGAAGCAGGCTGGGGGAAGAGAGGGAGGGAAACTGGGGACACTGGTGGTGGGAAATGTGCACTGGTGAAGGGATGGGTGTTGGAACATTGTACGACTGAAACCAATCATGAACAACTTGGTAACAGTGTGTCTCACAGTGATTCAATTAAAATTGTTTTTTCTTTAGATCCCTGATTGTTTCCCCCTTAACCCCAATGTGCTGCGGTGGGGGGGCAGGTGGAGGGGAAGAGGCTGCTGAGAGCCCCCAGTTAGTGGACCAGAAGCTGCCTAGGCCCCTCCTTTGCAGTAGCCTTCTCAGTGCCTCAGGGCCCAACCCCCTGGGAAAATGAGGAAATGCCACCACCCTCAGGCCGGACCAAAATATCTCCTCACAGGCCCTGACATTCCACCTCTAAGTAATGTTCCACAGCTTAATTTAAGCGTTCTCTTCTCCCTGTCACTTTCCATAAACGTAAAACCCCTGGCAGGAACAGAGCCCGCCAACAAGCTCTGCTGGAGACTAGAGCATGTGTGAAGTGCAAATCCACTGAGCGTGAGTGCACTCAGGCTGGTACTGAGGCCGCTAGCAGTTTCTGACTCCACCAAGAACTCCGGCAGAAGAGGCACTGGCTCCCCACCCCAGGAGCCCGCACTGAGGCTTCTGCTCATGTTCTCAGCCATGACAAAGGGCCCCAGGAGCCTGCCTGTACCTCCCTCCCCAGGAGGCGCTGCCCACTTTACCTTGAAAAAGCTTCATCCAGGCCATCATCCAGTTCCTTGGGGAAAACAAAGGAGAGATGAGCCCTCAGTGTGGGAGCTCCGAGAGGGGCTTGTCCCAGCACTCAGTGACACAAGCAGGGAGATCTGGCAGAGGCCCGGCACTCAGCCTCTGGAGCCACACCTGGGATGTGGGGCCACAGCCAGGCCTCTGGAGTCGGCTCTCAGCAGACTAGGAGACGTCAGGCCCCTAAGACTCAGCTGTTCCTTCTGGAAAATGCGGGGTAGGTCCAGATGACTTCAGTATCTTTGAATCCCAAGAGGAAAGGGTGGAGGAAGAGGTTTTCTTACTTTCATTCACTCCCAAAGCTGAGCCAAAATTCCAAGCTTATGAGGGACAAACAGTTGGTAGGAAGCCACAGCTAAGACAGGACAACGGGCAAGTCCTCCTCTTCGGTGGCCAAGAGATGATGAATGGGCAGGTAGTACATGTTTGGAGACAAACAGGCAGAGGGGCTTGACCATGCTGAGTCCTCAATATTTCATTGCATGGCAAAATGACATGTGATTCTCCAACTGCTCCTGGGCCAGGAAAAGGCCAGTGGAGGGGTATGTGGAGGAGCGTGAGTCAGGTCTCGGGTTAAGGACCTTAACCTGAGTAACCTCAGCTCCGCATCAGTATCTGTGCTTTGGATTGCAGGAGAGAGATCCAGGGAACTGGACAGCTGGTGAGCCTTTGTACTGCTCTTGTAACTTTTTTAAAGTTTGAAATTGTTTTCAATATTTTTAAGTGAAAATAACTTTAAAATTCCAGTTCTGGGGGCCAGAGTGATAGTACAGAGGGTGGGGCATTCGCCTTGTACATGGCTGACCCAGGTTAGATCCCAGGCAACCCTGTATGGTCCCGTCTCAGCCCAGCAAGTAGTGACGCCTGAGCACAGAGATAGGAGTAAGCCCTGAGCAGTGCCAGGTGCAGCCCAAAAAAGACAACCAAAAAACTGCAGTTCCTCTGGGAAATCCTGCAGGCAGAGGTCATCTTTCTCATTGTGGAGATTAAAAAAAGACAAGACATAGGGAGGTCAGGGGGCTTACCTGGAGTCCTGCCTGGCCACCCTCTGCCCACGCACAGCTCAGGCTCCTCACTGAGACGACTGAGGGGGTAGGGCATCAGGGGCAAGCCAAGAACAAAAGAGTCTTTCGTCTGGCCCCACGGTGGGCAGAGCTGTGCATGCTCAGGCCAAGAGGCTGGGCACTGTGAGGAGCAGCTGTGCTGGGAGCCAAGGCTGCTGGGGACGCAGCCCTGGAGTTCAAAAGGGTCATTGTTCTCCCCCGCCCCGGGGCTGCTCCTCCTCGTGGCCTTCAAGTCCCCCGTTCCAGGGCCTGGCCCCTGAGCGTCTCATTCTCTACCTCAGCTATAGCACACTAGACAAGGGTTCCCAGGCCAAAGAACCACTTACCCAGATGACAGTGCTGTTGTTCAAGACCGGAGGCTGCGGTGTCTCGTTCATGTTCGTGCTGTTCGCGCTGACCGTGGACAGTGGGGCCTTGGTTGTCTCCTCCAGGTCCAGCAGGTTTCCAGTGGCGACCACTATGAAGGCCCCATCAGTTGTGGTGGGGGTAGGAGTCTCTTACTGCCCACCCCCCCATCCCGGACCCTGGGCTGTACAGACCCTGACTGCCTCCTGGGGCACAGCCCATGCCCAGCTCCATCACTCAGCATCCTGAGCCTGCCGCCTCCCAAAGTAACAGGACAGCTGCCCACAGGGAAAGAAGTGGTCCCCATGGACGGCTGTGAGGGGGACTTCTATACTCACAACTGGTGTTGTGAGTTTACAACAGGAGTAAAGTACATACAGGAAGAAGTACAGACACATACTGGACACGGACACACGTGCAAGTTTACATGCAGAAGAATGTGCACTAGAATGTGTTGAGTTTTCCCTTTTTCAACATTTTGACATCTTCTGTCAAAAAATTATTATTTACTTGACAATTAAACAAACAGCGGGGTGAGCTGAAGTGCTAGAGCACATGCCTTGCACATGTGGTCTGGATTTGATCCTGGCACTGAATACGAATAAAGGACAATTTCAAACAGAGCCTGCTTGAGGTCCAGAGAGCAGTGGGGATCCCCAGAGGCCGCGCAGGGAGTCTGGCCCTCCCACTACCCAGAGACTCACGGCTCTTCAGTGAGGGGGTGCTGTCGCAGTGGCCCCCGCTGAGGACATCCCCTCTTTCCTGGCTGGCTTTCTCCTTCTTCTCCTTCTCTGTGGACCAAGGCATAGCTCATGACCCCAGCCCTGTCTCCAGCAATCACAGAGCAGAGGGAAGGCTGTGGCCAGTCTTAGGGGCCAGGTACTAGACCTCCCGCAGGGAGAAAAGAACGTGCAGCTTTCAGTTAAGCCTCACAAGTACCCTTGGGGAGGGAAACAGCAGTTCCCACGTAATCAGAAGTGACTGGACCTGTCCAAAGTCACAAACCCACTAGGTGATGGGAACCAACAGGGCAGGCTCCGTTACCACCCCTTCCACCCCAAGGGGCCCTGCCAGCCTCCCTTGACACCCCCACCCCACCACAATGCCCACTAACAAGACTTACCTTCCCTGGACACTTGCCAAAACTCAAAGGCGACCTTGAAGGCCTGGGCGACTGTGAGGGTGACAGCCTGAGCCTGAAACACAGGAAATGGAAGTGGAGAGAGAGCGCAGACCGAGGCAGGTAACAGCAGGTCTGAACTGGAGGCCTGCCTGGGCTCCAGTGCCGAGACTCTGCCCTCCATGTCTCTGCAAGGCCCAGGGAGGGAGGCAGAGGCCCGGCCCCGCTGGCCCCCAAAGCTTCAGGGGCTCATGTGAGGACACACCCTCCTGCCCAGGCTCCCTCCTCAGAGCTGAGGCCCAGGAGCGCTCCCCTTCTCTGCAGTCTCCCCTCGGCAACGGCTCGTTACTTCCACCTCCCAACCAGTCCCGGTGACCGTCTGAGAGGCCCTCCCCTCGTTACATGAGGATTTTACACAGCTCTTGAAACTGAGCTCCTGGAATCAAACACCAGGACAGTCAGGGTGGGAAAGGCCCAGTCACTACCCAAAGGTGCCACGCTACAGCAGGCGCAGCCGGGCTCATGCTATCCAGGTCAGCGCTCTAGTTAGCATAAGGCCAGGTTGAAGGAGAGTAAGAACAAGACCCTCGGTCGGACGGGAGCCGGAGGTGAATACATTTTCTGGCAGGATCAAGGAAACATGAGTGTGGGCCCAGAGAGACAGTACCATGGGTACAGTGCACATGGCTGGCCTGGGTTCAGTCCCCTACACTCATGGTCCACAGAGCCAGGAGTCGACCCTGAGTGTCGCCGGTGTGCCCCCCTCCCCCAACCACCCAAAAAACTAACAGGGGAAAACCCAGAGTGCCTGTGGCAGGGGACAAAGGTCATGCAGTGTCATGACCTATCTGTGAGGAGGGGCCACACCTTGGTGGACCCTTCGCTCCCGCCCACTCCCTCAGGCCCAAGTCGCCCATCACCAGCACTGGGCTGCCTCTTTCGGCCATGCAGATGGTGTCCTCAGCTTACACGCCCATCACCCTACTGGGGCACTTCCTAAAGGCAGGAACTGGGTCTAAGAACCCTGAATCCCAGAGCAGGAGGTGCCCGTGACACTGCGTAAACCGCATCTGCCAATGCAGGAGTCTCCTTCTGGGTCTTTCCCTCGCTCATTCCCACTCAGGGTTAATCAGCTCCGCTTCTGGGAGGAGGAAGTCCCAGAGCTTGAAACTGTAGCTGGAAGTAAAGTTCAGCTTCCTTCCGGAAGTTCACCCTCGGAAGCAAGCAGCCGACTCAAGTGTACAAGCTCAGGCCTCACAGCCGGGCGCCCTCCTTCCCCTCCACCAGACAACGCAATTTAATTGAGAAATGAATCTGTGGCTACTGCCTTTAAAGCGACTTTTTTCTTTTTTAAATTTAAAATCTCTAAACAAGCTGACTGATCCATGCCAATTAAACTTCACGAAGTATAAAATCTCATTTGAATGTCTCCATCATTTACATTTTTGATGGAAGTACGGCACTTTATGGCAAAACTTAAATATGATAATTAAGTATGAAACTCCTCACAGCTGTTTACAATTTAAGCTGTCACGTCTGAATCAAGTTTAATAGACCCAGTTACCATTGAGAATTGCCCATGAACTAAAAATATGGCCTAATTACCAGCCAGAGTCAGATCACCATATACCAAGCAAGAACCGGTCACCCGATGTGGCAGGGAGATGGAAACACCATTATTTTTGCCTCCAGGAAATCTGGGGGCACAAGTCTGATACTGTTTTCTGCATAAATACTTGTTCATTTGCATACATTCCCGTCCTTTTGCCCTGAAGCCTCGAGCTGAGTTAAACCAAATATAACCCAAGATGCGGGCGTGTGCAGGTGGCTGCAAGCCCAGACTGGGCGGGGACCCGGGGGCTGGCCCTGCCGGAATCTGGGCAGCAAGAGCGGGATGCACTGCTCAGACCTGCCTGGATGCTGCAGGCCGGATGCAGCCTCCAAGGGCCTCTGCGGGAGTCTCACACCCACGCCCCCACCAGCTTCAACTCTGGCCAGTTTGTCCCACCCTTGGTCTTGTCCCCAGCTCAGCTCCTTGGAGAGGCCCCCACCCCCGCCTAGCTCCCGAAGAGCCGAGAGCCGTGAAGACGGAAGACCCTCAGATCTCAGTCACCACCAGCACTGGGTAAGGCCCTGTGCCCCCACCATGCCCCAAGCATAAATCCTTGCACGAAAGGATCACTGGAGGAATGCAAAGGCCAGTGAGGGAAGGGCTCTGCCTCCACCCTGCCTGGTGCAGCTAACATGTTTACTATCACTCACTGGCACCGTCACGCTCAGTTGCATGCCAACACCAGCAGCTCCACCTTAAATTCAGAGCCCAGAGGCTGGAGGGTTTCCGGAGGCTTCTCCCTTGTGCACATGGAAACGCTCCTTTGTGGAGACCCTAATTTAGCCGGATGGGTCTTTTGGTGCCAGGACTCCAACCCAGGGCATGCTCCCTGCCCCTGAGCAACAAGCAGCTCAGCCTGCCCATGCCCAGCTGAGCCACCTGGGAAGGAGGCCTGGTGGGCGCGCTGCCTGAGTGGGGCTGGACCCGGAAAGGAGCCCCTTCTCTCTTCCCCTTTTACCCCAGGCCACCTGCCCCACCCTGAGCAGATCCTCAGCTCCCTGAGCCCAGGGCCAACAAAGCAGGGTATGGGCAAGGAGACTGGAGCCCGTGGCCAAAAGAAATGAAGCTTTATCAACAACCAAATTTAAGGCTGGGTCAGCGGGAGAACCCAACAGGCACGTAAACCTGCTCTGTCTGCAGGAGGCACTGCATGACCCCTGGGCACAGCTGAAAAGGGAAAAGGGAAGGCCCCTGCCCTGCCCCACCCCACCCCGCACTGGGAGTAGCCGCTGAGCACCTGTTGCGGGTGTTGCCAGAATGCAACAAACAGAACTCCTGCAATTATAAGGCTGGCTGTAGGCCGGCTCCACCAGCCCAGTGCCAGTGACGGAATTCTCAGCCATCACGTGCACCACTTAATTTTTGCACCTTTGTGTTTCTACACATGCTGAATGTCTTTGACTTTGAATTTATTTTGGGGGGTCTCCTCAGCAGTATTCAGGAGGCGATTCTCAGCCAAGGCCTGGCAGTTTAATGGGCTAGAATGCAGGGCTATGTGGGCCTGCAAAGCCGGAGGGTATCTGAGCCACCCCAGCAGCACCTGAGGCCTCCAGCGCTGTCCCCAGATTGGGAAGCTGTGCAGTGCCGTGATGCTGGGCATGAAAATAGCATCAGCGGCACACAAGGCAAGTGCCCTAGCCCCGTACTCTCTGGCCCTCAGCCACGATTCTGCTTCTCTACGGTGATGCCCTCATGTGAGCTGGGCATGGCCTGGGCCTGGGAGAGGCAGCACGAGCTCAGTGAGGCACCTGGCGGCAGAACCAAAGCTCCTTCCATCTCCCGCCTCTGTCGCCATGAAACGTCCACGATGCCGGAGAACATCAAGATTCCCAGCATGGCTCCCACGGGCAAGGGGTGGGGGAGACAGAGCCCAGTAGAGGTCTTGGGAGCCACAAGACCATCAATCAGAGCGGCATGAGCAATCTATGGTCTACTGACACTGTGCTGGGCTCCTGGCAGCGAGAAGCCAGGTGGGAAGGGGGAGAAGGAAAGACAGTTCTGTGACAGTTGCAGAAGAGGTCTGTGGGGACCCTGGTGGCAAGGCCCAACCGCCCTGCCCTCTGCCTGGCCAGGGATTTGCTCTCAGCAGGCCCCACTCTCTGCCTCAGTATCTGATGTCTCAGAATAGCGGCAGTCAACAGTCCTCTGGCCCCACACAGGCCAGCACCTGTTCTTGAACCTGGGCTGCAGCATCCAGAGGAAACCTCTGCACCTCGGGCTCCCCCCAGCCAGGATCCACAGTCCACGGCAATGGCAAAGCCTGCCCCTTGGGGAGGAAGAGATGAACAATGGGAACACCATGAGCTTGTGTTTCTATGCCTGTGTGGCCTCATAAGAGACAAAAGGCAGCTTCTGTGGGAACCAGGCTGTCACAATAAAAGCCACCACAACTCAGGGTCCAGCGACGTCACCAGGACCGGGCGAGGGGCTGGAGGCTCTGGCTCGACAGGGAAGAAACACAGCACAGAAAATAAAAACAGGGCTTCAGACAAAGCCTGCAAGTCCTAGAGGTGACCACCTCATTCTGCTGATGGGCAGAGCCCAGAGAGAGTTCGGACCTTACATGCAGTCACAATGCACATCAGCCTACTGGTACCAATACACTGAATGTCTGCAACAAACCATCATGAGCAACTCTGTAAAGCCACAGTACAAAGAGTAAGGGGAAAAAAAATGGGAGGGGGTGTTTTGGGTCACACCCGGCGATGCTCAGAGGTTTCTCCTGGCTCTGCACTCAGGAATTACTCCTGGCGGTGCTCAGGGGACCATATGGGATGCGGGAATAGAACCTGGGTCGGCTGCATGCGAGGCAAACGCCCTACCCACTGGACTATTGTTCGGCCTAGTAAGGGAAAATTAAGCCAAAAAAAAAAAAAAAAAAAAAAAACAACAGGGGCGGAGCGATAGTCCAGCGGGTAAGGCGTTTGCCTTGCATGCGGCCGCCCGGGTTCCATCCCCGGCATCCCATATGGTCCCCGAGCACCGCCAGGAGTAATTCCTGAGCGAAGAGCCAGGAGTAATCCCGAGCATCACCGGTGTGACCCAAAAAGCAAAAAAAAAAAAATAAATAAATAAAACCAACAACAAAGCACAGCCTGGGCTGTCTCCTTCCATGATACTTGACGTGGACTGATTCATGGTCACCCAAAGGGGTCCAAATCCTAACCCCCAGAATCTGTGAACTACCTTACACGCTAAAAAGACTTGGCAGATGTGATTAAGCAGAGGATTTCGTGGGTCAGAGAGATCGTACAGCAGGTAGTGCACTTGCTTTGCACATGGTCGACCCAAGTTCAATCCCGGCACCTCATATGGGGCCTTGCCCCACCAGGTGTGATCCCTGAGCACAGAGCAGCCAAGAGTAAGCCCTGAGCATCACCAAATATAGCCATAGGCAGAAACAAGTAAAGGAATTCACGGGAGGCGGGGATTATCCTGGGTGGTGGTCCCAATCACAGAGAGGTGATGAAGGGAGGGCTACTCAGGCAGGGAGGCACACACGTGAGGAAGAGGTGCCAACAGTGACATCAGAGAAGGGGTGACAACTAAGGAGTGTAGGCGAACTCTAGAAGCTAGAAGAGAGCAACCCAGGAGGCCTCCAGAAGGAACCCAATTCTGACGAACCTCTTATGGTTCCAACTTCCAGAAACACAAGAGAACAACTCGTGTTGTTTAGGTCCACCAAGTGTGTAACAATTCTAGAGCAGCAATAGGAAATGTGCCCTGATGGGTGGCAGGGAGCCTGAGGCCTGCTTTAAGACCTGTCCTTGGATGAGGGGCGAAGAGGATCATGGTCTCCTTGGCTCCAAGGACCACAGGGCTGGGGCCGGGCATTGAGCTCCCTACACAGGTTAACCAGGACCAATACTGGATCAACACCAGGTGGATGCTCAGACCTCAGCAGCCTCAGAAAGGAAAGTTTCAGCGCTGAAAGTTGGCCAAAGAAACCCTGGTTTCTTTGCTCAAAGTTCAAAATAAATGCCCAGAGCCCACTGGGTCCCCACATGTTCCAACTGCATGTGATCTGGAGGGCACTGGACCAGGAGCTCCGGAACTCACAGCCACGCAGGAAGGAGCAATGGGGAAGACACTTAATACTGTCTGGCTGTGTCACTTCAGTGAGAAACAACTTCAAAAAATAAAGTGACTGGAGACATAGTACAGAGGGTAGGACATTCGCTTTGCATGCAACTCATCCAGGTTCAATTCACAGTATCCCATTTGGTCCCCAAGCCCACCAGGACACCAAGAGTGATCCCTGAGTGAGCTCAGAGCCAGGAGTAAGCCCTGAGCACAGGCAGGTGTGGACACACACACACACACACACACACACACACACACACAAAGCTAGAGAGATGGCTCAAGGGGTGTTGCTCATACTTCACATGCTGGAGGCCTGGATTTCCTCTCTGGCACTGCTTGATCCCCTAAACACCATCAAGAGTGACCTCCACAGGCCGAATCAAAAGCACTCATGGGTGTGGCACAAACTCATAATAAAAATAAGCTTAGGCACCAGAGAGATGGTACAGCAGGTATGGTACTTGCTGGTGTTCCATCCCCGACACCCCTGAGTACCACCAGGAGTAATTCCTGAGTACAGAGTCAGGAGTAACCCCTGAGCATCACCAGGTGTGGCCCCAAAACAAAACAAACAAAATTAATCAAACAAATACATGTAAACTAAGGGCAAGAAACATGCTAAAGGAAGTGCACCCGCTCGGCATGAGGAAGGCCCGATCTAGTCCCCAGCACCGCACAGCCCCACCACAGTCACTGGAGTAGCTCTGGTGGCAGCTAACATTGCTGGGAATGGCCCTGGCCATGAGGAACCCTGGGCGTGAGCCCCACAACTGAACAAATAGAATAAATAGCATTTTAAAAAATTAAAAGAATGAAGAGAGCTACAGTTCCCACCTCGCAGAAGTGCCAAGAGGACTACGCCAGAAGAGTCCCTACCACCTCCCGAGGCCGGCACAGGGAGGCACTGAACAGTGGCCAAGCCCTCTACGCCCCGCCACTCTCGCCTTGCCTTGGACTTTCCCATCAGCCACTCTGATCACAAATCTCCAAGGATTAATTCCCTTGTGCCCAAGACGGGTGACCACACCCAAACTCAAACCCAACCCAGGGTTCTTCCCTGAGAACATGAGCTGGTCACAGGACGGGCGGCCAGCAGACAGCCACTCTGGAAGGTGGCAATCCCCGGGGGTGCAGGATGTCCCAGCATTTCATACTCCCCCCCCAACCCCAGGGATGGGTTTCTAACCCAAGTCGACAAACGAGGTCCATCCCTGGCCCCAAAGTCCATCCTTTCCAAGTGACGGTCACGCGGTAGGCCTGCCCCCACCCCACCCCCACACACACTGACCATCTTGCTTGGTGCAGAGGAAGGCGTGGCACTCGAGGTTCTCACTGTGCTGGCTCTGGGCGATGTAGGCGAACACTTTGTCGCGGCGCCTTGTCTGCTGTGCAGTAGGAGATCCTGAAAGGCAGAGGGAACTGTGACTGACCACACCCAGGGTGCCCAGAGGCCACCTCCCCTGGCCCCCGGCAGCCTGCAGAGAGAGCCCCTTGCGGAGACCCACGCCAGGCAGGCGAGGGAAGGGTAAAGACTGGAGAAAGATCGGGGCCTCCCCGAGAGACCCCTAAAGGAAGGAAAAGGAGAAGTACTGTTGCACTACACCTGCCTGAGCCTCTGCACTGCTGGACTGCCTCCTGCAGGTCACTTCATAGACAGGAGGACAGTCTAAATGTGGCAGTTTATCTACCATGTATTCTGTACTGGCTGGTATAAATATTCTCTCATGCTACCACAACCATCATGGGACTAGCTAGATCTTACCGCTGTATTTGCCTGGCCACGTTGGATCTCTACCTAATTAGACCAGAGAGAAATGCTGTTTGCCTCCAAGCAAGCAAGCATGGATCCCTGATAACTCAAAAGCAACTAAAATACAAAACTACCATTAAGTAAAGACAAGACTCTTGTGAAGGCTTGGAGAACTATCTAACTGGCATTAGTACAGTCTTTGGTACAGATGCATGCCATCTCAGAAACCCCTTCTCTCTACCCTACAGAGGCATTGCCTGGGCAAATCTTGAGTCAGCGACATTAACATCTAAAGGGGCCTAGGTGAGGTCCTGGGAGAAATTACCTGAGGGCATTTGACCCTGGTGGCTTCCCATAAAAGTGGGAGGTCTGGGTTGCAGGGATATACAACTAGGCTACTTCCTCTCTTTGCTCTCTTTTTTTGGGCTCCCGCTCTTTTTTGGGTCACTCTCTCCCCCTTTCTGCTGGCACCTTGTCTCTCTCCTCTTTACAGGGCCTTAACACGTGGTGGAAGCCATCTTGGCCTACATGTGGCCGGGGTCCTACCCGGGAACACTGAGTTTGGAGTTTTTCCTATTGCTGATTTGTATGCCTGAACCTGTGTTAAGTAAAGCATTTTAAAACCTCGCTGATTCCTGCGCCTTTCTCAGTCCGCCAGGCGCCGATCCCTTGGGGCAGAAGGGGATCCCTGACCCTGCTCCCGGATTTTGTGCGGGTGCCGCAGCATTTCCCCGCAAGGTACTAGATTTCCTGCTGCCTCTTTTCCACTCCAGCCTTCCGCCCCACAGATCTTTTCTTGACTTCCCCAGGCAGGCCCTTCCTTCTCTGTCCTGGGAAATCCTCACCCTTGACCTCCAACATCCCCCTTTCATTCCGCTTTAACAGGACACTCCGTGAGGTCAGCAGCTGGGGTGACTGTCTGACTTCTCATCCCACAGAATCTTGCAGAAGGAGTTCTTGGAAAAAACCTCCATTACAGAAGGCAAAGCAAGAGGGTAGAGGATACCTGGAGGTGGGGGACAGCTGGACGGAAGCCAGGTCAGTGTCCTTCTCTAGCTCAGCCAGCACCTCACCATAGGCCTTAGGAAACGCCCCTCTGGGCCCCAGCTTTTCCATTTATAAAAGTGGCCTGTGCGATGCATTCAGGCTCTGACATCCTAAGAGCCACCGAGGGGGATGGGAACTGCCCGAGGCTGCCAGGGCTGGGTCCTGCCACCCGCTCCAAGCAGAGCCCCCTCTCGGCCTCACAGTCTGAGACCTCCCTGGCTCCTGGCTAGCGGGTCCAGTGCCAGGGCAGAAGTCCAGGCAAAAGACCCTGCAGGGCTCAGTTCCGCAGCAGACATTTCACCAAGGCCGCAGCTGTGCGCGCGCACATTCCCACACCCCGACAGAGGAACGCAGTGAGGCCGCAGCTCCCACAGGCACAGCGGTGGAGCTGGGACGCACACAGGATGGTCCGAGTGCTGCTGTGTGGGCAGTGCGGAGCATTCACCTGTAGATGGACACGTTCTCAATGAGCTGGTCAGTGATGCTGTCCGTGAGAATGATTCCCCGTGGTGACACCTTGAGAGTCACCTTCTGCAGCTTCTTCCCGCTGGCCTTGGCCTGGGGGCAGACATGGGTGAGAGTGGCCAGTCCTGCTTGGGACCCGGCCCACCTGGGGTGCTCCAAACTGAGGCCCACGCAGAGAAGACATGTGCTGCCCTGGCCGGCGGGCACTGCAGGCACCCTCAGGCGCAGGGGGCAGCTCCACAGGACTCGGGACAAACTGCACCCTAAACCAGACACAGGGGCAGCTCAGACACGCCCCATCGGGGTGACAGGCAGAGGACAAGCAGCACCAGGGAAGAGGCTGGCCTCACCCAGGGGTCCCCACCCCAGACCCCAGCTGGGCTCACAGTGGCCACGATCCTCTTGGACGGCAGCGGCTGACAGCTCCTGCGCCCTTGGGCTGCTCCACCAGCGTCATGCCCAGGTACTTGAGGCTGAAGAGCATCCCTCGAGAAGGGTCTCCCGGTGTCGGTCCAGTTCTCAGGCAGCTCTGTGGGGAAGCAGGACAGAAGCCCTCACACCACTGCCCAGGCACGGACCCAGTCCCGAGGAAGACCCAGCGAGGGACAATGGGGATCTCCACGGCCTCTTTCAGTTTCCTTGTAATGAAAGACTTTTTCTAATACAAACCAGCACTGCGGTAAAAAGTTCTAGAGAATATTCTCAGCCCTCAAAAAAACCGAGGGGGGGGGGGGGTGGGGGCGGCGCGGGGGAGGGGCCGCAAAAAAAAAAAAAAATACCTATGAGGTCGACACTTTTATCCATTTACCAAGGCACTTCACAAAGTTAAGCAGGCAAAACCACAACACCAAGTCCACAAAACAAGGGCTAAGGTTTGAGCCACATTTTCAAGCCCGAAGGCCAGACTAATAGTAACACCTGCTGAGGCAAACTCAATCTTGTGAGCAGGTACAATTATCCCAGTTTAGAGATGAGGAAACTGAGCTCAGGAAGCTGAGTGGTTTGGGTTCTGTCTTCAGCACTGCTCAGCTCCCCACATACCTCCAGGTGCAGCCCTGAGCCAGGCACAGCCCCTGAACATTACTTGACATGTTCCCCAAATAACAACACACAAACCAATTAAGAAATGGGCTCAAAGAGATGGAGGAACAGAGGTCCAAAGGTTATCAAAGGCACAAAGGATTCTGCAGTAAGAATCCAGACCTCTGGGGGCGGAAAAATGGGGCAGTGGTTAGGGCGCTTGCCTTGCACTTGGCCAACCTGAGTTTGATCCTTGGCACCCTTTGTGGGTCACTGAGCACCACCGGGAGTTATCCCTGAGCACCACTGGGTATGATCCCAAAGCAAAACTAAACAACAAAAATTCAGACCACCCTGCTGTCCAAACAGTGTATGCAGGCCTGGTGACCCTAGCAGTCCTGACCTCCAGGGCCAGCCCTGCTGCCCACCACTTCCTGTGCCTCAGGCCCGCCTCTTCTCCAAGACCTATGACACCTAAGCTGCAGCAATGGCTCAGAGAAAAGCCCTTGAGAAAGCCCTTAGAAAACTGATCATGACCAAGATAGGAAGGCTGGAAAAGGACAGGATGAGCAGGAGGCTCACTGAGTGAAGAAGGGGCGGGAGGGGGGATAGTCCAGCGGGTAGGGCGTTTGCCTTGCACACAGTCAACCTGGGTTCGATCCCCGGCATCCCACATGGTCCCCTGAGCACCACCAGGAGTAATTCCTGAGCGAAGAGCCAGGAGTAACCCCTAGTAGAAATAAAGCCTGGCACCCCAGGTGGTCTTCATGCATGGGTCTAACGATCCCTAGGGGTCCTCTGCGGAGCTCAAGCCCAGGAGCCCAGGAGCGGCAGACGGCTCAGCTGGGCAGCAAGAGGTCAGAAGGAGGGAGGATCCTTAGGGGCCCTCCAAGCCCTGTCACCCGAGCTCCTGCCTCGCAGGGCCCTGTGCTGTCACTTAGCATTTGCTCTCAGAGGCCACAATTCCAGGCAGTGCTGTGATTGGACCCACTGGGCAGATGAAGGAACTGTCCATCGGCCTCACACACATCCTGGAGAGACCAGGACCCAGCCAGGAGCCGGCTTCCAGGGGGCCAGCAGGGAAGCGGCCAGTGGCAGCTTCTCTATAGCATCTTCAAAGTCCCTCCTGCCGCCTGCCGGAGCCTCCCTCTCTGGGGCTGACTGGAGACTGTTTAGGGCTGGGCCATGCTGATTCCAGGACAGCAGAATGGCAGGGCTGTGGCTGTAAAGCAGCATCCGGGCCAGCACTCCGAGCCCCTGTCCCAGGGCCCAAGTCTCAGTGTCTCCTCAGCAGACCCGAGGACCTGGCACACTTGCATCTTTCTGGATTTGACCCCAGAAGTGAGTGACTGTCCCACCCTGAGGCTATGTGCATATCTGAAGAGAGAGGCAAATGTCTGATGGACTGGGTCAGACAAGGACTACAGATGCAACCAGTCCTTCTCTTCTCCTCCCAGCCCACCAACATCCAGGTAAAGAGGGACTTAAGGTTGGTCTTCACAGCTGAGCCCTCACACGCAGCAGCACTAGTATTTGCTGAGTAAAGGAATGACCTGCATAACCTGGATAACTTCCAGGCTGCAGTGCCTGGAACCTCATTCTTACCTCTGAGCCTTAGCCTGCTGCCTTTATTTATTTATTTATTTATTTATTATTATTATTATTATTATTATTTTTTTTTTTTTGGGTCATACCAGGCGATACTCAGGGGTTACTCCCGCTCTTTGCTCAGGAATTACTCCTGGCGGTGCTCAGGGGACCATATGGGATGCTGGAGATCAAACCTGGGTCAGCCACGTGGACGTTAAAGGCCCTACCCGCTGTGCTATCGCTCCGGCCCAGCCTGCTGCCTCTGAACCCTTGTCCTTGAACTCTAACATGAGGCCCGCCACAATGAGGTGACCCCTCCAAATGGACCCCCACCTCTCTCCAGCCATCTATTTCCTTTGATTCTCCAGAAAGAACCAGAAAGCCTCTAGGAGTCCCAGGCTAGGTGACAAGGCACGCCCAGGAACTGAGGCCCCTGCCCCGTGCAGCAGGGCCCAGAAGCAACAAAGGCAGTGAGCACTAAGCAATGGCTCTCCTCACCTCTCACACTCAAAGGCAGTGAGCACTAAGCAATGGCTCTCCTCACCTCTCACACTCAAAGGCAGTGAGCACTAAGCAATGACTCTCCTCATCTCTCACACTCAAAGGCAGTGAGCACTAAGCAATGGCTCTCCTCACCTCTCACACTCAAAGGCAGTGAGCACTAAGCAATGGCTCTCCTCACCTCTCACACTCAAAGGCAGTGAGCACTAAGCAATGGCTCTCCTCACCTCCTCACACTCAGACACCCTGAGAGCAAGCTTTCTTTCATTTCCATCTCAAAGCTGAGGAAATAGAGGCAATCTAACAATTTGACAATTTAACTTGTCAAATTAATTATCTATCTAAATTTAAAATCCAAGCACCGGACCTTCCATTAGGCAAGTAATTTGAGCAACACGTCAGGGAAGCTCCTAGAGCTGAAATATTTCCTTTCTAAGTCTCTAACTCACGAGACTTCCCCTTTGTGGGCCCAGATATCCCAATACCACTTTCATTCCTTTTTCTTTCTCTCTCTTTTGGGGGGACAGAGATGGGGGTGTTGTTATTTATGTCATACCTGGCTATGCTCAGGGGCTTATTCCTGGCTCTGCGCTCAGGGATCACTGCTGGCAAGGGCTTAAGGGACCGTCCTCAGGGGGTACCTGGGATCAAGCCCAGGTCGGCTGCACCCAAGGCAAGCAGCCTACCCACTATAGTATCTCTCCAACCGTAGCCTACCACTTTCAATTCAAGACACATCTACGAGCAAAGATGTAAATTCTGTGCTCACGCCCATCACCTTGTACCCTTGGCAATGTTGTGAACCAACTGCAACGTCTATTTCCCTCAGATTTCCAGAGAGGCTCCAGGTAGGCAACCCCAATACACAGGGTGGCCTTGCTCACCTCAGTGTCTCGCCGCCCTGCAGCAAACATCCTTCCTCCTCTGTTTCCATGCCCCTACTCTTCCCATTTCCTCTGGCCTGTCAGCCCTTTCCTGGCCCTCCTCCAAAGCCACTTCCGCTCCCTCCATTCCAAAGGGCCACAGCCTGCCAAGGTCACAGATGACCTCTTTGTTGTTAAAACATTCCCCAGTGCTCCTTGACCTCTGAAATGCCTGACGTTCCTCTGCATTCCTCCCTGGTCTGCCTCCCCGCTCTAATGTACAGCCTCCTCGGAGACGGCTCCGCTACTCACTCACCCGACTCAGAGACTGCCCAAAGCTCCAACGCTTCAGCTAAAACCACGGCACAAGGGGTGGGGCTTGTGCACGATCACACCCAGGGCAGGGCACTGCCAGCCACCCCCACAACACCCCTACTACAGACCGTTCACACCGTGAGAGCTAGAGTTCCGCACCCCTAGTCTCCTTCCCCACAATACCTTCACAGCACACACACAACAGAGGCCCTGGCGCATAGATTCTTCTGCGCGATTTTTACTGTGCACATCTGCACCTTGGCCAATAACTGCTTCCCTTCATCTGAAACTCCCCACCTCCAGCTCCTCCTGCATGGCCTTGGGGTTAAGGCCAAGAGCTACAATCCTAGAAGTGAGGCTCTGAATCTCGCTTAAGTGAACTTTCCCAGTGCCTTATCACAGGTCTGCTTCCATCCCTGGGTGAGACAGCTAAACACAAGATGCTTAGCAGCGGGCCTGGCCCCTGCCCTCAGTGGTGCTCAGTAAACACCACCTCCTCACGGGGCCTCTGCCTGACTGAGCAGGTCACCTGTGTCTCTCAAGTGTGGATTACTGTCTCTTCCTCCCACAGCCATGACACACAGGCCAAGCAACTACCTTCCACGTGTCTTCCTCTTGAAGGGATTTCCGTTCATGCCGGCCTCCCTGGGCACTGCCCACTGCTACCGCTCTGCCTACTTCTCTCTCTCTGGCCTTGCCCCTCCCTCCATTCTGTAGTTCCAGGCCTAGCTAAGGTTCTCCTTTCCTGCTGGGGAACCTACTGCTACACGTGACTGGTCTCCTTGGGCCCAGCTCCCACCCCTACTGGATAAACCAGCACCGAGAGGCCCTCCAAGAAGACTGGTAGGGATCATTTTCATGTCTGCCCTGCTCACCAGACACCTCTATGGGCTGGAGGCTTCCAGGAGGAGCTCAGGGCTTCTGGAACTGCTCCCCAAGGTCCCTGGGCAAATACAGGCCTGAATCCACAGACTAGTTCCGGTCCTAGTTATTTTTGGCCTTGTGGTGGATAATGACTGTGCTATTTTCACTCTGCAATTTTACAGATGACTTGCTGTCAGAGTTAGCTGGGGACAGACCATATGCCTAGCCCAACTGTTGGCTCTGACATGTGCTCATTCCTAGGCCCCCTGACCAGGAGTCAGCACTGGGCAGCATGCCCCTTCTGCTGCCCTGGGAGACCTGGCCAGGCTGGTATCTTCAAAGCTTCAGGCAAACCCTGGGGCGACCCCAACAAGTTAGCACAAGGCTGAGAGGTTGACAGAGGAGGTGGTTTCAGGACCAAGCCTGGCATACACCAAGTGCCACTGAAATGGGAACTCTAGGAATTGCCAAGTGCAAAGAAGAGCTTTGACGTGGACACAGCCCTTTACGCTTACGATACGGCAATGAGACAGAGGATGAGGACAAGTCAAGATGTGAATCGACCCACTTCAGAGACGAAGAAGCCACACCTGACAACGCTAGCCCCAGCCCCACAGTCTGTGCCCTCTCCCCAGCAAAGCAGGGGCCAGGTGCAGGATGGTCCGGGGGAACGTCTGAGAGGAGTGCCAGAATTACCAGTGAGGGCAGCAGCCTCCACACACCATACACCTCTCCCTCAGCCACCAGTTAAACCTCCCTTACATGCCGGAAGGTTGGACCCAATTCCTCCTGCCCGGTGTTCAGTGTCCGGCGCACTTCTCAGACAGGTCCACCCGCACCCACTATCAGCATACTGTCCCCACCTTTTCCCTTTGGGATGCCATTTCCATACATGCTGCCCAGCAATCCACTCTCCGCCTGCAAGAGATGCCAATGTCCATTCGACCTGGGGCATTAAGAGCTTCCGTTCCATCGGGCCGGAGCGATAGCCCAGCAGGTAGGGCGTTTGCCTTGCACGCAGCCGGCCTGTGCCGGCTTGGGTTCGATCCCGGCATCCCATATGGTCCCCGAGCACCGCTAGGAGTAATTCCTGAGTACAGAGCCAGGAGTAACCCCTGAGCATCGCCGGGGTGTGACCCAAAAAGCAAAAAAAAAAAAAAAAAAGAGCTTCAGTTCCATGTACCCACCACTAGAAGAAAGTGCCTTACAGGGACTAGATAACCTTGGTGGAGGGGCCCACAACCACCTGGGCTCAGGGGCTCCTGCAGGCTCTGCAGACCACTCCTGGTGGCGCTTAGGGGGCTGCATGTGGTGCAAGGGATCAGGGATCAGCACCCTAACCCCTGCCCTGCCTCTCCAGCCCTCGAAGGACGTAAATTTTTTTTTTCTTTTTTGGGTCACACCTGGCAACACTCAGGGGTTACTCTTGGCTTTTCGCTCAGGAATTACTCCGCTCCGGGACAATGTGGGATACCGGGGATCGAACCCGGGTCGGCCACGTGCAAGACAAATGCCCTACCCGCTGTGCTATCGCCCCAGCCCCTAAGGACGTAAGTTTGTTTGGTTTTTATTTTGTTTTTTTTTTTTTTTAATTGGTCACACCCAGCGATGTTCAGGGGTTATTCCTGGCTCTTCACTCAGGAATTACTCCTGGCAGTGCTTGGGGAACCATATGGGATGCCAGGGATTGAACCCGGGCTGGCGTGCAAGGCAAACGCCCTACCCACTGTGCTATCTGGCCCCAAAGGACGTAACTATGAAGAGCACATTCCTCCAGAGTTCCCACAGGTGAAGGTCCCAGTCACCCATTCTCAGTAATATGTGGTGTCTACCTTGGGAGATATTCTCACTTCTCAATGTTTCCTAGATCTTTCTCCAAATGCAAGACTCACACTCAGGCCCTTGTCTCGGCATCTGCTTCCAGAAGAGTCCAAAGACAACACTCTATGAAAGGAAAGTGTCATCATTTCCTCACCCCGCTCTATCTTTCTTCACGAGGTCAACCCCCCCCCCCAACGAGACTACTTATGTGTGCCCTGATCCTGCTGCCAGTCTCCCCACACGGTGAGCACTGCCAAAGAAGACTGACCCGTCACTGAACTCCCCACACTAGCCACTGGTGGGTATGCACAGTCAGCATATATTCCATGTTCAATACAAACTATGGCGGGCAGGAGCAATAGCACAGTGGGGGGGAGGGCGTTTGCCTTGCATGCGGACAACCTTGGTTCGATCCCTGGCATCCCATATAGTCCCCAAACAACCGCAAGGAGTAATTCCTGAGTGCAGAGCCAGGAGTAACCCCCGAACATCAGCTATAAATAATTGTGAATTAGGGGCTGGAGCAATAGCACAACAGGTAGGGTGTTTGCCTTGCACAATGCAGACACAGGTTCGATCCCCAGCACCCTAAATGATCCGCCAAGCCTACCAGGAATGATCCCAGAGCATAGAGGCCCTGAGTACTTCAGGGTGTGGCCCAAAACAAACAAGAAATGAAAGTAAGCTGTGAGTTATATCCCCACCAGCCTCCAGAAACTAGCTACAGGGATCCGCTGTTCATGTTTCTTTAACTTTCTTCACTGGGTTCTCAGACCTGCTTAAACAACTCAGAAGTAGCCAGAGTTAGAGACCCCGGAGCTCTGGAAAGAAGGATAGAGAGCCCAGGTGAGCCATCCTCTCAGGCAGTCTGAAGAGAGGAAGACTTATGGCCAGGGACTGAGATTAAAAAGGGTTGCAGTTCTCTGATAAAAGAGGGAGAGCATCCTTCTCCTCGGTTGTGTGGGGAAAGGGAGTCATTGTAAAGGTGCCTGGAGCGCTGGCTTTGCTGTACGACCCAGAGCAAGCTGCATTCCTTCTCTGGGCCTCCTCACTACCCCAGGAATAAAATGCCAATCATGCTAATCCCAGCTGGGGCTCTTGAAAAGTGTTTAGTCACGGCTCATCTTAACTCCAATGGTTAACTCTGTCCCACACTCAACACTAGGACTCACACCTGGAGACCCGGGACCCAGGGTCAGGCAATAGCTCCACCCAGAGATACCTATCCACAGGACTCCCCACGACCTTGTGATCACCATCCTCTGGGGTGGGGTGGGGGCTACCACCCTGGGTGGAGCCGGAGTCCGAGCTCTTCCCTGAGGCGCATCTGGGTTGGGGACCTGGATCCCTACTTCCGGAGGCTGTGTGGAGGCCAGTGACTCCAACTCCCCAAGCTCGTTATGTTTAAAATAAATCTGATAATAATGCCTGTTGTCACCTCAGAGAGCAAATGAGATAAAGGAAGCAAAAACAATGTGTCAAACTGAAAGTGACAATAACATCACTCCCCATTTACTGAGTCCTATAAATTTCCATGCCAAAAACAGCATTCCATTGACCCGCCCCACCCCTAAGAGGGCCGGAGATGTGGCTCTGGGCCCAGCGGAGCGTGCGTGCCATGCGTGCATGCGTGAGGCCCAGCGGAGCGTGTGCCATGCGTGCATGCGTGAGGCCCAGCGGAGCGTGTGCCATGCGTGCATGCGTGAGGCCCAGCGGGGCGTGTGCCATGCGTGCATGTGTGAGGCCCAGCGGGGCGTGTGCCATGCGTGCATGCGCGAGGCCCTGGATACCTCCCTGCAGCCACGAACCAAGCACATGGCGGGGGCACTCCTCCCGGTTTACGCAGGAGAAAATTAAAGCTTATGTATGGAGCAGGTGGAGGTCTGACCGTGTGCACTGTAGGTCAGGAAGCCTCCTGAGAGGCACCCTGGGATTACAGGGGCAGGAGGTGATGTCAGGGGCCTCTCTTCTCCTTTCTCTGCACGTGTGTAGACAAGCTTGGAATCCCTCAAATTTGCCTCACCGCAGTAACATATCGTAGGCCCACAAGGTGGCTACAGCTAAAGGGAGTCGGGAGAAAGAGTCAGATGAGGGGCCAGAAGAAGTTCAGCAATTTCCTCAACATTCCTACCGGGTCGGAACTGCTATTCCCATGCCGCACACGAGGAACCGGGATGAGGAACCCGAGGGGCAGGCGGGACACGTGATGCGCTCATAGAGAGGCTCTCCCACCATCCCACCCATCCCAGACCCAGAGGGGCTTCCATGCCGCTCCCTCCCTCCTCCCCTCCCCGCAGGGGAATGCTGCTGGCTACACCCCAGCCAGGGAGAAAGCCGCTATTTGAGAAATCACTAGGTGTGGGCAGGAGCGAGCCCAGCCCCAGGGCTCTGCCCGGCCGCCTGCCCCGAGCAGGCGCCAGCCCGCGGTCCCCGTTGCCAAGCCCGTTTAGGAAGCGGCCGCCGCAGCTGGAATTGCAGAGTGGGGCGAGAGGAGGGGCTGGAGAGGGGCTGAGCCCTGACACGCTGGCACTCCCGGGCCACGGGAGTTCGGTGGCGCCCGACGGGGACGCGGTGACAGTGACCCCCGCAGTGGTTTCCTGCTGCGGGCCGGCTGGTGCAAGGCGCAGGGGTGAGGGGGGCGCTGTGCGGGAGGGCCGAGCTTTGGGCGCCTCGGGCAGGAAGGTGAAGTCGAGTCACCCCTCGTTGAGTTTCCCGGGCCTCGGGGAGGGTGCCAGGTGCCGGCTTCCCGGCGAGCAGAGGAGCCCGGGAGAGCGGGGGCGGGGAGCTGCCTCCCAGACACCCCTGGGAGAGATGGCGCGAGGTTGCCAACGCCCGGGGCGTCCGGGGACGGTGCAAACCCGAGAGGGAAGGTGCGAAACAAAACAGGTTTCAGAAACAGCCGGGTCCAGCCCCTCGAAGAGGGGGCGCAGGGAGTTCACAAAGCCGGATCGTGCCTCACCCCAACTTCCAACTAGATCCCCGCGCACCTGGGCTCTCACCTGGCCGCGCTCGGAGCGTCAACCGCGACCCTCTGGCGGAACCGAGAGGCGGCTACAAACGGAGGAGCCTGGACGAGGAGGTTCCCAAGCCCCGGAGCCCACTCCCCCAACGCCGGACACCGCCTCCCTCGCGGGAGCAAGGTGAGAGGGTGCGGGTCTGCGCAAGACCTGCGACTCCCCCGGCGCGGGGCCCCGAGCTCCGGCTTGTGCTCAGCGGCTCGGGGCCCGCGAGGGGCACGCCGTGACCCCGGGTGACCCGCAGCCCCGAAGAGCCCAGCAGGGCAGCGAGCTGGGCGCGGGTCGGGCGCCGCCTCCCCAGCCCTCCCCAGCGCCTGCGGGAGGCCAGTCCCGGCTGCCCGACCCCCCGCCCGGCCTGGCCGACGCGCACACACTCACTCCGGTGCCGGCCGCCGCCCCCCAGCTCGGCTTGGCCAGACTAGGACTCCGAATCAGTGCCCGCCCGGCGGACTTGAGCGCGTCCATGGCTGCTCCGGCAGCGCCGCCACCAAAACTCCGTCAGGGAAAACTTTCCGCCGCGGCCAAGGGTGCGCGCCGACTGCGCGCTCGTCCCTCCCCCGCGAGGTCTCCGCGCCGACGTCCGGGTGGGCGGGGCCGGGCCGGCTGGTCCCGCCCCACCCTCTGGGCCCCGCCCATGCCCCGCCCTGACCGCCGGGCCCTGCCCTCGGCCCGGCCCGTGTCACCCGCTGGCCCTGACTCGACCCACCGGGCACCGCCCCGCCCCCCCGGGCCTGCCCCCCGACCCCTCGCCGGCCCTCCCAGGTTCTGCCACTCCCCCTGCGTCCCGGCTCCCAGCCGCGCTCCCAAGGCTGCCTGCGCAAAGGGCGCCCCTAATTTAGCGCGCCCCAGGCGGACACACCCTCCCTTTTCCAGTTGCCGGCTTCCCAGATCTCAGCCACCGTCCCACGCCGCTGGAGGCGCGGGCCTAAAATTTCTAGAGAAGTCCGGCTGGAAGGTACTTGGGGATCACTTTAGATTTGGGGAGACCGAGTGTCTGACACGAGAGACATGGGGGAGAAGGATGTCCAAGAGGTGGAAGTTGTCGAGCTTTGCTGGGACAATGAAAACTTTGCCTTGGCATGACTTAGTACTTTACTCAGAGAATAATGAGCTTGACTACTTGACACCGACCTCTCTCAAACTGCGCTGCGCTCTGTCCACTCTGCCCCCCACCCAGACGATCTGGCCAGAGTGCTGTTCTCTGGTCTGAGGGTAAGACCCTAAGCACCACACACACACACACACACACACACACACACACACACACACACACACACACACACACAGAATTTCTGACTTGTGTGTCTTCTGGCAATATTTCCTCTTTGACTCTAATTGTTTTTTTTTTTTGGTCAGGGTGAGGCACCCCAGTGGTGCTCCCCCTGGGGCGTACTCAGGGATCACTCCTGATGGGGCTCAGGGACCGTTTGGGGTGATCATCCAGGCTTGACACAGTGCAAGGCAAGCACTTTACCCACTGTAGTATCTCTCCAACCCCCAAATTGGGGGAGCCACACCCAGCTGTGCTCAGAAGCTGCTCTGGGCTCAGTGCTCAGGGGTTGCTCCAGGCCATGCTTGGGAAACCCTGTGGAGCCTTTGATGTGTCTGGCTACCCACAGCTACCCACACTGTGTCTTAATCGTCCTCAGTTGGATCCTACCTCTAGTTACCCTACCAAGCTGCCAGAGTACTGCCTACCTTGACCCAGTCCCCTCTCTTCTTTCTTCTTGCTGGAGGCGTTTTGCAAGGAGCCTGGATTCTAGAGTTTCTCAAGCACATATATTCTTTTTTTTTTTTTTTTTTTTGCTTTTTGGGTCACACCCGGCAATGCTCAGGGGTTACTCCTGGCTCTGCACTCAGGAATTACTCCTGGCGGTGCTCGGGGGACCATATGGGATGCTGGGGATTGAACCCGGGCGGCACAGGCCAGCCACGTGCAAGGCAAGCGCCGGCCGCGTGCAAGGCAAACACCCTACCCGCTGGGCTATCGCTCCGGCCCCACATATATTCTTTTTAATTTATTTTATTAAGTAACCATTAAGGAACTTTTGATTTATTAAGCTTTTCATAGCTGAGTTTTAGGCATAAAATATTTGGTTTTTTTTTTTTTTTTTTGGTCACACCCAGCAATGCTCAGGGGTTACTCCTGGCTCTGCACTCAGGAATTACTCTTGGTGATGCTCGGGGACCATATGGGATGCCGGGATCGAACCCGGGCGGCATGGGCCGGCTGCATGCAAGGAAAACACCCTACCCGGACCATCGCTCCTGCCCCAAGGCATAAAATATTTTGATACCAATCTCACCACCAATGCCAATTTTCTCCACTAGTATTCCCTTACTCCACCTCTCGCCCTCTCCCTGGACTCCTGGAATCCCCACCCACGCCTGCTACCTTGACAGGAACGTTACAAAGTTTGCCGCAGCAGGGGCCGCAGCAGGGCCGGAGATAGCCCAGTGGTGTAGGGCGTTTGCCTTGATCCCCAGCAATCCCATATGGTCCCCCGAGCACCGCCAGGAGTGACTCCTGAGGGTAGAGCCAGGAGAAACCCCTGAGCATTGCTGGGTGTGGCCCAAAAAAGCAAAAACAAAAAAAAACAAACCAAAAAAAAAAACCAAAAAACAAAGTTTGCGGCTGCAGCTTAGAGTGCATGTTTCAGAGTTGTTGAGTGTCTTTGGTTATGTAGCTACTATTCCATGTCATCAGTATAACCGAAGCCCCCCACTCCTGTTCCCCCATCACTTCCCTTTCTGCCCTTGGTTTCTCCCCTGCCCTGTCTTTCTCCCTAAACTCCAACTCCAGGGTCAAGAGTGATCGGGCATCAGCTTTTACTACATTACATTTCCTCATCCAGTTATTCTTTTTTCTTTTGTTTTTGCTTTTTGGGGTCACACCCGGTGATTCTCAGGGGTTACTCTTGGCTCTGTGCTCAGGAATTACTCCTGGTGGTGCTCGGGGACCATATGGGATGCCGGGGATTGTACCTGGGTCAGCCGCATGCAAGACAACCGCCTACCTGCTATGCTATCTCCGGCCCCTCCAGCCAGCCTATATACCACAGATAAGCATTATCATGCTGTGTTTGTCTTTCATCTTCTGACTTACTTTCACTGTATCACTGTCTTCCTGTTCATCTTCGATTTGCTCGAGCAGGCCCCAGTAACATCTCTATATGACCTGTCTCATGCAAGTAGAGCCCAAGGGAACCTGCTTGCTCCAGGAACATAAAGAGCCTCAAACCATTCCATCAGGTCATGGGAATGAGGTCTATAATTGTTACTGGTATCTGGCATATCAAATACGACACGGGTAGCTTGCCAGGCTCTGCCGTGCGGGTAGCATACTCTTGTAGTCATCTCAAAATCCAGCATTTATTGATGAACCGCGTGGCTGCTAGCAGCTGCATGAGTTGGGCTGTGATAGGACTTACTTTACCCAACACATCTTCGAGCTCTGACCAATTGCAGCAGATTGCATGATTTCATTGGTCCTTGCAGCTGCGTAAGTATTCCTTTATAGACCACATCTTCATAATCCATTTATCTGTCACTGGCTGATTCCATAGCTTAGCTATTGGACTAAGTGCAGTAATGAATAATGGTGTCAGGCACACATGTTCTAAATCCAGCAGCTGTGCCCTCTGGATGGCTTTGCTGGATAACCCAGAAAATACAGTCAGCCACAGCCAGCCTCAGCTACGAGGGGCCCTGTGGCCTGTGTGACTGTTCAGGCTCTATAGGCAGTCGTCCTGTTCCTGACTCGGAGAAAGATGGAGCTATGTGACTGTCCGCTAGAAAGCGGAGACCCCTGGACCCCTCCCCACCGACACTCTCTCCTCTCTTAGTTTTATTTGTTTCATTTTGTTTGTTTGAGTCACACCTGACTGTGCTCAGGGCTTACTCCTGGCTCTTTACTCAGGGCTCTTCCCTGGCAGGGCTTGGGCGACCACATGGGGTGCCAGGGACTGACTGTGCAGGGCGACAGACACTCTGCTTGCTGTATTCTCTCTCCAGCCCTCCCTCTCTCAGGCGTCTTTCTTCCGTATGTTCTTTGCTCCTGCAATAGCATTGTAGCCAGTACCACTGTGATCAGCAATTCCGTTTGACAGAGAGGAGTCCCAGGGAAACCTTCATTGAGTGTCCTTGGGAGTCAGAGGCCAGGCTCACACTGTAACCCCAGTCCAGGAAGGAGGCCAGAGCAGATGGTCAGATTTGGGGGTTTGGTCTGCTTAGTTTTGGTTTTATGGCCATATCCCATCATGCTCAGGGTTGATCCCTGGTTGATGCTCACTAAGGGGTCGCTGCTGGTAGTGCTTGGGGAATAATGCAGTGCCCTATGGAAGCCGGGCCCCTGGCTGAGAAGCATACTAGCCTTAAGAGACCTCCCTAGCCTAGAATGCCATCACTTTTCTGTGCCTCATGTATCTAATAGGCAACAAAAATACCTATTCCACAGGGACAGCAAGGATTAAGTATCATGCGGTGAAGGGCCAGTGGAGGCAACTCTAAGGATAGTACGGAGTTAGGGCATTTTCCCTGCATGTAGCTGACCCAAGTTTGATCCCCTGTATGCCGTACAGCCCCCCAAAAATGGAAATTTTGTTAATTAAAAAGTTTCCTCCCCAGGAAGGAATCCCTGACTCCAACCCACTGGTTAGCATTTTGTCCTGGATCCAAAAAGCCCTCGCTTTTAGCATTGTTGGTATTGCCATTGCTTGTGTCTGCTCTTAACCACCCCACTGGACTTTATGTTGACTTCAAGGGCAACAAGTTTTTCTAGCATATTTTTTTCTTTTTGTTTTTTGGATCACACCCAGCAATGCTCAGGGGTTACTCCTGGCTCTGCACTCAGGAATTACTCCTGGAGGTGCTCGAGGAACCATGTGGGATGCTGGGGATCGAACCACAGGTCAGCCGTGCAAGGCAAACACCCTACCCACTGGGCGATAGCTCCAGCCCCTTTCTAGCATATTTTTAATACCAAATGCAGAGCAAGGGATTTAGATGAAGCTGGAATATGACATCTGTTACTTGTCTTCCTCTCTGCTCCCTCCCTCCAGCTCCCTTCAGGGTTGTTGCCCTTGCAAAGCTCAGGGGTGATAATTAGGTGGGTTCTCGGGGCTGAGTCGCCAGCACTCAGCCTGAATCAGTTGGATCCTGGGGCAGTAGAGGGGATATTCTGGACCCTGAAGGAAAAACCATCATCCAGCCTGACTAATGACGGATAGCCTGTGGGATCCAGCTGGCAGGGGGCACCATACGGACGCAGTTAGCAAGTAGCACTGGAGAAATTGTGCCTGGACCCTGGTATTCCTCGCGAGGCCAGGGCATGGATCTGGAGACAGCCTGCTGGGAGCTGTCAGCCGCGCATGCCCCGCAGAGGGACTTGCAGAGGCCCCTTCTGCCAGTCCCAGAAACAGAAGCAGAAACAGAAGGTCAGCACTGTGAGGGACCTCGGCTGAGGATGCAGATAAGGAGCCTGAGGCTCAGAGAGAAGGGCGAGAACTTGCCCAAGGTCACACAGAAGCCAGGACCGAGCCAAGTTTCATGCTTACAAAAACCGAGCCGAGAATCTTTGAAATATGCTGGTATTTGAGAAGGATTTCTAAGTGATTTTTCTTCTTGTATCTCATCTGTTTCTGTAAAAATGTCTGCAATGATCATATATCCTTTAGTAATCAGAAAAATAATGAGGAGGGGCTACTATGCTATTGCTGGGTTTTGTCCTTAGGATACCGTGTCAAAAGTGTCACATGCTGGGGCCAAGTGATAGCCCAGCGGGAGGGCGTTTGCCATGCTGACCCGGTTCGATCCCCAGCATCCCATATGGTCCCCTGAGCACCGCCAGGAGTAATTCCTGAGTGCAGAACCAGGAGAAACCCCTGAGCATCGCTGGGTGTGACCCAAAAAGCAAAAAAAAAAAAAAAGTGTCACGTGCTATTTTCTCCCCCTCACCCCACCTGGTTCCACTGAGGCAAAGGGAGAACCAGGGCTCAGCTCAGCTCCCATCTGGACTTTCACGTTCAGAGTCCTGATTTTCTCAAGTGATGGGTCCTTCCTACTTCCCTGAGATGGTCACAGTCCCAAGGAAGGTGTCAGTTTTCAATCTGTAAGGAGTGTTTAGGGCCAGGAAGACAGCTCAAAGGACTGGAGCACATGCATGACAAAGGGTCCATCCCTGGTCCTTCATACATCGTCACCCCCTAGGGCCAGAGTGATAGCACAGCCGGTAGGGCTTGCACGTGGCCAACCCAGGTTTGATCCCCGGCATCCCATATGGTCCCCCAGCACTACCAGGAGTAATTCCTGAGTGAAGAAGAACCAGGAGTAACCTCTGAGCATTGCCGGGTGTGACCCAAAAAATAAACAAACATACATAGTCACCCCAGCCCACCAGGAGCAACCCCTGAGTATCATACTGGGAGTAGTAGAGTGGATACAAAACAAAAAAAAAAAGAGAGAAAGAGGAGGAGGAGAAAGGAAGGGGGCAGGAGGGAGGGGGGGGAGGAGGAGGAGAAAGGAGGGAAAGGAGGAGTTTTCACAGCAACTATGTTCTCACCCTGCTAGCAGAGCACAGGCTTTAAAAACATTGACATCAGAATCTGGGGTTCCCACCTACCCCCACTTCTTAACCTCATGACCCTAGGCAGGAATTTCAGTTGCACAGGTCTTTATCAAAAGACTTGCCTCAGCTAGACTCTAGAGGAAAAGCACACTTTGAGGTGGGGCTATAAATCTGTGCA
The DNA here is from genome assembly GCA_021461705.1 of Cryptotis parvus. Taxonomy (NCBI): domain Eukaryota; kingdom Metazoa; phylum Chordata; class Mammalia; order Eulipotyphla; family Soricidae; genus Cryptotis; species Cryptotis parvus. The sequence goes on along the minus strand of JAJIBD010001342.1, from coordinate 14,502 downwards.
GACCCAATAAAAATAACATGGACAGGGCGGAGTGATAGCCCAGCGGGTAGGGCATTTGCCTTGCACGCAGCCTGTGCCGGCCCGGGTTCTATCCCCCGCATCCCATATGGTCGCCCGAGCACCGCCAGGAGTAATTCCTGAGTGCAGAGCCAGGAGAAACCCCTGAGCATTGCCGGCTGTGACCCCCCAAAAAAAAAAAAACAAAAAAAAAATAACATGGACATCCCTCCATAAGCAGAACGGGGCCAGGGAGGTGGCTCAGAGGCCAGAGTACATACTTTGCATGTGTGAGGTCATGGGTTCAAATTCCTTATATTTATTATTATTATTATTATTATTATTATTATTATTATTATTATTATTATGCCTTTTGGATGAACAACGGGAAGACAAATAATACAAGTGAAGTAAAGTGATTTTGCTTCTTGGGTCACACCTAGCAACATTCAGGGTTACTCCTGGCTCAGCACTCAGAAATTACTCCTGAAGGTGCTTGGGGGATCATATGGGATACCAGGAATTGAACCCGGATCAGCCGCGTGCAAGGCAAACGCCCCTACCTATTGAGCTATCTCTCTGGTCCCCTACCTGCTTAGACTTCCAGCCCAAAACACTAATTTTATTTTTTTTTAATCATCATGAGATACACAGTTACAAAATTGTTCATGATTGGGTTCCAGTCATACAATGTTCGAAGCTGTCTCTTTACCAGTGCACGCTCCCTGCCACCAGTGTCCCAGCTTCACCACCGCCACCAGGCCTGCCTCTGAGACACTTTTCTTTCTTCTCCCCTCCCTCTTCCTCTCTCCCTTTCTCTTTGTTTTTTCGTTTTGTTTTGTTTTGTTTTGTTTTGGGTCACACCCGGCAATGCTCAGGGGTTACTCCTGGCTCTGCACTCAGGTAATTACTCCTGGCGGTGCTCGGGGACCATATGGGATGCCGGGATCGAACCCAGGCCGGCACAGGGTCGGCGCGTGCAAGACAAACACCCTACCCGCTGGGCTATCGTTCCGGCCCCAAATTTAAAAAATATTTTTTGTCCATAGCAACAATAATTATTCTAACTAGTCGAAACGTAGAAACAGCTTAAATGCCTATCAACAGATGATTGAATAAAGAAGGTACAGTATCTATTGGCTATCTATGTAATATGCAGCAATGGAATAAATCAGCTATTTAAAAAGGTGAAATCTGGGCCAGAGCGATAGCCCAGCGGGTAGGGCCTTTGCCTTGCACGCAGCCGGCCTATGCCTGCATGCAGTCGGCCTATGCCAGCCTGGGTTCGATCCCCAGCATCCCATATGGTCCCCCGAGCACTGCCAGGAGTAATTCCTGAGTGTAGAGCCAGTAGTAACCCCCTGAGCGTCGCCGGTGTGACCCAAAAAGCAAAAAAGATAGATAGATAGATAGATAGATAGATAGATAGATAGATAGATAGATAGATAGATAGATAGATAGATAGATAGATAGATAGATAGATAGATAGATAGATAGATAGATAGATAGATAGATAGATAGATAGATAGATAGATAGATAGATAGATAAAAAGGTGAAATCTTGGGCTGGAGAGATAGTACTGGGGGGTAGGGCACCTACATTGCATGTGACCAACAGACTTGGTCGGGGCACCCCATATGGTCCCCCCCCCCCGGGTAGTCCCTGAGCACAGTGTCAGGAGCAACCCCTGAGCACTGCCATATGTGGACCATATGTCTCCCCAAACCCTGAACACAAAATACTAATAGTGAAATCTTGCCTTTTGTGACAACAGGGATGAAACTGGATATGATTATGCTTAGTGAAGTAAGTCAGAAAGTGGAAGACAATTACCAGATGGCTTTGCTCCTGTGTGAAATGAAAATAAACAAAACAAACACATTGACAGAAAATAAACCTTAGTCCCTGAAAACAAATCTAGCTGTTACCTGAGAAGGAAGGTAGATGGAAGAGGTAGAGAAAGTTCATTCAATAGTGTGACTGGGGGGTTGGAGGCGATAATCCGGCGGCAGGTAAGGCATTTTCCTCACGTGCGGCCAGACCCGGGTTCGATCCCCGGCATCCTGTATGATCTCCTGAGCACCGCAAGGAGTAATTCCTGCGTGCAGGACCAGGAGTAACCCCTGAGCATTGCTGGGTGTGACCCAAAAATAAAAAAAAAATAGTGTGATTGGTTCTAGAGTTTTGGTGGTGATTCAGTGGGTAAATACACATATCTCAGAATACACACACAAAGCACACAAAGCATTCCCCCAACCTACATGATTTAGTAAAACAGTGATAAATTTATACAAATTTATTACATACATTAATTCCACAGACCGCAGTTTCTTCATTGTAAAATGGGGATTCCTTCTGGGTGGTTATGAGGAGTGAAATTTATTTATTTATTTATTTATTTATTTATTTATTTGTTTTTTTTGGGTCACACCTGGCAATGCTCAGGGGTTTCTCCCTGGCTCTGCACTCAGGAATTACTCCTGGTGGTGCTCAGGGAACCATATGGGATGCTGGGGATCGAATCCAGGCCGTCATGGGCTGGCCGCGTGCAAAGCAAATGCCCAACCCGCTGGACTATCGCTCCAGCCCCAGGAGTGAAACTTAATATTTGTGATGCCTTCAGAATTAAATCTGCATTAAGTCTCAGATCTGCTGCCTAACAGTTTCTGTCACTCTGCCCTCTCCCCCACACTGGAGGAAGAATGAAGAGAAGATTTTCTGCTCTGGTCCCCAGGAAAGGGGGCTCTCCGGATTCAAGTAGCCTGGCCCATCCCCTAAACCAGCTCACCTAGCACCCCCATCCTTACTCCTGACAGGGCTGCCCGCACTCCAAGCACCCAGGTCAAGCCCAGGGAACCGGAGTGAGCTGTATCAGGCTGGGTTACGAGTGAGTCAGAAGCTCAGACTTGGTCCTGACTTCACCCAAGCTTCCGGCCCTGCAGCCCAATAAGTTGCCTCCGAGCCCTTTCCTCCTCACTCTGTTCAGGCAGCTTCCTCCCCCGCAGAGTAGCTGCCAGCCTGCCTCCTCTCCCACCTTTGCCCAGGACCCTGCCCTCCCCCCAAACTCCCACTCCTTGCTCTAACACTCTCTCCAACTGTTTGAACTTGGCTTTGGAGTTTGATGTACCTAGGTTCTTAAAGCAAATCTTCCATTTATGATGTCGCCTGAGCTACCCAAGCCTCTGTTTCCTCATCTACACACTGGAGACAGCACCTGCCTTAGCAGGTGAGGTTTGGGGAAAGAGATTGTGGGAACCAAGTGCTTAGACCTGTTGCTGGTGAATGGCGACCGATCACTCCTGGTGAACCTGCCTGCCTCCCCTACTATACTCGGGTCCATTGTCAGAGTTCCCGGCAAGCGTGCGTGCCATTGTACCTAATGGAGCTGGAGCAGTATAGGCAGACGGTCCCCCAGCAGTCACTGTCTGCCCAAGGAGCAATTAAGCTAATTAGAAGTGACAAAGCACCATGTAATTGCCAGTTATTAATGGGTCCTGGCCTCTTCCCTGCCCCTCCTTTCCTTGCCTTCCTTGACTAAGAAGGGCTGGAGGTCAGCTGAGCAACCTGGTCAGGAGACCCCAGAAGCGTGGGGCGGAGTGATAGCACACTGTTTGGGCGTTTGCCTTACATGCAGCCAACCTGGGTTCGCTCCCCAGCATCCCATAGGGTCCCTGAGCCCTACCAGGAGTAATTCCTGAGCAAAGAGCCAGGAGTAACCCCTGAAGAGCCAGGAGTAACCCCTGAACATCTCCGAGTGTGACCCAAAAAGGAAAAAAAAAAAAAGAAAAGAAAGAAACCCCAGAAACGCCCTGCCTCTGGCTCTTCCTGCCTGGTTAAGGAAGTTCCCTGTATTTTTGGCTTTGTTTCCCCATATCAGTTCCTTTGATCTTGGTTTTTTTTTTTATTATTTGGTTTTTGGACCACATCCTGCGGTGCTCAGTGTTTTCTTCTGGTGAGGATCATGGTTTTCTGTGGGGATCCTGTGGGATGCCAAGGATTGAACCCAGATCAGTGTCTCAGCCGCATGCAAGGCAAGTGCACTAACCACTGTACTATCTCTGCAGCTTGTATCAAGGTAAGTAACAAGATTTGAAGCTCTTCTGAAGGACTATTCCACACCTGCCAGGTGGGTGGGTACAAGAAGGCAGCTACCTCAGGTTTTAGCTCGTGTGATCTTGGGCAGACCACTTATCCGAGCATCAGGTTTCCTAACTCTCAAACAGGACTGGGGGCTGGCGCGTGCTCAAAGCTGGAATGTATGCTTTCCATGTGGGAGGTCCGGGGTCTGATCCCCAGGACTGCTGGGATCAAAAAGCTCTGAGCCGGAAGAAGAGTCCCTGGGCACTGCCAGGTGAGGCCCCAAAACCAAACAGAAAAAAAGGATGGTGGATTTTTTTTTCCTTTAAAAGAGACCATACATCATGCAACGGAGGTAACAACAAAAGGCCAAAAGCAACATAATGGGAGAATTGATCCACACAATTGAGTTCATGGGGTTTGGGGGAGGGTTCAGGTATGAACTGAGAGGCACTGGGTTGTGGGTACCATAGTGATGAGTCTGGTGTTGGAATTAGTGTAAGAGAAACTATTAACAGTATTGTAAACCACAGAATATCAAATCAATGAAAAATACAATAAAAATAAATTGGGGGTGATACCCAGTGGTACTAGGTGGATAGAGAGCAGCTGGGACCACCCCTGGTAATTCTTAGTGCTGAGGCTGGACCCACAATGGAGTACTGGATCCAGTGGTGCTGAGGAGAGGGACACTCTACGATCAAACTCAGGATCTTCCCCTTGTAAGGGATGTGCTCTGCCACTTCGAACACTCTCTCTCCTACCCCTAAAGTGTGGTTGGGTTTGGTTTTAATTATTTTCCTTTTTTTTATTATTTTGGTTTTGGGCCACACCCAGTGCTGCTCAGTACTTGCTTCTGACTCTGCAGTCAGAGATTACTTCTGGCAAGGCTCAGGAACCAGAGAGGTACCAGGGATTAAACCAGGTTGGTTGTGTTTAAGGCAAGAGCTCTACCCACTGGACTATCTCTCCAACCCCCTGGTTTTGATTTTGGAAGGCAACAACCAGAAACATCCAGGGATTACTCCCAGATCAGTGTTGGGGGATCAAGCATTGCCAGGGATCAGGCCACAGTTCCCACATGTGAAATATGTACATCAGCCCCTTGACACATTTCTTGGGCCTAAAATGGGAGATTTTTTTTTTTTTTTTTTTGCTTTTTTTGGGTCACACCCGGCGATGCTCAGGGGATACTCCCTGGCTCTTTGCTCAGGAATTACTCCTGGCAGTGCTCAGGGGACCATATGGGATGCCGGGATCAAACCCAGGTTGGCGCATGCAAGGCAAACACCCTACCTGCTGGGCTATCGCTCAGGCCCTTGTTTGTTTGTTTTGTTTGTTTGTTTTTGTTTTGTTTTTGCTTTTTGGGTCACACCCGGCAATGCTCAGGGGTTTCTCCTGGCTCTGCACTCAGGAATTACTCCTGGCGGTGCTCGGGAACATATGGGATGCCGGGATTGAACCTGGGCAGTCATGGGCCAGCCACGTGCAAGGCAAACACCCTACCCGCTGGGCTATCACTCCTGGCCCCTTGTTTGTTTGTTTTTTTAAGGAGCACTTAGCTTTCACTGGAAGAACCTAGAGCATTTGTCTTAGACTGTGCCTGTAATAGAATTTGGGACAAGCTCACATCTCTCCTTTTGAGGGGTGGGAGGCTAAGGCCACACTCAGCAGTACTTAGGGATTATTCCTGGTTCTGAGTTCAGCAGTCACTCTGGCAGGCTCAGGGGAACATATGGTATGCCAGGGATTGAAACTGGGTCAACCACATGCAAGATATTGGCCCTACTTGCTGTACTATCACTCTGGCCCCAAGATTTAAATTATTTTTGGGTCACACCTGATGATGCTCAAGGGTTACTCCTGACTCAGCACTCAGAAATTACTCCTAGCTGTACTTAGGGACCATATGGGATGCCGGGATTGAACCTGGGTTGAGTGCATGCAAGGCAAGCACCCACCTACCACCTACTGTGCTAACGTTCCAGCCCCAGATTCAAATTTTTTAATAGATTCTTCCTCACAGAGAGTTGAGAAGCTTTAGGGGACATTTTCAGACAAATAGGGAACTATCTTTTTGTTTTATTTGGCGGTCGCACCCAGAGGTGCTCAGGGTCTCTCCTGTCAGGGAACTATTTTCTGAGAGGATCAGATCAAGTTTGGTAGTATGCAAGGATAGACTTAGTCTCTCCTGTCCCCATTCCATACCATAATCTCTCTACACACTAGAATATTTGCATAGTTCTAGGGTGTGACTTCCAGGAATTCCAACTTCCCTAGTTCTCAAAACTTGCAAGATAAAAACCAAATCTCCTGACCTAGCTGGCAAGGACCTTCTTACTAAAATTCTTGCCTCTTTGCCCAACCCCAACCCCCTCCCCCACCACCAGGTTCATCAGCACCCCCTGCTCTCTCTTCTCCTCCTGGGCACCCCTGGAAACTTCACTGCCTTTTCCCAGGCTTTTCCTTCCACCCACAGTGACTTTCTGCACTTTGCCCTCAAACTGGCAAACTCCTCTTCACCCTTCCAGGCCCAGCCCAAATAGACCATTCGTGGAAAATCAGGGAAATCTGCCTCCACTTGCACTGGGTGTGGCTGCTCAGAGTACACTGCAGCCCAGAATGCGGAGGGGGATATTTCAGTATCTATCAGCTCAGGAGTCGGAATGATGTGGGTTTAGGAATTGAATCTGCTAAAGGTGTGATCGGTGTCATTGTAGGCAAGAGATTTTTTTCTACTCACTCTGTGTTTCCCCTTCTGTGCCTCGGGGCTCCTGGGAGGAACAGAGCAGCTATGGAAAGTTCCCAGCCTGGGAGACACCCAGTTGTGCAGCTGTCCTGAGTGACAGCTCCTGGCTGACCAGTCCCCAGGGACACGTGCTTCGGCTCCAAACCAAACAGTCAGCTCCTGGGGTTTAGAGGCATCTGCTGTACCCCAGTGCTTCCGGTGCTCCATGCAGGCCTCAAACAGAGCCGAGCGGCCCTGGAGGAGGGCTTCTGGCTACCTGCTGCCCCAGGGAGCTGATGCGAGGGCTTCCTTTTCAATGGACAGCTAATCAATCTATCCTCTGGAAGAAGAAAAATATCCCTGGTTATTTCCACAGTTTAAAGACATCCATCATGGCCTAGTCCAAGTAACCAGAACTTTAAGGATTAGATTCCCAAATATTCAACACCCTCCCCACCCAGCACCCCTGGGTGGGACAGCTCTGAGCAGAACAGTCAGGTCAGGCTCAGGGCCCCCCCCCCACCCTCAGAGTCAAACAGGTCCCCTGCCCTCACCCAGAGACACCTGGAAGGCACAGAGTTCAGCCTGGATCCACACACAGGTCCTTCCCCAACTGCCAGACCTTTTTCTCTTTTATTTGAATAAAAGTTAAGTAATTGAATTACTTCCTCCTCGAAGGAAGAATAGCAGAAACTAGGCCCATAGATCCCATGGCTTCATCCATGGCTGGACAAGGTTGAGGTGGGCTGGGGCCAACCCACAGCCAGTAGGGGCCAATTGGCAAAAGTGAGTTCCACAGCACTCACAGGCATACCCTGGTCTCTTTGGGCTCAGGGGGTCCGGAGGAGCTGCGGAGTAGCCCCCTGAGCTCCCTCTCCTCCTTGAGTCATGCCTAGTCTGATTCTCATCTCTGAAGCTCCTCTTCCCTCTCATTCTCCACCTGGCCCCATCGATGTCCAGCTAAAAGCCTGTGTCCTCCTGGAAGTCACTCAGTTACATCCCTGCAGGCCTCTGACACCCTTCTAGGATCCCCCAAGGGGCTCCTGTGGTGCAGGTGTACCTCCATTTTCCAGCTGCTGGTCCCGTTGCCTCACACCTCCCCTACAGCATGGTTCCCTTAGTGTTGCTAGTTGAAAATGTAGAGTCCATGGGGCGCTGGAGCGATAGCCCAGCAGTAGGGTGTTTGCCTTTGCACGAGGCCAAGTCCATGATATGCCGGCCTGGGTTCGATCCCCAGAATCCCATATGGTCCCTGAGCAACGCCAGGAGTAATTCCTGAGTGCAGAGCTAGGAGAAACCCCTGAGCATCGCGGGTGTCAGCCCAAAAAAACAAAAAAAAAAAAAATGTAGAGTCCAAGGCTATACCATCAGGACTCCTGTCTCTGAAATGGACCCAGGAATCTGCATCCCAGGAGATTTGAGTGGAGGGTCCTTGAGAGACCCTGTCCTCACTCATGGGACCCTGGATCCTCCAGATATTTTTGGGGGTCTCACTAGGGGTTACCCCTGGCTCGGCACTCTAGAGTTACTCTTGGCGGTGCTCAGGGGGACCATATGGGATGCCGGGGATCGAACCTGGGTTGGCTCCATGCCAGGCGAACGCCCTACCCGCTGTGCTATTGCTCCGGCCCCCTCCTCCAGGTATTGAAGGAGTCTCCGTGGAGAGAACTCAGGGTGGGCTCCCCAGACTGCCCTGGGAAGAGCATACCCCCTGGGCCTGCCTGTAGGACTGCTCCCACTCATCCCTTGCAGGCCTAAGCAGAAATCAGAGCATTTCCCTTTCCCAAACCCTGCTGTTCAGGCTCAGTTCCTTACCTGTGCCTCTGGCAAATACAATAGCTGTGCAGCAGGAAATGACATCATGCCCTTTGAGCAATTAGCGTGTGTCTCCCTGCGGGACGTCAACACATTGGCTAACAGTCAGCCTTCCTAGACTGCTTAAACAGATGGCAGGAGCTAACCTGCCTGCCCTTCCCCCTCACCTGCAGGCCTTCTCCTGGTTTCTCCATGGATTGGCCAAGAGGGTTTCTAAATTGAATCTCCTTCCTCCCCCTAGAACCCCCATTCTCTTGTTGATGTCTTGGGAACACATCCAGTGGTGCGCAGGGGCTACTCCTGGCTTGGTGTTCCTCTTATTAACATGTGGCACCAGAGATTCAACCCAGACTTTCTGCATTGAGTTATCTCTCTTGTACCCCAATTCTTATTTTGTGGGCGGAGCACCACCGGCAGTGCTCAGGGGACCCCTGTTGGAGATTGAAACTGGGGCTTCCCATACACAGTGGCCCAGTCCTTTACGCTCTCTGCAGGCCCTCCTTAAAATGGTTATATTGAAACCCTCCCTCCAAGCCCTCTTTCTACTCTGGAGATGGGGCTTTTAGGAGATGAAGTAAATGAAAGGAAAGGATAGGGTGCTAACTGCATGCGCAGAGGAAGAGATGTGTGAAGTCATCAGAGAAAGGGAGCAGGCAGCTCTCAACAGGAGCCCAGCCGGCCCAGCAGCCAGAGCTCCAGGTCCCCAGAGTGGCCTGTCCACACTCTGTCCTCAGCCTGGAATGCACCTCCCCAGTCCCAAGGTGGCTCCTTGTCTCAGATTTCAGCTTAACTGTCACCTGAGCAGGCACTCCTGGCCAACCTCAAGAAGCTTTCCAGTCACCTGACTGCAACTCTGAGACTGTGGGATGTTTTTCTTGTTTTGCCTTTCTTTGCTTATCACCTGCCTCTAGCTCACAAAAATGTCAGCAGGGGGCCGGGAAAATAGCTCAAAGGGATCAAGCACAGGCTTTGCATGCTGGAGGCTGAGGTAACATTCCTATCACCTCCATTGTCTTCCAGCAGCAACCTCTGAGCACTGGAGCCGGAGTAGCGCCTGAGTACCATGAAATGAGACCCTCGAAGAGAGTGAAGCAGAATACCGGCAGGAGCTTTGTCTTTCCTGCTTAACGCTCGGCCCTGAACCACAGGTGGGAGGTATTGGCCCAATACTCCTTAGGTTGGCGGTCATTGCTAAGGTGGGATGCTGATGACTCCTGCTGGCTCTCACCCTGTTGGTCCTTCTGCCCTATGCTTTATTCTCTTTTTTTTTTCTTTTTTGGGTCACACCCAGCAATGCTCAGGGGGTTTCTCCTGGCTCTGCACTCAGGAATTACTCCTGGCGGTGCTCGGGGACCATATGGGATGCCGGGAATCGAACCCGGGCCAGCAAGGGCCGGCCACGCGCAAGGCAAACGCCCTACCCGCTGGGCTATCGCTCCGGCCCCCTATGCTTTATTCTCAACCCAGCAGAAATCCTGGGAGACCGTGTCTGAGCACGTCACCGTCCACTGCACATCCTTCTCTTCTCTCAGGCTTAAAGCCTCAACCCCCGAGACTGTCCTCCTGGCCCGCACAGTGCCTCGTCCATGCATGCAGCCACCGGGCACTCAGCTGCCCCCGGCACATCAGGTCAGAACCGGTGTGAGCCTTTGGCCCTGCTCTCCTGTGCACAGGTCCACAATCTACATGTTTGCATAGGCCATGTTTGCCCATGCAAATCTGGCCCATGTTTGTGCCAACTTCAAGCCTTTGCTCAGTGATCCCCTTAGCTAAACAGCCTCCTCACAACACTCACACAGGTGACATAGAGCACATGGCAAGCCAGGGTGAGCCCGAGTTTGAGCCCTGCAGGCACCTCTGGATGTGGTTCTGGAGAGCCCAAACAATACCTGGCCCAAGCACAAAACCACACTGGGTGCCCCTCCCTTTTCAGGGGCGTGGCACCCCTGAAAAAATTTTTTAAAAAAAAAAAAACCTTTCTTCCAAGGGCCAGAGCAAGGCTGGAGTGATAGTATAGTGGGTGCATGTGGGTTCGATCCCCAGCATCCCATATACCCCATATGGTCCGCCAAGCACTGCCAGGATAATTCCTGAGTGCAGAGCCAGGAGTAACCCCCTGAGCGTTGCTGGGTGTGATAAAAACAAAAAAAAAAACAAGGACTAGAACAATAGCTCAGTGGGTAATACATTGGCCTTGCATGTGGTCCTGCACATGGTCTTGCACCACGTGGCCGTCCCAGGTTTGATCCTCGGCATCCCATATGGTCCCCCCAATGGGATGGGTCTGCCAGGAGTAATTCCTGAGAGCAGAGCCAGGAGTAACTCCTGAGCACCATCAGGTGTGGCTCAAAACTAAAAAAAAAAAAAAAAAAAAAACACTCAAATCAAAAAAGTTTAGGACTTACTTCAGGGACCACTTGCCCATTTGCTCCCTGGAAACTCTGAATAACGTTTGTTAGTGACGCCTGATGGGACAAAGGCGCACACTTGAGGGACTTGGCCTCAACTTCTCCATTTCTTGGCCCCAGAGCCCTGAGACCCACTCAGACTGGTATAGTGGGTAGGTGCTGCCTTGCACACAGCTGACCCTTAATTCCCAACATGGAATACAGACTTCAGAGCACCACCAGAATTGATCCCTGAACACAGCTGGGTGTGACCAGCCCCCACGCTCCAAAAATTAAACTGACATGGCACAATGCACACTTGTATCACTTGTCTTCCCTTTGTTCATCGATTTGAACAACGGGAGTTCAACAACAAGTGAGCACCATTAATATCTCCATATGGCCTGTCTGTCGAAGGCAAGTATAGCCCAAGGGCATCTGCTTGCTCCAGGAACACAAAGAGCCTCAAACCATTCCATCAGGCTATGGGAATGAGGTCTATAATTGTTACTGGTTTTTTGGCATATCAAATACAACACGGGTAGCTTGCTAGGCTCTGCCGTGTAGGTGGTACACTCTCAGTAGTAGGCTTTCGCGTGAGCCCTTTACTGCCCTCTGGAACTCCATGGGCTGCTTCCCACGTGGGGCTGAGCGGCACCCCTGTGGGTCTGGAGTGGTTGGGTCTGGAATGTCTCTCTTCTTGGTGTTGCCGGCCCAGCTGTGGGTCTGGAGACGCAAAATATTTTTTACATCTGGAAATGCAAAAAATCCAAAGATAAATGGTGAAATTCCTGCTATGATCTATTTATTCATTCATTTCTTTTCAGATCTGGGCATAGTGTTCATAACCCAGCTGGCCAGTGGCCCCTGGGATGCTGAGCGTTAGCCCTGGTGGGCAAGTGGGGCTTGGTGTGGTTGCATCCAGCTTCTGGGGCCTGGCTTGAGTTTCAGCCCCAGGGGGTCAGAGAGCAGGAGAGTGGCCCGTCCTTCTGGGAGTCCAGGGCCAGCAGGTTATGGGGTGAAGGTCAGGATCTTCCCCATCACCTGAGGATGCAGCCACAGCGTACTCACCTGGGGCCAGACCACCTCCCAAGCACATGCCACATCAGTGTCCCTCTTTTTTTTTTTTTTTGCTTTTTTTTTTTTTTTTGGGAGTCACACCGGCAATGCTCAGGGGTTACTTCTGGCTCTGCACTCAGGAATTACTCCTGGTGATGCTCAGGGGACCATATGGGATGCCGGGGATCGAACCCGGGTCAGCCGCATGCAAGGCAAAGGCCCTACCCACTGTGCTATCGCTCTGGCCGTCCTCTAACTCCTGCCTCATTCAACTTCCTGGCCTGGAAGCTTCTTCTTCCGGGTCACCTGAGAAAAAGGGGCAGAGGCAGGCACTGGAGCCCATCAGGAACAACCACTTCAGCCCAGCTGAGTGTGTACTTGGATGTGGTTGTTGAGCCAGTCCCTCCTGAGCCCTCCGTGGCAGCTCAGGCTCCTCGCAGTGAATTTTCCCTTCTTGTGTCAGGACGTTCCGGCGGGAGCCTCTTGCTCAGAGAGAGCCCCGAGAATAAGTTTGAGGTGGTCTTTGTGTAGACAGACCCTGAACAGCAAATAAAACACAGTGCTAAGTGGCAAGAGACCCGTGTTTGCCCTTTGCACTGGGACTGCAGGCTCACAGGTCCTCGCTTCCTCCTCAGAGGCTGCTGCTGTAAGACGCGGCACCTTCGTGCTATGGAAGTAGTTGCCCCACAACTAGATTGGGAGCTCCGAGAAATTGGGCTTCAGTCTGTCTGGGGAGGGCTGGCTCGCTGAGAGATGGGAGGTGCCCGGTGTTGATTGCGGAGCTCAGTAGGTTCCGGAAGTGAGGAAGGAGTGGATGTTACCCAGGAAGAGAGGCCGGCAGGCTCTGGCTGCTGCCTGGGCGCCCTCACATTGTCTGTGCTGTCCATTCAGGCACAGACAATCCGTGAGAACATGGTGGTTCCAGCATTTCCTTTCCACACCTCGGTAGTGCTGGGGCTGCACCACCAGGTGTGGGATCTTGGCTTCCGGCCCCTGCAACCCTTTAGGTCATTTCCATCCATTGTCTTCAGCTGCAGCTTCTTGGAGTTAATCTTTCCACCTCCTACGGGGTCCCTGGTGGTTTCACAATCTGCTTCCAGCTTCAAATCCTTTTTGGCTCCAAATCCTTTCTTGGGCTTTCCTTGGCCCCTTCCGCCTCCAATGGCCAGGGTGACCTGGGCAAGCTAGTCACTGTCTTCAGGGAAGACCTGGTGAATGAATGGGGAGGGATCGGCTTTGCCTTCATCCCAGGGGAGGGCAAAGGGCCCGAGCTCTTTAGAAGAATAAGGTTGGATGGGGGGCCGGGTGATAGTGCAGGGGTCAGTGTGCAGACATGCCCTGTCCCCCTCTCAGCGCTCCTGTCTGCTGGTTGTGTCCCCGGTGACCCCAGAACACAAGGTCTAAGCAGTGTTGAAGCCTTGGGCCCTCACTTTGAACTGGCCCAAGTGACCAAGGATGGTCTTTACCCATGCTCCCCACCCCTACACAATAAAGAACAACGCAGTTTTCCCATTGTATTGAAATTGCTGTCAGCTCTGCTCTCCTGATGCCTCAAGAACTCATCTCTCTGCCTTCATCCTGGCTTGCACAAGAAACTGTTGTGTTTATTTGTTGTTGTTTTTTGCAGCCACAACATACGTTGCTGGCTGCACAGTCATCTCCGCAAGTTCACAACGTGGGAGTACCCTGAACACTCGTCCCCCTTTCTCCTAAAAGAGAATTCTGACTTGATGACTCAGCCAGCTGTGCCTTTGATGTATGGGGAAGACTAAATTGCTCAGGCGAAGACACCCCCCCCAAATACAGCAGCTTAAAGAATAGGGAAGTGTATTCCTCCTGAAGGCACTTCCGCCTCCTGGGTCCTTCAGAAACCTGGTCTGTTTCCTCCCAGAGCTGGAGCCTTCCACCCACACGGTGTTATTGTCAGCTCCACATCCTCTTGTCTGATTTCCGCCAGCAGAGAGGAAACAAGAGGGCCTGGAAACAGCTTCCTCACTTGCATATACAGCAGTGCCCGGCTGCAAGGGAGTCTGGGAAATGTCATTGAGTGGAGCAGCCATGTTCCAGAGGACTGCTCATGAGGACGGCTGCTGACCGGCCAACACCTGTCCTCATGCTAGCAGATGAAGCTATGTTTGGGGCAATTTGCCTTCCCGTGTCATGTGGCGACAGTGAAGAAGAGGGAAGTGAGGGTAAGAGATGTTGGCATGGGAACAGGGAGGAAAGAAGACCTTTGGTTTTTTTTTTTTGTTTGTTGGGGCTACACCTAGCTGTGCTCAGGGGCTCCTCCTGACAGTGCTCAGGGGACCATATGGTTCCTCAGGGATCATATCTAGTGCCAGGATCAAACCAAGGTCAGTCAAGTGCAAGGAGTAAGAGGATTTTAAGAGTACAAGATTTGGGGCCGTTGAGCGTCACTGGGCGTGACCAAAAGTACA